>JACEVL010000633.1:214688-249688 GCA_020284085.1 Aporrectodea caliginosa
AAAAACAGTTTTCCCCCAAAATTTTTAAATATTTTTTATCACAGGATCCCAGTGTATTATCAAACATCGTCGAAATGGATAGTACTTAATAATGTAAAAAACTCTAGTTCCAGATTATAGCATCAAATTTTTATTCTGTATAATTCCTCTTGGTTCGTATGATTTCAGTTCTCGGTTCAATGTCTGTCAATTCCGCCTGGTGCTGTAGTCCCGACCAATGTCTGTATTAGTATAGTTCTGTGTATATGTAGTCTCAGATTCTCTTCTACCCTGTGGTTCTTTTTGTACGATCGTCTGTTCCCTGGTAGCACTGGTGTTGGTCGGGCCTGGTAGATTAGGTTCGTGAGGATGTGTAGTGAGTACTGTAGATGCGGGTTGCATAAGCATGTTAGTCTGGTCCTGGGTTGGACCAGGCCTAGGAGGTGGTATTCCTTGCGAAGAGGCCGATGGGAAGAACGCCGATCTGTTATCAGTTCTGGTGTGGTTGTTGTACGGTTTATTATTCCTTTCTCTCTGTGTTTTAGGTTCGAATCTGTTAGTATGTCTGTAATTAGGAGAATTAGAAGGATCCCTGTCCAATCTCCAGTTTCCCGTCGCACCTCGGTATGTGGGTTTGTCTCTAGCAGCTGCTGATGTATTGGAGTCTGTGGCAACCACTTGGCTGTAAAGGGGCTTTGTAAACGGTCGTTGTTGCTGCATCTCTTGGTTAATCTGTGTTCTCTGTTGTTGGATAGGTAAGGTCATTTTTGGAATTACAAATCGAACAGTTTCTTTATCATCAAATGAACGCCAAGTCGATTTTGTGGCAAAATATGTTACCTCCGTTTCTTGATCATCCGACGATGAATTGTCGGTCATACAAGCCACAAAATGAGCTGTATTTTTAAGTCCTTGAAGTTTGACCAGCACGTAATCACCTTGTTTTAAACAATCATGACGTACAGAGTAATCATCATCATTTTTCCACAGACCGTGTTTCATCAAGATAATCGACACTGTCAGATGACCCAACTTGTAGGCCTACACAAAAACCTTTTCCATCATCGTCATCATTTCTATCACGGTCAGATTCCTCACTGTCTGTCTCATATAAAATTCGTCTTTTACATGATGGTATGTCGTGTTTTGCTTTTCTTTTGTTTATACAATCTATTTGGCTCCACGACTGACTATCGGCACCGGCTGATTGGTGACGCTCGACGACTGACTAGGCACCGGTTGAATGACCGTGGACTGAGGCTTCGTCACTCTTTTTCGTTCACTGGGACTTATATATGGTTCTTTTTCTTCTGGTGCGGTTTTTTGTTTTTTAGAAGCTGTAACTGCTTTGTCGGCGAGTTCCTCCCTCTAATGCTGCTTTGTTCAAGTGTCTGTGATAGCCCTAATTGTGACAAGCAGGCCTAAATTGAACACGGTTAATTGAAATAAATGCATAGGGGTTGGTTGCAACATGTTGCAACCAACCCCGATTAAAATGTTGCAACCAACCCCGAAGCAATGCATAGACATTGTTATAGAAAAATTTTATCGACAGCGTTGGTTTTAAATAAAATGACTAAATGCATTTTCAAGCCCAATTCCTTGTCCAACTTATGGCACCAAACAATACTAAATTGCTTCAAAACATTAAGCTAAATTACACAAAAACACAAAACCGCCAAATTTACTTTAGATTGCCGAAATTAAATTTTGACTTTTTTCGGTAGTTCTAATCAACTGCCTGTCAAGAAATTAAGTCACGTTGATCTAAAATATATTCTTTACAAGGTAGGTGATTTAATTTTACGCTACTATTATTTAGCGCTTAACTAGCGATGGTGTTGCAACCAACACCTGTTGCATCTAGCCCCGGTCTCCCCTACAGGCTAAACCGATAGAGTACAAGCGAAACCGAGAGAGTACACGCCAAACCGATAGAGTACAAGCCCAAACCGTTAGAGTACACCAATAGAGTATAGGCCAAACCGTTAGAGTGAAGGCCAAACCGATACAGTACACGCCAAACCGATAGAGTACAAAGCCAAACCAGAGCCAGGGCCAAACCGATAGAGTACAGGCTGAACCGATAGAGTACAAGCCAAACCAATAGAGTACAGGGCCAAACCGATAGAGTACAGGGCCAAACCGATAGAGTACAGGCCCAAACCGATAGAGTACACCAATAGAGTACAGGCCAAACCGATAGAGTACACCTCAAAACCGATAGAGTACAAGCCAAACCAATAGAGCAGAGTACAGGCCAAACCGATAGAGTACAGGCCCAAACCGATAGAGTACAAGCCAAACCGGTAGAGTACAGGCCCAAACCGATAGAGTACAGGCCCAAACCGATAGAGGGTACAGGCCAAACCGATAGAGTTCAGGCCAAACCAATAGAGTGCAGGCCCAAACCGATAGAGTACAGCATTTGGCTTCAGTGATTAGTATCTGAAACTGGTAGCATAGTAGCATTGACTCACAACTTATTACTACTTTCGCTTTAGACAGCCATATTGGAACAAGTCGTCATTTTAATTCAAGATTTCTTACTCATTACTTTCAATAATGTTGTCTATTGTGCTTGTCTATCAGATAAGTTAAAAATGACCAAAATTGGTTAAACATTTCCATAGATTTGACGAAAATAAATTGGGGGGTGATTTTTTACCCCCCGGTTACCGAAAACTGTAACCAAAAAACGGTTACCGTATAAGGGTTAAAGTCAACAACATAGTATTACAGTAGTTAAAATGGGCGTAGTCATTAGAGGTCTGCGGGTAGAGCCTTTTTGCTACCCGACCCGTACCCGTAACAAAGGACCGCTACCCGTACCCGTACTCCGACCCGTAGTCAAAATTACTACCCAACCGACCCTTACCCGCGGGTATACCCGTACCCGTACCGTACAAGCCACGTAATTAATAGGCTTTCCCATTATCCGAGCCCCAACAGTCCAATAGTTTCATAAAGCATGTAACAGTAGTAATAATAATAATAATAATAAAAATAATAATAATATATATGGTTAATAATAATAATAATAATAATAATAATAATAATAATAATCATAATAATAATCATAATAATCTTAAACATAATCATCATGTAATCATGATGATGAGAGTGACCGTGTTTCATGGATAATCGTGCTGCCCAACTGAATTTCGTAATGTTCGGAGTATGGCTTTTCAGATTTATGGCCAAAAATAAAACGATTTACCAATATTGGTGCAATATAAGAACGTTATAGTAACACCTGATGTAGCTACTGTATGTAAGCCACCATAATTTGATGTAAGAAAAACTCAGAATTAACAATATTATCGTCGAACTTTCAAATTTCCACGGCCGATTACAAAAGGTTACAGATGTGACGTTAAGTACAGCCAGCTATGGTAAGTCTGACTCACCATTACGTGCAACCCCAAAACTTCAGTTCGGTACGGGTAAAACCGGGTATACCCGGACCCGTGTTGGTCCTACCGGTACCCGACCCGACCCGGAAGGTGTCTACCCGACCCGTACCCGACCCGCGGGTACGGGTCGGGTACGGGTAAACCCGAGGGTACGGGTATACCCGCAGACCCCTAGTAGTCATCATCTCGTGCCCCTGAGCGCTGAAACCCTTCGTTACGCCACTGACTGACACATATATTCAATCATGAAATTTATAAACAGCTTCTTCAGTTATCAACTCTCCAGCGCTTCCAGTCCAAACTTGCGAGTGCCCTGATGGAGGGAGAATATAAGAAGAAGACGCAGTTCTGAAGGAATGCTATTCAGGGCAGATAGACCAATGGCTGAAAAAGGATGACTTTATGTTCCCAAAGTCCATGAAAATAGAACAGACAATTGTCGTAATTGTAATTGTAAACTTAACCCTAGGGCTACCAAGCTTTTTTGTAACACTGGGCTACCAAGGGGGGTGGTTACCACCCCCCTGGATTTCGTGTTTGGTTTTACATATCATAACTTTGTAATATAGCAATGGATTCAGCATTCATTTCTGCACAGAATGGTATATTTAGTTGTACATTTATGTGAATGCACCTCGAAATTACATCACTTTTAACAACGGAACCCATTAATTAGCAATATTGTATAGTATTGCGTACATTTTGTACTTTTTCTATAAACAAATATAAGATTATGTGTGTTTTGAAACTAATCTATGTATAAAAGATACAAACAATCATCCCTACACATGTTTATATAGTATAAATGTACATCCATACATATATATCCATACATATATATCGGTTTACGTTGTAATGCTGTATTCAGCCATTTTCACACAGATTACGCGTATTATTTTATTTTGATCACGTCCTGGTATTCAAAAGACAAAGATGTTGGTATGCAAATGAAGCCCTACATTCCCTCTAAAGAATGGCATCTTTGTTTCTTTTCCAGGAAGATTAAAATGGAATACGCTACAGTCTCCGTTCGCAGAGGGAGTGCTTCCTATTCAGCCATATTTCACGCATGTTACGCGTATTATTATTTATTTTGAGCACTTCCTGTTGTCTCAGGTCAACTCAGTGACCATAGAAATGTAGCCCCCATTCATTCCCTCTATGGAATAGTATAATTTGTTTCTCTTAATATTAAAATGAGGGATAAGATATAGTCGAAAATCTAGGGGTGGGTGGTATCCACCCCCTCTGGTGCCTCGGCTGGCTATCGGGTATAATCTTTGAACGGTGTGAGATATCATCTCACATTTTACCTCAAAACGTGTGTAATTGAACCCCCTACAGCTAGCCTAAAAGGTCAAATTTTTATTCCATACGGAAAAAGTTTGAGATGAAAAAACCTAGGGAGGGGGTGGCAACCATCCCCCCCTTGGTAGCCCGAGGGTTAAAATGTCTAAAGTTAAACTCAAAGTGCACCAGATTCTTCACGAGCGCTGCATGTACCGTATCAGATGAGTTTTTCCGGAGTTCGTTGTCCATTGTAGTTCCAAGTCCGGTTGCCAGAGAGACCAGAAAGCTTCCAAGGCAGAGGATCATGTAGATTAGGAATTCTTGAAGAGGTGAGACTTCACTTTGAGTGAAAAGCCTTTGGGGTGATGAGTAGAGGAGCCTGTGGCAGATGACGGTGGGTCAGTGGCAGCATTGGTGGAGTTATTTGAGAACATGCATGCTGCTGAATTCAGAAGGTATTCGTTCTAGTCGTATTTTTTACTGTAATTGGTAACTTCTATTTCGCCGATGGCATCCTGAGTTCGGACACCATGACCTTCAAACCAGATAGGCCTTTGTCACAAGCGCGTTATATGCGATATCTATTAGGCAAATGTTATTGAACTTATTGTTATAGGTATCCCTTGTAAATTTTCGTTTTCATCCGGATTGCGATGACCTGGTCACTGCTATGTCCCTCCGCGTTCATCCCTCCCATCAGGGCCGTGGCCTTGGGAACCCGGCTTCGTCTCCGGGTTTCGCCCAACTGATTAAAGAGTAGCAATTACGCTACTTTACGAGCAATTACGAGATACTTGGAAGACCAACGGTGCACGCCAAAACTATCTGCCAAGATGCATGAAATGAATGTACTCTACCACTGGGTAGGTGACCTCAGCTCATCATTTACATTGTCATTCATGCTCATAATCTTCAATATCATCTTGAATAAGTTATTTAGTTTATTAGTGAGTGAGTGAGTGAGTGAGTGAGTAAGTGGTGGGAAAGTGAGTGAGTGAGTGAGTGAGTGAGTCTGAGTGAGAGTGAGTGAGTGAGTGAGTGAGTGAGTGAGTGAGTGATTGAGTGATTGAGTGATTGAGTGAGTGAGTAGGTGAGTGAGTGAGTGAGTGAGTGAGTGAGTGAGTGAGTGAGTGAGTGAGTGAGTGAGTGAGTGAGTGAGTGAGTGAGTGAGGGAGTGAGTGAGTGAGTGAGTGAGTGGGTGGGTGGGTGATTTTGGGTGTGTGAATAAGTAAATGAGCAAGTGAGATAGTGGGTAGGGTGGGTGAGTATGGGTCAGTGAGTTTGTGAGTGGGTGGGTGATTGGGTTGGCGGGTTTGGGTGGGTAATTGAGTGAGTGAGTGATTGAGTTGGTGGTTGGGTGGTGGGTGGGTTGGTGGACGAGTGAGTGGGTGAGTGACTGAGTGAGTGAGTTGGTGATTGGTTGGTTGTTTGGTGACGGGTGAGTGAGTGACTGAGTGGATGAGCGAGTGAGTCAGTCAGAGAGTCAGTCAACTGGCGTTCAATATTAACCAATATTTCAACAATCTCGCAATCTCCACCCGTCCACCAACCACCCACACACTCACCAACTCACTCACTCACTCACTCACCCCCTTTCCCTCAACTATAGATCATCTTGATCTAACCTGTAATCGAAATGGACTTAACAATCTCGCTCTGGCTGACTTGATGTTATAATTATAGCACTGGTGAAGAAGCTATTCTGCTCGGCGTGGTTTTAGCATGGAGCTGAAACATTTTTGAAATTTACATTACGTTACATCATCAACCTTTCGTCCTATTGAAAATCAATTTCAACTTAATATACCTCGTGAATGATTCATGCATTACAAATTATATAAATGAACATTTTGGCGAAATTTCGACATTATTATCTGTAAAAATAATGTGGTAATCGAGAGCAGAATTTGGTTCTTACAAATAACCAAAATTTGTGGACAATATAAATATTTCTATTGGACTGCCTTTGATAGGCAGCACCGTAGCCCATAATCATCAACAAAGCAGGACAGCCACGCAGATCTGTTTCTCTGACATTTTATAAGGCAATGGTCTGAAACTATTACGACCAAATTGTTGGTTTTGTGCCAAAAAGTAATTCCTTATTTCCGCTAGATCAAGCGAAGCGGTAAACGGTCTTGCGGATAGTCTCTACTTTACATTGTATCGTAATTTCCATGCATTACCTTAACTGATCTGAAACCCTATTATTCTTTGTTTTATAATTCTTTGATCTACAAGCTTGCAGATCGTCAATGGCTAAGTCGACTCACACGCATTCGCCAGATGGCATCTGGTGCTAACCGACCGTTCAGTCCATCGTACGCGAGTGCGACAGAATGGCTGGAACGATCTGATCAGCTGATTAGATTCATGTCGAAGTACGTTGTAGATCTTTTCCCATTTTGGTCCTGACAGGATACCTCTGCCTACCAACAGATCAGGCCTACGTCACGTTCTATCATGTGCCAAAGTATACATCAGTCTGGATCCAAGTACAACCACTAACAACAGCAATTCATGCGATCCCATATCCAGTACCGGATTCCTCCCAGTCAAAGGCTGCGGACCTCAGACAACAAGCACGAGAGGAGAAGAGAGTGACATCTTTGGATTAAGCTATTCGACTGCGTTGCCATGCAAGCACGGAATAAGACTCGACATTTTCTTCTACGGTGACTGTTAGGAGATATTACTAAGCCATGTCTGTAGCCACCTGCTTCATTGCATCAGCATCATTTCGGATGAAATTAGAATCGGAGTCTTTCTGCACTTTCCGCTAATAATTGATTCAAAGAATGTGGAGGAACGACTAAGGGAGGCCATGGGAGAGAGGTTCCATGGATTGGGCGATACAGAGGTTGTTCAGTATTATTGCCGAGTTTCCTCAAGCAAAACAATGAGACCTTACTAAAATGCATCATCAGGCAGGAAAGTCTAGATCATCGTAGACATTGACCGTAAACTTGTCCGTCAGTAGAAAAGAGAGAGATCAGAGACTGGAGGGAACGACAAAAGCCGTCACCGATAAGCAACTTCACTTTCAAATGACGTGAACTATTTAAATATTCGTCCGTCCATCCTTTCATAAACCAAACAATCCTTTCATCCACCCAGCCATAGAGGCATTCATCCAGTCATCCATGTAGCCATCCATCGATCCATCCACTTACCTATCGTAAGATCCTCAAAGAGACTGCTGTAGCCAGAATGTGTGACCCCCACAGCCGTTCTACAATGGCCAGTTTATCCACTGTAGGCTATCTGTCGCAGACTTTGAAACGATGAATGGACTTTCATGTATATTAAAGACTCATCTACTGCCACTGAATATCAAAGAAACGCTTTTTGTACGTTATGATAATCATCGTTCTAATACTTTCTGAATCTAGGAACGACTTCACAGCATACTAAACTAAACATATCAGATCATATTCAATATGAAATTCGCTTCAGAGATTTAACTGCATGAATTAACCTTTGTGATTGTAAATTCAATTTCTTATTGTATGAAACCAATGTCTGTGGCATCGTAACTGTGAGTTGCTTCTACGGTGCTACACAATGTCAAACTGTCAGCCCAGGTATGTATTATAAACTAAGCTTAATCAAGAGATTGAGGCCAATCATTTGTCTTGGAGAGCGCTAATAGAGGATCAGAGCCTTTAGCAGATGCAGGAAGGCCGTTCCAGTGAAGCACTCAAGCAAACGTGTCATTAGCGACAACGTTCTCATCTTTTATATAAATGCATGCCATGAGCAAGATAGAGCCACGCCCAAGGCCGTATTATCCATTAGGCACATTAGTAGGCCCTAATCGTAATCGTTATCCTCAAGCATCTAAAGCGCCACCTCGAAAGCCAAGAGCAGGGTTTCAACTTGTTCACGAGAGCTGCGTTTAGTCATGGGTTTAGGCTATCCGAAGGAGGTCAGGGTCCGGGTTCCAGAGGATGAGAGGGACAGAGTAGCTGTTAAGGTGGGTGTCGTTTAGGTCGATAATTGGAGGTGGATGATCAGGTGAATCGGGGTAAGAGTTCTTGCAGAGGTGAGTCTTTAGTTTCGAGTGGAAAGTCCGAGGGTGATGGATAGAGGAGCCTTTGGAAGGTGATGGTGGGTGATTGGCAATATTTGTGGGAAACCGAAAATATCTATATTCCGAATTATTATTTAAGACAATAATTAGTTTTCCTGCACAGTTAAATTTCATTTATGCGACTATGACCACTAGGGTGCATCAACTGCCTCGATGTTGACAAAGTGCATTGTCCTTGTGCTTAAAATGTTGCCTTCATCCTCATTATAATTATTCCTGAACAAACAGAAAATAATAGTTTCTGATCAATTTAGGAATGAGGCGTTACAACTTAGAATCTAATCACTCGAGTGTACTTTGTTTTGTATTGTATTTGTTAATTTATATAGCGCCGCTCACAGCAGTGACCATTCAGTAGCGCTCTAAGTGTGAGAACACCTAGAGAAGAAGAACGTTTTGAGGAGGGAGAGGGCTGTAGGAAGAGACCCAGAAAGAATGGTAACACGTAGACAGGAAGGAAGGGCATTCCCTATAGGGAGGTTCCAATAGTGGCAAAAGATCTAGTTTGGGCCATTGTGGTCCTAACTCGTGGAACAAAGAGAGTAGGCCAATGCCTGACCAAGGAGCGGAGAGGTCGATGAGAAACTGAAGAGAGAGGAGAGCGAATGTGATCCCTCAGATATTTAGGACCAATGCCCAATTTGGATTTAAGGACTAGGATAAAAACGTTGAACTGAATTCGGGCTGTGAGAGGAAGCCAGTGTAATTGATTGATCATAAACGAGAGAAAATTTAGGAAGGCGAGCAATCAATCTGGCAGCAGCATTTAGAACTGATTGGATAGGGGACAGGCTTTTTATGATTGGGTTAAAATTTGACCACGTCTCGTATTATACCGTGACATTGGCTGCCTGTTTCCCAACGCATTGAATTTAGGATCTCGATCTAGGTCTGACGGTGCCAAAGTTAGGGAAAACCTCTGAATACTTGCTGGAGCTTTGTCCCCCACCTCGGGAAATCTTCGTTCTGCATCTCGATTTGAACTAGTACTCTTTGCCCGCACGTCTAAAACGAAACGTCGTTCCTTTTCAGTGTGTTGAGTCGACAACGAGGATTAACCTTTCTTCAGATCTGTGAGTTCTTTTAGCTACAGACCCTGCATACACCTTTTACGGGAACCTGAAACCTTCTTTATCGCCGGAGTTGGGCTGGGAGCACCTCTGAGTAGGCCTAAGTAACTTTGAGGGACGTTAACTTAGAGTCCACTGTATGAATGAATTAATGAATAAAAAAGCAAATACACAGTCCTGTATTTTGCATGCAAAGCTATGCATTTATTCTACAAAACAGGAGCTATCGAAAGGTTAAATGAAGATTATAATCTTTCAGTTGATTAAATTGATCACTTTTCTCTCTCTACATGTAAATAAATCTAAGACTATGCCCTAAAATTGGTAAATCGACGAATTTGAACATTAATGTCATGTATAATGTCTTGATTCTTGCATGCATATACGCTGAAATAAATCACACAAATATCGGGCACTACAGTTAAGCTTATTTTGCATTAGCATACTCATTGATTGGGTAAAGTTAATGATTATATCTAATTCTAATCACATAAATATCGGACACTACTGTAGCAGTTCACCTTATTTTGCATTAGCATACTCATTGATTGGGTAAAGTTAAAGATTATATCTAATTCTAATCACATAAATATCGGGCACTACTGTAGCAGTTAAGCTTATTTTCCATTAGCATACTAATTGTGTGGGTAAAGTTAAAGATTATATCTAATTCTGTTTAAGCGATATTTGGTCCAGCAGACATTGGAGGATTTGGTGAATGTTTTTCATAGGTGGACTGTTGCAACAGAGTTTCATCAGGTCGCCTGAGTTCCTCCAAATCCATTCGACAGATGCATCATTTCAGGCTGTAGGAAGTTCTGCTCCTTTGAACTGATCTAGAAAAGTACAGTCGAAATCATTATTGCTTTATTATAGTTCTATCTGATTAACCCTACTGCCGTTAAAGATAAAAGGATAGTTAGTCTAAGTCTACGTTTGATAATTAATTAGAGAGTGCATGCTACAGTGCTACAGTTTCTGGATACGAGCGCAATTATACTTAAGAAATGTTTGTCTTTGTAAATTCCTCAGTAATAATAATAATAATAATAATAATGATAATGATGATGATAACGATGACGACGACGACGACGATGACGATGATGATGATAATAATAATAATAATAATTATGCGACTACCCTGGGTCTGAGCCTCTCAGATGAGGAAGTACGAATCGCACTCTATGAACCACATCTGTGCCGGTTCCGCGACTACTAGGCTACAGACTTTTCGTCTATGACACTTAGTCTACAGACACTTTGTCTACAGACATTTCGCCTACAAGTGTATCTGCATCCATTAGGGCTAAACAACAGAGGCCGCTTTCTTATAGTTTCGCTAAAACGTGCTAAATATTCTCAGGAATCCAGCTTCTAATTACTGAAAAGATTATTTTCATCAATCCAACTTCTATTGAATGGAAACTTAGTTTCATCCATCCATCCAGCTTGGTATCCAGCTTCTATTTGCGGGAAAAATTATTTCGATCAATCCAGCTTCTATTTCAACACAGGAATGTTTCATCAATCCCGCTTCCAGTTAGGGAAATGGTTTTTTGTTTCATCAATCGAGCTTCCACTTTAATTTGACGATATATAAAATTATTTATGCAACATACAACATATATCTAAGTGTCATCTCAAAATTCCACCTAAAAGCATAATGGGATAATAATTATTGTAATTGTAATTGTAGTCGAGCATTTATATAGCGCCACTCAAAAGCAGAATAAAGGTTAATGCGGCTGCAAGGCTCATTGCCCGACTCCCTCGCTTCTCCAGCATCTCCTCATATACGCATGAATATCATCATTGGTTCCCTCTCACTTCTTGAATCCAGCTTAACGTTCTCGTTCTTATCTACCGGTCTTATTCTGGCCTAGCTCCAAAGTGTGGCCTTATTCCCCGACCTATCTCCCCCACGTCTCACCTTCCGCTTCGCTCACTTGATCGCCTTGACCTTCTTGCCCACAAGCGAGGACTGCTATGGCTAAATCTCGAGATTTTCCTTCGTTGGTCCTTCACTGTGTAATCAAATCCCTACATCAACTCGTTCTTCAATATTAGCCGGTGGTCCAGGTGCTTCCTTTCGCTGTATTAAGACCACTCTTTTTGCTCGGGTCTCTGGCACTGGTAGCGCCTCTGATTGGTGTTTACTGTGAGAGGCGCTCTATAAATCTGTAAATACAGTGCAATACACGCTTTTAAACTTATAATATTAACTCTCAATCACGTTCTCATGTAAGGAATGACGAATTAACCCTCAAGCGACCAGCTGAGGTCCTTGGGTACCCCAGCATAGCTTCGGCTTGTGCTACTTTTGGACTATTTTTTTTACGGTGCTTTATGAATTTGTCACTTGGATATAGAGCCCTGCCGGCCGCGCCGCGCCGCCGCCGCCGACATTTTTGGACGCCGCCGCCGCCGATTTTGTTATTCGGCGCGCCGACGCCGCCGCCGCCGACAATTCCTCGGCGCGCCGCCGATGCCACGCTGAAGTGTTTATTCTCTTGTTGCATTTTTCATGTTTTCAATGATTTCACGATAAATTGTTGCTTCAGTGGGTAATAGAAGTAGACACAGACAGAAATACAGCCAGACAGACAGACAGAGACAGCCAGACACAGACAGACAGACATACACAGACAGACAGACAGACACAGACAGGCAGACAGCAGACAGATGATGGATGGATGGATAGATTGATGGATGGTTTGGTGGGATGGATGGATGGATGAATGGATGGGTGGATTGAATGACTGATAGTTAGATTGAATAGACGGATAGGAATGAGAAAAGAACGAAAAGATCCTCTGTCTTACATGCATACTACATAATTATATATGTAAAACAGAGTATATATATATACGGTGATTAAATTGTTGGGGGGTTGGGAGTGTTCAAGCCCCGAATTCTTTTTCAACCCATCCAGTTAATTCCATGAAATTACCTATGGGGTTAAGTTAACCCCTCAGTGCAGATTTCAGTGAATGTACGTACATGTAAAGAATGTTTTATTATAATCTGTACAATATCGGCAGTCATAGGCCTGGGGCGAACCGCCTTCGCACCCCTCCTGGTTGTATGCCGGCGCCCCTCACGACCAGACCCGCCCCTTCATGGTGCGCTGCTATAATGGGTTACGGCCTTGGCATGGGCGAAGTTTAGGTCTTTTCTTAACCCAAATAATGTGCTTCCCAAGTATTGCTGTTCTGTCTATCTTAAGGAATGTAAGTAGGAAGGGAGCCGGAGAGGAACAAAGACAGCATCGCCATGCCACGGAAGATTGGCATGAACCTAAATTGACCCTCATTTTCCGAGTGAACAAAGTGTCCTCTCTCTCAGGATTTAGGCTAAAAGTTCAAATGTGCAAGAGTCATCCATTCACAAAACACACACACAGTGAATGAGTCATCCTTGATATGTTACCCCATCTGATCATCTTGCAGGCTTAAGCATATCCATCATCAAATTAGCACATGAAGCTCACGCTCCAACAGTGTAATATAATACTATCAAATTTCTAGTGCATCTAAACCCAAGTCGTACAGCGTTTTTGATGGGCAAGCATTTTAAGAAATTGCAAATCCTTAAGTAGCCTAAGCCTACTAGTGGCTTTCCGGTTGGCGATCTGCACTTTAAACTGCTATAAATTAAACTGCTATGAAACAAAGACTAGTTGGTAGGCCTATTTCTAAAATCAATTCACGTTCGTGAAATAAATAACATTAACTTTAATTATGATAAATTGGATATAATCATAAATAGTATCGCGATGGCTGAAGCTACTGAAAGCAAACTCGCGGAAAAGCAGTTTTTGTTATATACGAACAGATGGCACCAGCACTCCTTAATCGATAAGTACTTTATAAAAAATATCTCACTGTTCCTTTTACGTTGACTAAAGTTTTAGCAAATTGACAATAATTAAAATTAATTACTTGTGATACGCCGTGGAGGGGGTTTATGGTAAATGGTAACACTTTGGCACGAAGAGTAGAAGATCAGCATAGACGCGGGATCAATTCCCGCTACCCTCAAAAGATCGACTCAGCCTTTCATTCGCCATATGGCGTTCGTAAAATGAGCAGTAGGACGTGATGGGCGCCGTGAATGGCTGCCAAACAGTTAAATTCGATTTATTTAATAACTTGTGATAATCCGTTCATACTATGAATTGTAATCATACTGCCAGTTTGTCAGTTTGAAATAATAAACGAAGATTATTATATTTATAATTGTGTCTTATAGACACCAATTCGTTTACTAAAGGCTTGTGGTGTTCTTAGAAATTTAAACGTTTTCTAGTTTTTATATTAATTTTAATAAATGTCTGGTTTGCTAGTATTGTCTGTAGTCAAACTCAAACACGACTCAAACTACATCCTAACTACGATTGGCAGCTGATTCCTATCAGCACTGAAATAATAGAGCAATTTGTTCAGATGACAGCTTAAAATGCTAGAATTGCAGTGTGGAAATTCAAATTATTTCAAAAGTTCGGACGCCCATTTGACCCCCTCGTAAACTTTTGGATCCGTCACTGGCGCCGACCACGCCGCGCCGCGCCGCCGCCGCCGCCGATCCGCCGTCCAAAAATGATCGGCGCGCCGCCGCCGACACTATGAAGTCGGCGCAGTACTTGGATATCGCTCACTGGTTAGGTCTACTGAAAGCCGGTTTTCCCTTCGAGGTTAATTTTAAAATACAAAATATCCGGTGGGGTCCCACAGGACCCCAGCTTTAGCAATGTTCTACTAGTGGGGTACTGGAGCTGAATAAAGTTTAACATCTGGTAACCAATGCGCCCCTTTGGTTTCAGATAGTAAAGTCATGGCCATAATGCATGCATCTCTTGGATGTTTCTATGTTCCTCACTTATTTTTCAATAAACATGAGAGTTAGACACTTTTTTCTCAAAAATCATTAGAATTAGACACATGTACACATGTACTGTATATGTAAGTACTTCGTTACAAAAATTACTGGCTAGTATCTAGTGTGTTTGCCCTTGTTGGCGATAACCATGGCAATACGTGAAGGCTACTTGCAAATCAAATGACAGATGTTGGTACATTTCGTAGCAACAAACTACATGTTTACGAGGCAATGAAGGCCAGGTGTCGGCTTCAGGACTTGAGCTCCTTGTTTGGATATGATGACCAACTTACTCTTGTATCGTTTGTTGCTAAGCCTGACAAAGCTGTGTTAGCCATATCCACGCTGCTTCACGATGCCACCACTGATGCTCAGATGAAGAAGCCTAAAAGTACACCTTCATTACAATGGAACCAAGCACGGTGTTACGGTATGGATCATCTGGCTACAATGTATACCACAAGAAGAAGCATCAAAAGTTGGCCCATGGGCCATGGCACTGTTTTTAAACATCATCGACATCGCTGGAATTGCTTCTGACATTCTGTATCTGGAGTAGTGATTAGAGTGACAGTTCTAGGTCAGTCAAGGTTCACTGAACACGTAGCCCCTCCCCTATTCATCTAAGCTCCGCCTCCTATTCATCTAAGCCCCGCCTCCTATTGTTCCACTAATCCCGCTATTGTTCCACTATAGGCAGCCGCTGAACTAATCCATTGTCTTCTGCTATAGGCCAACCCGGGCTACGGCCTACTAGTCTATTGTTCCCTGCTCTGGCGCACAGCCTGCCACTCCTTTGTATGCTGGACTGGGCTACCCAAGTCTTTTGTTCTCCATTCTGAATCACAGCCAATCCGATCACATGACAGGTAGGCACACGTTAGGTCATTGGTCTAGGCTCCAAACGGCTCATTTGATTGACGGGTAAGCGCACGAGCAATCATTGGTCAGTGCTCGACGCAATAATCATGATTGACAATTATGCGCAGGTGGACCTATTGTTCCCCAAGCAGGGTGGCAACTTTGATCGACAGACAGGTGCGAACAATTCCATTGGACACGGCTCTGAACCAACCAATTTCAAAAAAAATTGCATAAAAACGTAAAGGGAGGGGGTGGTAACCACCCCTCCTTGGTAGCCCGAGGGTTAATTATTCGGTGGTAATGATCACTGACGAATAGGATTTTTCAGTTTTTTATTTGTATGTTGGCAATTAAACCATAACATCCTCGCATTAAGACACTATAGCAGAGCAGTGAAACACACATAAACGTCAAAGCAACAACCTTACAACGAAACTTCTATATTATATTTTGCATAATATAAGCATAATATATTTTTATATTATGACTATTCCATTATTTTCCTGAAACCTAGTTATGCATATACCTCTATCAGCGCCTAAAACATCTTTTACTTGTCAGGACATGAAACGCTTCTGTGCAGACAGTAAGTTTTTATATAATGTATAAAAACTTACTGTCTGCACAGGAGAGTAGTTCATTATGTTATATGAACCACTGAATGACTGACTAACCAATGTGACCTGTGCCTTCGGAACGATGTGAGCTGTAATCTCAACTTTAGCATTCAGAAGGATCTGATAAACATCAACATCGAACTTTTCAAATTATTTTGTTAATTGTGATAATTATGATCGAAACTTACAGCATTCTGTGACACTTTTCTCACTGGTTCCGTTTGGGAAAATAAAATTTCCTGGGTAGCTTGACGAAGCTTGATCAAAGTACGCAGTGCAACGATATATGCCATTGGTTGTAACATTATCGTAGACTCTTGGGCAATTGGCATTGTTATCAGCTCCAATCCATTGGTACAGTGCACTTGGGTAACTATTTGCATTACACAATAGAGTAAATCCGTCATAGCCGCTGGAACAGGCACATGTTCCGTTATAACAGTCTTGAATAGGTATGGCAGCAATCCATGTAAGTTCATTACGAGGAAATCCTGTCAAATGAATTTTCAACAAAGATTCTATATTGCAAAGTGATTCAGCACAATGCAAATTGGAGAGCGAGGTTGGTCCTAGTATTAATAAATTTGGATGGCAAATATCTTGTGTGATTGGTGAAGTCAATGATAGCAACGAAGCTTCCTCAGCATGAATACCTATGCAAAGGAACACTCCAGACAAACATAACTGACACCATAACCGTTCAACCTTTATTTTTAATTTTTGATCCGGTGCATGGTTTTAAGAATGTATATAACAACTTCCAGTCTCGTAAAGTCTTCAAGTGTCCACCGATGACTAGAAATCTGCCAGATGGATGTAGTGCAAGCTTCCAAGACATCATAGATTTGTTCAACCTAGAGGCTGCTATGACGCTAAAGAAAGCACACAGGCTTACAATAGCTATGTTATATCCGAAGAGCATTGAAAAAACATCGGTGAAGCTTGCAGCATCTGTCCTGTCGGAATCAACACGAGATGCTCTGAAGGCAAGTCATCATGGACTGCGACTGATGATAAAGCTGTGGAACGTTATTAATGTTAAGACCCATGCAAACAAAAGGAGAGCACACAAGGGGTTACACTATGGATCCAGTGCGCTCTTCGTTGGATTGGAAGCTGGGATTTCTCAGAGAATTTGCTCAATTCCTCAGAAACTGGGAAGATTCAACGAAGCCAGGGCTAACTCGTGAAACATTTCTAGCACTGCGTCACACGTATTTGGCTCTGGCAGATTGTGCTTCGTATTTACTGGACCACCTTGGATTTAACTTCGTTCTTCTTGGTCACCTGAAATCTGATGTAATCGAGTCTCGCTTTGGTTGGCTTCGTCAACTATCTGGGGCTAACTACTACATCTCGATGAGACAAGTGGTTGACGGAAATAGACAAATTCGTGCTTTGTCTCTCCTCAAGTATTCTGGTTTCTCTGTGGACGAGATTGATGATGTTATCCAGTCTGATGCTTCAATGATGCTGAATACAACTAATTCAGAAGAAGATACCGTAGCTGATTCAATGCCTGAATCACTGCAGCATCTCAGATGGCCATCATCCAGTGATGCTAATGTAATCTTCTATGTCAGCGGTCCCATGGCCAGGTCAGTGGTTCGCATCACCAGATGTGAACACTGTAAAGAAGAACTAAGTTAGTCAACCCTGACCCGTTAGCCCCAATCGAGATGGATGCAGGTTTTGATTATGGAGCTGCCACTCTTTTGGAAGATGTCAACCGTGGAGAACTGACACGGCCAAGTTATTACAGCTTTGTGTTGGCAGTAAATTGTTGGAGTCTTTGAAGGAATCAAATCTTCTTCAGCTTTGAAAGCTCAGCTCCTTGCTGCTGAATGCCAACGATCGCTATTTGTCAAAATCATGGGTCGTGTGACTGATATTAGTAATTGTGGACAACCACTTGTCAGTGAGAACTATTGTGTCAAAGGCCATGATCTGAAATTATTCGTAGTTAAGCGATTAGTCAACTGCTTTGCAAAAAATGCAATAAAGGAACTCAACACTGAATAGAGGTCTGCGGGTACAGCATTTTTGCTACCCGACCCGTACCCGTGACACAGAACCGCTACCCGTACCCGTACCCGACCCGTACCCAAAATTACTACCCGACCCTACCCGTACCCGCGGGTATACCCGTACCCGTACAGTACCCGTCACGTCATTAACACGCCTTCCCAGAGTCCCTATTCCTACCAGGCCAATAGGCTTACAACTCAGCATGCAGTGATAATAATAAATAGGCTGATGATGATGATAGTAGTAGTAGTAGTAGTTGTTGCAGTAGACCTAGTAGTAGTAGTAGTAGTAGTAGTAGTAGTAGTAGTAGTAGTAGTAGTAGTAGTAGTAGTAGTAGTAGTAGTAGTAGTAGTAGTAGTAGCAGTAGTAGTAGTAGTAGTAGTAGTAGTACAACAACAGCAGCAACAGTAGTAGTAGCAGCAGTTGTAGTAGTAGTAGTAATGATAATAGGCAGTCAACTTATGGAACCTGTCACATGCAAATGTTGTGCTGTCTCAGTTGCATTGTACATTTTATCTCCTTGGTATATATGCTGTAAGCTAGAACACTAAGTAACTGTTAATTAAACATTGTGCGCCGTCATTCTCTATTATTTGTAACGGTGACAGTGTAACCCCCAAAACTTCATGTCGGCACGGGTAAAACCGGGTATACCCGTACCAGTGAGAACTACCCCGTACCCGACCCGTGAAGCCTGAAATTCGTATTCCCCGTTACCCGACCCGCGGGTACAACATGCTTTGGGTAAACCCGCGGGCAATTAAACAACCCGCAAACACTGAAGCAAACCAAGGATCTCGGCAGCCAGCAAAGCGTCGAAAGATTACCAAACTGTCTAGTTCTTCGAATCACTGAACTAATAGGAGGCATAAGCATACTAAATGTGTTATATAAATATGAATGAACATGGACATTTTGTGCAGTTAGGAACATGTACTTAGGGTCTGTACATAGGTGCAGAGATAGATGTGTACATATGGATGGCCTTATGGACAAGTGGGCTAACCTCGAAATTTACATAAATTATTTTCTTGCTCAAATCGATGTGTCTATACATGAGTCACCTATAGGTCAAACGGGCTAAGCTTATATCCAATGAAAGTTTAGGATATTGTCATGTGAACTAATGGGCTATCTCTATTGGATCAATTTGCTGCGTGGCCAAGTGGTCTATCCCATGGCCCTCTGGATATTGACAGGCCGTACACAAGCCATTGGGAGCAGCCTGTGACGTCACGAGTGCCGGCCGAAGCGTCGCCATTTGCATTGCGAGGTTTATTCGAATCGAGTATGTGTTGATTTTGACTTAAAATCGTCGTTAAATCTCGCATTTACGCTTTACTTGTTTGGATTTGATTCGCCGGAAGATATTGAGGTATGTATTACACCAACGAAGACGTAAAGTTATAAATCGGAAGGTTAACAAAATCGGAAATGGCCTTTTTGCACAATTCCTTCTAAACCCTGGTAATTTTTTTCCAAAACGGACGACAGGGAACGTTTTAATCTATTTTTTACTGCACAAAAATGCTTTTACAGCTGCACAAATTCATTTAGAAATGCCCTTTTTGAGTATAACTGCAGTACTGCACACTAAAAAGCCCTGGGTTACTAACTACTTGAATGAGTAGGGCCTATTAAAGTTGACCCTCTGTACAACCTAGGGTAAAGTCGTATTTTACGTTGCTAAATTCTTTCGCAACAAAATACGTTGCTAAATTATTTACGCATTATAACACACGTACCAAAGTAAAATTAAAGCGTGCCATTGCACAATTAGTGTTCTAGTTTACTTATAATGTGTTTAAAAAAATTTATTACTATTATTTTGCGTCTGTGGAAGGTGTTGAACGTAAAGTCAACAGACAAAGGACGTCGCAAGCGTGACAATGATTTGGACCCAATCAGAAGCATTGCTGATGAAAATGTTCAGTATTTACGCGATGTTCACAGCTGGCTTGTGGCATGGGAGGGTCTTAAGCAAAAATCACGACAGGGATGTTTATCTAATGAAACGTTGTTTGCTTTGAAACATACAGTTGGGACTTTTGTTGAGCTGATTAGTTATCTTTTTGTTGAAATGAAAGTGCATTATGTTTTGACTGGCAATTTCCAAACAGACTGTTTGGAATTCCGTTTTAGTCAGTATCGGCAGTTATCAGGGGCCAATTTTCATGTGTCTGTTCAGGAAATAAAGGAGTCTGAAAAAAAGTTGAAAATAGTTAGTATTCTTCACGTTGTATCTGCTTCACGTGGTGATATTACAATAAAAGATTTCATTGTGCAGGCAGCTGATAATGTTGAAAATACTATTGATGCAAAAGATGACATTGTCCAGGAACTGTTGGCTAGTTGTATGGTCTGTGATGATGTTGAAATTACAGAGTCTGAGTCCCAGTCCTTAATTTTTATTGCTGGATATGTGGGATACAAACTTGGACAGAAAATTGCATGTGAATTATGTAAATATGAGCTTGTTTATGACAACACTTTGAAGTTTGATGTTAGCTCAAGTGATTATAGTTATCTGTCAGAAATCGATCGTGGCGGGTTGAAGTGGCCCAAAGATTTTTTATTGGAGATTGTGACCCAAGCATTTATGGTTTTCAAAATTGTTGTGTCCAAAGAATGTGAAACAAAGTTCTTGAATGTTGGCAGTCAAAAAAATGTTTTGATTTTATTAGTTACTGAACAGTTAAGAAAGTCTGGTGCTGTTGATGGAGAATGCACGTGTGGTACAACAATGCTGTCTCTAGCACAGATGTCATTGAGCTATGTGGCAAACATATTTTTAAATAATTACTGCAAGAAAGAAGCAGATAAAATCACTGTGTGGAAGCAGAAGGCAAAAAGAAAATTAAAAACACTAACTCATTGAGAATTATAATGTCTGTGATTTTACTATGTGTCATGTAAATTAAAAGTTTAGTAATTACTGTATTTTGTTTCATACTGAAGCTTTTGAAAGCTGCATGTCAAATCTATTTCCCACTCACCCTATTTGGCTACTCCAAACCTTTATTTAATAAACTCTGTATTCTAAAAATTTACGACATGGCCTACATGTCTATTGTTATCCTGATGTTCAAGTTTGGAAATAGTACCTTACCTTCCATATTTAACAATTATTTTGTATCAGATTCATTAGCTTAATACTTAATGGGTAAAGTAAATATGTTGTCCCCATGCCTGCACTACTTGTCAATTTAATAGCTTCTGAATTCTTAGTCCTTGATTGTGGAACTCTTTGTCGGATGCTATTAAGAGGGAATAATATAGTCTCTATACTTTCAAGAAAAAACTAAAAAAAGTATTGTTATTAAAATATTGTAATGTTGATGTGTAGCATTTGGTGAATATAGGCCTACCTGTACCTGCATTTAATATGCTCACATTACTTATCAATCTTCTACGTGTATTAATTGTATTACTAAGTCATTATTGATATTGGTGGTATTGTGATGATGAACTGCTGTTATTGTTATTATTGTTATTATTATTACTATTATTAAAGTCCTAATTGAGTATCAAATACGTTTATGAACAATATTCATGAAAGAGGGGTCAAGCTTAGTATAAGCTATTAGCTTTTCTTGGTTCCCGTTGCACTGTACTTGTTGTTTCATGATTTTAACCTAAAACCTGTTCTGTGCAATAAACAATAAACATATATTACATTTTACTCCTGCATGCTTCTTGTCCTAGTCCTTAAGTCCAAATTGGGCATTACTCCTAAATATCTTAGGGATCACATTAACTCCCTCTCTCTCTTCAGTTTCTCATCGACCTTTCCGCTCCTTGGTTAGACATACTGTTTTGTTCCATAAGTTAGGACCACTATGGCCCAAACTAGATCTTTTGCCACTATTGGGCCCTCCCTATGTACCTCTTGCAGAAAATGTACAGCACAAGACGTTTATTGTTAGAAAGTTGTTCTCAAATTGACAGCTGATTGTTGTTAAGACTTAAGACGTATGTACACCAGAGTGTGGATATGCAATTGGTTTAATAAAGAATATACTTCCTTACTTACTTACTTATTATGGAATGCACTTCCCATCTCTCTATGTGCTACCGTTCTTTCTGGGTCTCTTCCTACATCATTCTCCCTCCTCAAAACCTTCTTCTCTAGGGGTTCTCGCACTGGCAGCGCTGCTGAATGGCCACTGCTGTGAGCGGCGCTATGTAAATTAACCAATACAATACAATATTTCGCGGATTGGTTTATTACGTTCACTAATTATTTAAACTGTACAAATACGGGGTATCTGAACGCAAACCAAGCATCAACAGCTACAAGCATTAGGCCGGCATCTGTGACGTCACGCGTGCTTGTGTACGGTTCCGCGACAACTCGTCGAACGACATTTCGTATAACGACACTTCGTCTACGACAATTCGTCTAACGACATTTCGTCTACTAGTGTATCTGTATCCATTACGGCTAATCAACAGAGGCCGCTTTCTTATAGTTTCGCTAAAACGTGCTATATATTCTCAGGAATCCAGCTTCTAATTACTGACAAGATTATTTTCATCAATCCAGCTTCTGTTGAATGGAAACCTATTTTCATCCATACATTTAGGTTGATTTCCAGCTTCTATTTACTGTAAAAATTACTTCGATCAATTCAGCTTCTATTTCAACACAGGAATGTTTTCATCAATCCCACTTCCATTTAGGGAAACAGTTTTTTCATCAATCCAGCTTCCATTTTAAAGTGACAATATCAAATAACTTAGTAGACGAAATGTCGTTCGACGAAATGTCGCTCGACGAAGTGTCGTAGACGAAATGTCGTTCGACGAGTTGTCGTGACACCCTTGTGTACGGCCTGTCAATATCTAGAAGGCCATGTCTATCCCCTAGCCCACATGCTGCTGACAATGCTACTAGTCGATAAGATGTGATGTAAACACAGGTATTAAACTGAATAATAATAATTATTGTTAAGAATGGCGTCAAGAAAGCGAATTTACACACTGCAAGAGGCTGTTAAGATGATCACTGAAGAAGAAGAAGAGTCACCTGCCAAGATAAAAGGTTCATTATAATAATTATATTAATCGTTATAAATTTTATTTTGAGCAGCGCGTGTAATTTGTACGTCAAAGTATGGCCCCTTTGGCCATGCTATTGTAGACATGTCGGTGCAATCGGTTTGCATTGCGTTGCACTAATATAATAATTATTATAATAACGCAGGCTTTTTGTGATATTGACATACTAACGGGTCATTATTACTGTTCTTTTACCTACAATAATAATCTTGTAATATTGGTTGACGCGCGTGTACGTAGCCCAGTCTTATCCACACATTTTAGTCATGTGTACACACACGCGACATTCTGGGATAGCCTGTTACTAACAGTACTTATTATTAATATTATTCAGTAAATTTGGCTGAATAGGGCCTACTGTTATTCAGATGTTGTCGATATGCCAGATTAATCGAATCGGCTCGACCCCATAATAATATTAATTTTATTATCCTTCACTGCTCCGTAAAATGGGAATAAGGTATATAAAAAAATAAAGTATATTACTTTTTATTTCGGTCCATACTGGGTATGGTCCATTTTGTCAGTAATCTGATTTCATGAATTTCTGTTAATCTTATGGTATGCCAATGTCTGAACTTACTAGATGACAGGTCATTTTCTCATCTCTTGATTCATCCAGAAGGGTTAACACTTCACTTGGAACATTTTTTCATGTTGTCCACACCACACAATGTTGTTTAATGTAATGTAAACACATTATCGGGTTTCGGTGAATTGTAACAATGATATTATTACAATATTATTCACCCAAACCCGATAATGAAAATTATAATATTACTTGCAGCTGAAGTGAAATCACCTTTGAGGGAAAACCGTCAATGTCCAAATGACAAGAAGGTGAGGACAAAGGTGAAGACCGTCAAGCAAACTCGGTATGAAGAGAGCTTCATGTCAAGGATTAGAAAGAGACCAGCAAAATATGACAACTTCTTGATGACCAATAGCCGAAAGTCAAATTCAATTAGAATAGCATCAAAGCCAGCCACAGTTAGGGAAAGTGTACACAATGACGGCTGCTGGTTTACTGACTCCTTGCTGCCATCGGATGTCGTCGAGCAGTCGATAACAGTCGATAACACAGAACGAGGACATCAATTCGGTGCCGCCAATGTATGCCAATGAGAATGCTGATGCTGGTCTGCTGGCCATGGAATCCGTTGACTCCTTGCTGCCATCGGATGTCGTCGAGCAGTCGATAACGCAGAACGACATCAATTCGGTGCCGCCAATGTATGCCAATGAGAATGCTGATGCTGGTCTGCTGGCCATGGAATCCGTTGACTCCTTGCTGCCATCGGATGTCGTCGAGCAGTCGATAACACAGAACAATGATATCGATCTCTTAATGGTGATTAATGATCTAGATTCGTTTGGTGAAGCTGTGGTAATGGAATCAACACAATTTTTTCAAGTACTGTCTGAAACAAATTTAGTGCAGCTCTTATTAGACATGCAGCTATTGTCAGCTGGTGCAGGTCTGCAGCCGGACGAAGGTACCAACAGCGTACTATATATTATATAGTAATTAATTTTTTATATAATATTATTCTTTTTATTAGCTATCATACTAGAGAAACTTGCATAATGCATAGTCGTTCCAAGGTTTAAATAAGTAGTTTGTAAATTTATATCTATTGTCTGGTTATGGGAAATCAATACAAATCAAGCATGGTAATTCTGAAGCACTGCTATTTCAGCCTTGACAAGTTAAGGCCAGTCATTTCGACTGGCCTTAACTTGTCTAGACCATTATCACCCTGTCCGTCCAGATGTTAATGCATTTAGAAGTCTATGAATTATACCATCCTCTGCAAGTGTTGATAAATAGATATCTGCAGAGATGGGTGATGAGTGAATACAGTATTATCAACTTGGCCTTGCACCAAAATATCTCTCGGACTTTATGCATAAGCCTCTCTCTGCAACATCTGCTCGCCCTTTGCGCTCTACTGACCGTCTGGACCTCTTTGTCCCTCGTGTTAAATCTGCCTTGGCTCAATGCCGGGCATTTGCTGTGACAGGTCCCTCCAATTGGAATGGCCTTCCCCCCCTTTTCTACGGGCTAAGCTCGTGTCTGGGATTTCTCACGCATCCTCTCGCTCTCTTAAGGCGTTTCTTTTCCTCCCGGGGCTTCCGCGCTGAAAGCGCCTCTGAATAGTCTATGCTGTGAGAGGCGCTTTACAAATTGTTAGATACGATACGATTATTAATATAAACGTACAGAAAATTAATGTCTGCAGCGAAGTGAACATTCCAGTAACGCATACCGGCATTCCTCTACGAGCCCTTGACTAGCCGTGACGAAAGGACGACGGCAGGGGGTTGACGGTTCAGACGGACAGCAAGCAGGGCAGCGAGCTCCGCCGCAGGCGGACGAGTAGGCTACCATCCCTAGGGGCCACATATGCCGCCCTGTCTTTCCTTTCTGACTGCCTGCCTCGAAGACAACGTTCCTCTTAACAGTCACTATAGGTTTTGACATCTGCCTGCCTGGGAGTCAGAGGGATGGAGGGAGGGAGGGGATGCACGGACGGTTTAAGGAAGGGAGAAAGGGAGGGAGGGAGAGAGGATGGAGAGAGGGATGAAGGGAGAGGAGAGGAGAGATGGACTAATGGTTAGAGGTAGGTAGAGAGGGACGTACTGACGGACGAGAGAGGAAGGGAGGGTTGTAGGTAGGGTGGATGGATGGATGAAGGGAGGGAAGGACGGATGGACTAAGGGAGAGGCGGGCAGAGGTGGGGCGCGGTGGTGTAGGGGTATGTTCGGTGCCTTGCAGCTGGAGGGTTGCGGGTTCGAATCCACCTCAAAGCCGCCGCGTAGGGACCCTGGGCAAGTCCTTCACTCGCAATTGCTCATGCGCTTCGGCGTGAAACTCCGATTCAGCGTCCGCGCAGTAGTCGGGAGCACCTCTGAATAGGAATCTGGAAGGGACGCTATAACAAGTGTTCAAATACAATACAATACAATACAAAGAGGGAGAAGACATACGTCAACATTTTCCTTGACAACGCATCTCTTAACATTTTGAAATTGTATTGAACTGTCCTAGGACGGGCAAACATCTAGTATTTACATAGACAAACAGATTCATAGAAACACAGAAATATAGATAGACGGATAGACGGAGAGACGGAGAGACGCATAGACGGATAGGCAGATAGGCAGATTGGCAGACAGGCAGAAAGCTGGATGGGTGGGTGGATGGGAGGATGGGTGGATGGATGGGTGAGTGGATGGATGGGTGGATGGATGGAAGGGTGTGTGGGTGGGTGGATGGGTGGGTGGATGGATGGGTGGATGGGTGGATGGGTGGGTGGATGGAAGGGTGGGTGGGTGGATGGATGGGTGGGTGGATGGATGGGTGGATGGGTGGGTGGATGGAAGGGTGGGTGGATGGGTGGGTGGGTGGATGGATGGGTGGATGGGTGGGTGGATGGAAGGGTGGGTGGGTGGATGGGTGGGTGGATGGATGGGTGGGTGGATGGAAGGGTGGGTGGGTGGATGGATGGGTGGGTGGATGGATGGGTGGATAGGTGGATGGGTGGGTGGATGGAAGAGTGGGTGGGTTGGTGGGTGGATGGATGGATGGGTGGATGGATGGATGGATGGGTGGATGGGTGGGTGGATGGAAGAGTGGGTGGGTGGATGGGTGGGTGGGTGGATGGATGGGTGGATGGGTGGATGGGTGGATGGGTGGATGGGTGGGTGGATGGAAGGGTGGGTGGATGGATGGGTGGGTGGATGGATGGGTGGATGGATGGGTGGATGGATGAAAGGGTGGGTGGGTGGGTGGGTGGATGGATGGGTGGGTGGGTGGATGGATGGGTGGATGGGTGGGTGGATGGAAGGGTGGGTGGGTGGATGGATGGGTGGGTGGATGGATGGGTGGATGGGTGGGTGGGTGGATGGGTGGGTGGGTGGATGGAAGGGTGGGTGGAAGGGTGGGTGGATGGGTGGGTGGATGGAAGGGTGGATGGAAGGGTGGGTGGATGGAAGGGTTGGTGGGTGGATGGGTGGGTTGGTGGATGGAAGGGTGAGTGGGTGGATGGGTGGGTGGATGGGTGGGGGTGGTGGATGGGTGGGTGGATGGAAGGTGGGTGGGTGGATGTGTGGATGGATGGAAGGGTGGGTGGGTGGGTGGGTGGATGGATGGGTGGGTGGATGGATGGGTGGGTGGGTGGTAATGGATGGGTGGGTGGATTGAATGGTGGGTGGGTGGGTGAAAGGGTGGGTGGATGGAAGGGTGGGTGGGTGGATGGTTGGGTCGATGGGTGGGTCGATGGGTGGGTGGATGTGTGGATGGGTGGGTGGATGGAAGGGTGGGTGGGTGGAGGGTGGTTGGGTGGAAGGGTGGGTGGGTGGATGAATGGGTGGGTGGATGTGTGGGTGGATGGATGGGTGGGTGGATGGGTGGGTGGATGGATGGGTGGGTGGGTGGGTGGGTGGCTGGAGGGTGGGTGGATGGGTGGATGGGTTGGGTGGGTGGCTGGAAGGGTGGATGGGTGGGTAGATGGATGGGTGGGTGGATGGGTGGGTGGATGGAAAGTTGGGTGGGTGGATGGGTATGTAGATGGAAGGCTGGGTGGGTTGGTGGGTGGATGGGATGAAAGAGATGTGTGGGTGGATGAATGGGTGGATGGAAGGGTGGGTGGGTGGTTGGATGGGTGGATTGGTGGGTCGATGGGTGGGTGGATGGGTGGGTGGATGGAAGGGTGGGTGGAAGGGTGGGTGGATGAATGGGTGGGTGCATGGGTGGGTGCATGGATGGATGGGTGGGTGGATGGGTGGGTGGATGGATGGGTGGGTGGGTGGGTGGCTGAAGGGTGGGTGGGTGGATGGGTGGGTGAATGGGTGTTTTTTTTTGGGTGGGTGGCTGGAAGGGTGGGTAGATGGATGGGTGGATGGTTGGCTGGGTGGGTGGGTGGTTGGAAGGATGGGTGGGTGGGCGGATGGGTGGGTGGGTGGGTGGATGGGTGGGTGGGTGGATGGATGGGTGGTTGGGTGGTGGCTGGAAGGGAGGGTGGATGGTTGGAAGGGTGGGTGTGTGGATGGCTGGGTGGATGGATGGGTGGGTGGATGGATGAGTGGGTGGTTGGGTGGGTGGATGGGTGGATGGATGGGTGGATGGTTGGCTGGGTGGGTGGTTGGAAGGGTTGGTGGGTAGAACTCTGGGTGGGTGGATGGGTGGGTCGATGGGTGGGTGGATGGATGGGTGGGTGGTTGGGTGGGTGGCTGGAAGGGTTGGTGGGTGGATGGGTTGCTGGAAGGGTTCGTGGGTGGATAAGTGTTTGGATGGGTGAATGGGTGGGTGGACGGACAGACAGACATACCGACAGACATACAGACAGCCAGACAGACATACAGACAGACACGATCCTGTGCAACCGATCGATCAGTGAAGCATGCCTACCTGCTTCTCAGATGGGTGGGTGGATGGAAGGGTGTGTGGGTGGGTGGATGGGTGGATGGGAGGATGGATGGGTGGGTGGGTGGCGGATGGGTCGGTGGGTGGATGGGTGGATGGGTCGATGGGTGGGTGGATGGGTGGGTGGGTGGATGGATGAATGGGTGGGTGGGTGGGTGGTTAGATGGGTGGGTGGATGGATGGGTGGGTGGATGGGTGGGTGGATGGATGGGTGGGTGGATTGAAGGTTGGGTGGGTGGGTGGAAGGGTGGGTGGATGGAAGGGTGGGTGGGTTGGTGGGTGCGTGGGTGAATGAGATGTGGGTGGGTGGATGGGTGGGTGCATGGAAGGGTGGGTGGGTGGGTGGATGGGTGGATGGGTGGGTCGATGGGTGGGTGGATGGGTGGATGGGTGGGTGGATGGAAGGGTGGGTGGGTGAATGGGTGGGTGGGTGAATGAATGGGCGGGTGAATGGGTGGGTGGGTGGATGGATGGATGGGTGGATGGGTGGATGGGTGGATGGGTGGGTCGATGGGTGGATGGGTGGATGGGTGGGTGGGTGGTACTGGGTGGATGGGTGGATGGAAGGTTGGGTGGGTGGTGGGTGGGTGGATGGAAGGGTGGTTGGGTGCATGGGTGAAAGATATGTGGGTGGGTGGATGGGTGGGTGGATGGATGAGTGGGTGGTTGGGTGGGTGGCTGGAAGGGTGGTTGGGTGGATGGGTGGGTGGATGGATGGATGGATGGTTGGCTGGGTGGGTGGTTGGAAGGGTTGGTGGGTGGAACTCTGGGTGGGTGGATGGGTGGGTGCATGGATGGGTGGGTGGTTGGGTGGGTGGCTGGCTGGAAGGGTGGGTGGGTGGATGGGTTGCTGGGAAGGGTGCGTGGGTGGATGGGTGGGTGAATGGGTGGGTGGACGGACAGACAGACATACAGACATACAGACAGACATATCGACAGACAGACAGACATACAGACAGACAGACATACAGACATATAGCCTTTCCTGCCTTTCCTCACGATCCTGTGCAACATATCGATCAATGAAGCATGCCTACCTCTGTCACGTAAGAATAATTATTCTAATAGTTTCTTACACATGCGTACACAATTCTACTACTACTACTATTTGTTTTTTAAACAAACTCGATGGCAAAAACGCAACGAGGTAAGCAAAAATAACTGCAGTATAGAGATGGAAAACAGAAAAGAAAAATAATAGTCAAAAGGCTAAGAGCCTAAGGAATGTAGAAAATATGAAAGCATATTATTCAAAAGGAAATTGATTGATCAGTATAAACACCAAAAAGTGGGCCTATCCCAGGTATAAAAATTTGATCATCCTTAGCTGACAGGGTGAACTCGTAAGGACGGGGTCGCAGGTTATGATGTCGAGTAATTTTAGGTGGAAACAAAGTGCGTAACACATGGAAATGGTTCCTTATCGCGGCCTTCAGTAGACTGGCGTCGGCGTCATGCACCAGCTGTTCAACTTCCAGCGAGTTTGGAGGAAGATATCCGGCATGCCTGATTTGCTGCAGAAGTCTCTCGAGGATACTACGGTCCTCCGCCGTTGTGAGACCCCACCAGGCTGGGGCGGCATATATCAATCGAGAGACGACAGTAGCCTCAGCAACCAGGCGCCACTGGGAAGACCTTTCGACCTGAATATTCTGAGAGCGTGTAAGGCTCCACTGCAGAAGAACAGGACTCGGAGGTCGCTTCGTCGTAATCGTAATCTTCCAAACTTCTAAAGCGCCACTCGAAAGCCAAGCGCTGGGCACCAGCTTATTACACGAGCGCTTCTTATGATTATCCCAAGGATCTTCATGGATGAGACACGTTCGATTCCGTCCAGCAATCGAGGCAGCAGCACTTTATGGTTCCGAGTAACAACCATCTCCGGCGCTGTTTTCGACCGTTCAGATAAAATTGATTACTTACAGCTGGATTGAACATGAAAATGTTGAGGTCGCAAGAACTTTGCATTTGCAATTTGGAATAAGAACATTCTGTATGGTGTCTAGACTCTAGTTCTGATGCTCAACTGTCAATCTTGAGAAGCTACAAATGTAGTCTACATTATGATTCGCCGCATTAGCGAACGTCATTATAAGTGCAAACTGAAAGCAGTGTTAGGTCGACATTACGCAGTCAATGATGTTAAACAAATCACCAGAAAGAGCTATCAGATTTGAGAAATAATCTTACTGCAGTCTTGTATGATGCTTCTATTATGCCCAGTTCCAACCTGAGAGTCGGAATACACCACATTTCGAATCGTGTTGCTTGCTACGCATGTGTATTTCCTATCAACTTCTGCCAGGTTATACGTGCTTTCGTTACTTATGCTGACGTTCTCCAAGGTATCAAACCATTCGTAAGTTGGTGGAGGATTTCCATATGCATCGCAATGCAGATCCTTGACTTCACAAGTAATTCCACCAATTGCTATATATTCAGATTGTTCTCCCATACTCCCGATACGAGCACTGACTGCAAGAAGGATAAATACTTCATTATCAAACGGTATTCAAATGGTATGCAAGGTGCTAAAGAGTTATATAGCGTCTCTCTCAGAATAACTATTCAGAGGAGCTATCAGCACGAAAACCCGGGGGGAGGGGGGAGAAACGTCTTTAAAGAGCGAGAGATCAGAGAGGAAAACCAGTAATTAGTTTAGCCCTTGAGTGAAGGGGGAAGGTCATTGCAAGTAGGGGGACCAACCACAGCAAATGCCCGGCGTTTAATAGGTAATGAGAAGCTAATGTTCAGAGCAAATCGTAATAATATTATTAGGAAGAATCATCAAGAATGACTGAACGATGGGAATGGCTTTCTGTTTCTCCTCTTTAGAGGGATTTTGGGGAAAGGCAGCTTGACGACTAACTTTGAGGTATTGTTTATTAATTTTTGCGTGAGATTGCAACACCACACAAAACACAAGAGTCGACGAGCCCTTGAAGTTGGCTTGTTGCCTCAAATGACGTCGACAGCTTTGCAGATGTGCCTATAATTATTCATTCATTCATTCATTCAGGAGATTTATATAGCACCTTTTCAAGAGAACTACTCAGAGGTGCTCCCGACTCCAGCACGGACACAAAAAGCAGTTTTCAAATTCTTATAGAACGTGTCAGAGAGCGTTCTGGGAAGCAGGCGCAATTCCACGGGCAGCCCATTCCAGACGGTCGGGCCCACTACTGAGAAAGCGCGATTTTGCATGGTAGCTGTGCGGGCAAACGGGACTATGAGCACCCCCACCCAGAGGAGCGAAGGAAGCGACAACCCTGGTCGCCCGATACGGGACGACAGAGGTCCCGCAGATAAGTTGGGGCAAGGCCCAACTGATATCGCCACACCAGGGAGGCGATCTTGTATACAATGCGATGGTGGATGGGGAGCCAGTGTAACGTTTCCAGCATTGTTATATGATGCCTTGTAATTTACTAATAATTTTGGGTGACATTCGCTAGGTAGCCCGAGGGAGTTTGGGTTGATTAAAGGTGCCGTTCCTTTGGATATGTGTCTGTGTGTTTTAATGTCTTGTGTGTTTGTGTCAGTATGGCTCTTCTGGGTATGGATTGAGTTTGAATGTGACTTTGAGTTGTGTTGGTGATGCTAAGTATATGGCTGTGTGGTGATGTCTGAGTGAGCGTGTTTGATTTGCTAGATATCCATGAGGGTTTATGCCACATGTTATACCAGCTCTGGAGTATAAGAGCATGCTCATGAAGCAGATCGAGGCCAAGGTTAAAATTCCTGTAGCATTTCGAGCCATGCAATGCGATAATATTTCGGTACAGCGAGCAACGATTTTTTCGTGGCGATTGAGTGTTAAATCAGGAACAGGAAAACCCCGTTGGATTCTTGTTGCATTTCAGACTGACAAGACGGCAAACCAAGACCACAACCCGGCACTTTTCGACCATGTACAAGTTCGCAAAATCTATGCTATGCTCAACAGCGATCGCTATCCCGTCGTTGACATGAATCTCAACTTCATCGCGATGAAAATCTCTCGTGCTTATAAAGCTATGCGAGCCTCCAGGGAGGAGTTCTGTGGAATCGATGGGCGAGAATAATCTTGTCAAGTAACACCGATCGACTTCGTAGATTTCTTCCCGATCTTCGTACTAGATGTTCGCAGACAATCGGAACGCCTGAAAACCACTACACAGGATATTCAGATTAAGGTGAACTTTGACGCCGCAGTTCCAGCTAATACGATATCATATGCCGTGTTGATAAGCGATCGACTCCTGAAACTTGAATCGGATGGTAGCAAATTCAATGTCGTTTACTAATTAGAAAAATAGCGCCCTTTAGATATATTTATTTGAGAAATTATTTAAGAAAAATATCTATATTTAAGAAAAATATATATATTTTTCTACATGAAAACCAAGTACATCGACATTCGGCTTTTCGCTGACTGATGGGCAAAAGGTAACACTGGCCAAAGCCGCCCGCAATGGTACTGGAGCAACAATCCGGCTTAGGCCTACTTATGGCCAGCTTCGTGGAGAAGACAAACTCGGGCTGACGAAAGGTCAAGCTAACCGTGTTGTGAAGAATATAGGCCAAGGCCGTGGCATGGAGCTGAGATTCACCAAAACACAACTGAAAAAGATGAATGAAATGGGCGGTATTCTCCCGCTACTGGCTCTCCTCCCACTGCTCTTTGGTGGGTTATCTGCAGCAGGAGGAGTGGCTGGTGGGGCTGCAGGGATAGCAAAGGCGGTGCAATCCAAACAAGCTGCATCAGCTGCACAAGCCGAGGCAGAACGTCATAACCGGGAAGTCGAAGCTCAGATTCAGGGAAATGCTGGTAGGGGAAGGGGGTTGTTTATCAGGCGCCAGACTTTGACATCGAGAAAGCCGCCCGAGAACTGCCTAATTTCTGCGGTGTTTTCTAGCGAGATGGCTTGCTTGTTAATCTGGATTCCAACAACGGCGATGGTACTCATTGGGTTGCATACAAAATTGATCTCGATCAATTTTATATGAAATCGTCCTACAGCCGTCTACTTTGATAGCTTTGGGTTGGATCCGCCTCGCGAACTCGCTCAATATTTAAGTAAGCCGCATAAGGACACAAACACTTCAGCTGCAGGGTCGCAGTGATGTGATATGTGGCCACCTCTGCCTTCTTGTGCTCAAACATCTCGCTGCTGGTCAAAGATTTGAAGACATAATACTTAAACTATGTTAAAAAAAAGATGGATTGGATTTTTTTGAAAATTTTATATTAGAAATGTGCCCCTTTTTCTGTAATACAGGATGCCGGTCGATAAGTTTGGTCGAAGTAGTAATAGTACGATAGGTGGAGGAGTATGGCAGTTCAGCACTAGTGGGCTCGTCCACAAGGTTGGCGATACCATGATGAAAATTCTCTCATCTGGTGGGTATCAAATCACAAATGTTGGTACGCCTACCGAGAACGCTGACGCCGCAACGAAGGGCTATGCAGGTACAACTGACCTGGATAACCGACAACTTGCTGGTGGAACTATGTCTGGCGGCATAAACATGAGTGGAAACCGAATCACCGGTCTCCCCACAGAAGACACGCCAGAAGCCGTAAGCGACGCTGTGAGTTGTGCACAAGTGGCAGGGTACGCCGACGAGCAGGCGGATACTTGTTTCTTAACGGTTCGTCACTTTCAGATTTTCACATATTTTAAAGATGGGGATTCAATGTATTTAAATTAGCAAGATGGTCGACTCACACCATAAAATCCGAGGTCACCTCAGGAAAAATGGGGGCACGAATATGTAAAAATACAACCTCGATGATATCGTTGGTCTAATAAACTGGGGATAAACTATCGAGAAACCCACCACAGCAATGTTGGCCGCTGTGCCCCAGGAACACATCGATTTTGTGTCAAAGGACTACTACACCCGCGACATCTACACAGCAACAGGTACACTGGCCACAAAGGTGTATAAGAATCATCCAAAAACAACCGCACGGTTTCCATGCATCACTTTACAGACCGCAGTTGAGACTGCTACATTGGACTGTGGATTCTGGAAACTGACGGTATCAGGCGTAAGTGACGGTGATGCCACAATTTGCATAACTGATTGGTTAATTGACATTTCCAGCTCACAATTTAATGCGACTAGGATAATTTGTATTCCAAGCCAAACGAATTTTCAAGTTGAGGCTAAAAAAGAGGTGTTGTAACAACTCCGGATGTTGAATTAAATATGACCCTACTTTTAGAAGAATTATAACAACAATGTCGCTGTATCAAAATCTAGCTGTCCCGACAATTTCGGATGATA
>JACEVL010000633.1:259688-279688 GCA_020284085.1 Aporrectodea caliginosa
ATGTCGTCACCATTGGTGCTGGGTTACATGGATGACCTAACTCTGGGAGGAAGGGCAGCCACAGTTGCGGAAGATGTGAGACTGCTGGAACAGCGATGTGAGCAACTGGGGCTGCAACTCAACCAGAGAAAATGCGAAATCATCTACCACCCTGACAAGCGGAGCTCCGACCAGGTCTTCCAGCATTTCACCGTCGTTTCACCAGAGAGAGCCTGTTTGCTGGGCGCACCATTGTCCACCAAGGAGGCCTTGACGACATGCCTGGAGGGCAGATGCACAGAACTGGCGTTGGCAATAACCAGACTAGAGACCATCGCCAAACACGACGCCCTGATCCTCCTCAGATGCTCACTCAGCTCCCAAAAGCTGATGCACACCTTAAGATGCAGCCCATGCACAGGACACGCCCTGCTGGACAGATTCGACACACTCCTTCGGAACGGCTTGGACGCAATCCTCAACATCGCCTTGTCGAACGACCAATGGCTACAGGCATCATTACCGGTGAAGATGGGAGGACTGGGCATTCGTCGGGTGGCCTCGCTTGCGCTTCCCGCCTTTTTGGCTTCCGCTGCGAGCACCCGAGACCTTCAGTCCTCCTTACTGGGCAACACCTGCCCTGACGCCGACGAGTGGGTGGAGAAGATGGATCATCTATGGTGCAACGAGAGTAGAACGGCGCACCCAGACGACGGAGCATCACACAAACAATCAAGTTGGGACAGGCCGCTCATGCTGAAGGCAGCAGCCGAACTGTGCAATGTCCATGCCGATCCATACCACCAGGCGCGACTCAGGGCAACCGCAGCACCGCATGCAGGGGACTGGCTGTTCGCCCTCCCGGTGACGACATGTGGACTGCGGCTGGACGATGAGGCGGTCAGAATTGCGGTGGGACTCCGCCTGGGGACAGGCATATGCGAGCCGCACGCATGCCCATGCGGGGCTCGAGTGACGGCAGATGGAGCACACGGGCTTTCCTGTGGACTGGGACCGGGACGGATCGCCAGACACGCCGCATTGAACGATCTAATCAGTCGCAGCCTCACACGCGCGGGATTCCCGAATATCAAGGAACCACCCGGATTATCTAGATCGGATGGCAGACGCCCTGATGGTCTCACGCTGATTCCATGGCGCAGAGGACGGAGTCTCATCTGGGACTCAACGGTGATCGACACCGTGGCTCCGTCATACCTCCAGGCGACATCTGCGTCGGCGGGCGCGGCGGCGGAGGTGGCAGCCACCAGGAAGAACGCTAAATACATCCAGCTGGCAGGCACCTATTTCTTTGTTCCTCTGGCCTTCGAGACCATGGGCCCCATTAACAGCAATGGAATGGATTTTATTAAGGACTTGGGACGCCTCGTAACCCAAACCACCGGGGACCCTAAAGAAACTAGTTACCTTTTCCAACGCTTGTCAGTCTGCATCCAGCGATTTAACGCCGTTGCCTTCAGAGGCACCTTTGAGCAGCAAGAACTTGTTGAGTGAGCGGCCGTTCCAGACCCACGTCTTCGGACATAGTTTTCATAGCCTGAGGGAAATAGAACTACCTCGGGCAAAAAAAATATAAAAAAAATAATAATAATAATAATAATAATAATAATAATAATAATAATAATAATAATAATAATAATAATAATAATAATAATAATAATAATAATAATAATAATAATAATAATAATAATACAGACAAGGCATGGACAGGCCTGCTCGAGTCCACTAGCTGTCCACGCGATCGTGCTCGCCTGCTAGCTTCACGAGCACCTCATTCTGGAGACTGGATGCTAGCTCCCTCTGTTACTGCTTTGGGCCTGCGCCTCTCAGACGAGGAAGTACGAATCGCAGTCGGAGTGAGGCTAGGGACAGCACTCTATGAACCACATCTGTGCCACCATTGTCGACAAAAAGTCGACGCAAGAGGACTCCATGGGCTGGTTTGCAGAGGAGGCGGCAGAAAACATCAACGACACAGTATGTTAAACAACATCATCTGGAGAGCACTTGGCAGAGCAAAAATCCCCTCACAGAAAGAACCTCTCGGTCTGTCAAGAGAAGATGGAAAGCGACCAGACGGTGTCACGCTGATCCCTTGGTCACGTGGACGATGTCTTGCATGGGATGTGACAGTGCCCGACATCTACGCCACGTCTCATCTTGGCCATACATCGACTGGAGCTGGGGAAGCCGCTGAACGCGCAGTTGTCTCCAAGAGGGTCAAATATTCCACCATCACTACCACCCACGTTTTTGTAACGGTCGCCTTAGAAACTGGCGGCGCTTGGAGCAAAGAGGGACTGCAGTTCGTTTCTGAGTTGGGAAGACGGACAAGTGATGCAACCCATGATCCAATGGAGACATCATACCTATTCCAGCGGATCTCAGTGGCTCTTCAACGGGGGAACGTCATCTGCCTCTCCGAGACACTGCCACCGATCTCTGAACTCTGCTGAAATGACACTACGTAATAATAATAATAATAATAATAATAATAATAATAATAATAATAATAATAATAATAATAATAATAATAATAATAATAATAATAATAATAATAATAATAATAATAATAATAATAATAATAATAATAATAATAATAATAATAATAATAATAATAATAATAATAATAATAATTTGTATCTCCGGATAATTTTTATAATTCCTGAGGGATCATATGTACTTCGGGTAAAAAAAAATAATAATAATAATAAAAATAATAATAATAATAATAATAGTGCGACCGGCGACCAACGTGAGACCAGTCATCTGCTGCAACGCCTATCGGTCGCCCTACAGATTGGAAACTCTCTGTCTGTTTTAGCCACCGCGGACTGCAACAACAGTAGCCCAGGACTGAATGACGGCTTATAAAATTATTGAAACATCCATTTTTAATCAGTCTGTAATAAGTTTGTTGGTTTCATGAAGAAATAAATTTGTTTATAATAATAATAGTAATAATATCTTTTCTTTAATTAAGCGCCTGACAAACGCACTGCGCTGTACATTTACATGTTATGCAATTGAAACAATGTTAACTAGTTAAGTAGTAACAGAACAGACAGCTTGCAATACACGGCGCTAATAGCAGCCTACAAAGCATATCCGCCCGCCCCCGATAATATTTCATGTATGTATATATTTTAATGTATGTACGTATGTATGACTTAATCTGTTATCATTCTTCATCTTCGGCGTAATATTTCAGGTCAAGGACTATGAACATGTGTCAGTGGTCAACAGATAATGAAAAGATCGTTTGTAGGTCTCTACGTGTTGATGCGAGACTGCCAGTGGAGACATTCTCCAACTGCCCCGATATCATTCACTCTTACGTTTTCTTTATAAAGGGAAAAGAGTCTGTGCAGTTTCAGTTTTAGTTAAAAACAGAACGATCAAGAAAATGCTGAAAAGTTTCTTGGACGACATGAAATTCAGTCTTAGAAAGCGTCACATTGATAGCTTACAACAGAAATAGTGTGTGTATTAGCGTTAACAAAAGAATCCTCTACAATTTCAAACTTCTAAATGCGCGACAAAAGCCATTACACAGAGTCCAAAATTCTTCAGGTTTTTTCATACGCATGTTAGCCCAAGACTGAAAGTCAGTTTTTAAAGCATGGTTGATAGCTTATAACAGAACTAAGGTTTGTATTTGCCTTAACAAAAGAATCCTCTACAGTTTAAAACTTCTAAATGCGCGACAAAAGCCATTACACAGAGTCCAATATTCTTCAGTTTTTTTTCATATGCGTGTTAGCCGGAGACATGAAATTCAGTTTAACAAAGCGTCACATTGATAGCTTACAACAGAACTAGTGTGAGTACTAGCGTTAACAAAAGAATCCTCTACAATTTAAAACTGCTAAATGCGCGACAAAAGCCATTACACAGAGTCAAATATTCTTCAGGTTTTTTTTCATATGTGTGTTAGCCCAAGACTGTCAGTGACGACATTATCAAGCATCCCGTATATCATTCGTAAATACATGATATTTCTAGAGTGTCATTTTCGGTTACACTTAGTAGCATCAGTAACAGTTAAGCTGCTAATATATAGTAGCATTTTCCATACTCGTCTTTAAAGCAAAACTAAAATGACAAAGAAACCGAAACTGTGCAATTTCTCCTTCAGCTACGTAATATTAAATGAGGAAATGTTTTTAATAGGACACTGGGTCAATTTTACAAAGAGTTACATTGTACGCACAATACAAGAGAAACACAAAGTGCGTTGATTGCGTGAAACAAAATATGTGCAACATTGCTTTAACAATAGAATCATCCCCTATCAAAATGTATAAATTATTAAAAATGTTGGAACGAGGAAGTAAACGTGGAAAAGTTTCTTTAAGAACACAAAGTCATCTACCCAAAGCGTTACTGTATGCAAGCATAATTATAATAGTATGTGCTAATGGCATGAAACAGAAAAAAAACACCTGCAACTTTAAGAAAGGAACCTTCCACCAGTCAAAACTTCTGTGCGAGACAATCCATTGCAACGAGTCTTCCGATCTTCTTCAAGATTGTCCTTTGACGGCATGTCACTCAAACTGTGCTTCGACAATGTCTCACACTTTGACATCAACATCCACGGCGGGAACTCCTAATACAAGAAAAAAGAACGCCGTCGGAAATATGAAGAAATCACCCTACGTCACTGGCTCCAGATTCAAACGAACTGAAAGAGAGGCGAAACTCTCAAAAGTCAACTTTTATATAGGGGTCGACGTCATCCCTCACCAGCTCACTAAGTAATCCTATGTTCAAACTAGGACCAGTCGCGTCGCCTAACTATTAGGTCAAAATTATCTGTCTAGAATTTAAGAGGCGAAAATGAATTTCGCATATACAATACACGCGAAGCTGTCTTGCTGGGTCTGCTCCTCACTATCTTAGGGCCTTTTGTACCCCAGTATCTTCTCTGCACAGTCGTTCCTGCCTTCGATCCTCGGCCCGTGGTTACTTGGTTGTCCCGCGGGTGCGTACTTCTACGGCCCAGTCTAGGAGTTTCGCTGTTGTTGGTCCCAATAGCTGGAACCAGTTACCTCAGTCCCTCAGGACTGACCTTTTTCTATTTCTTTTGACCAGTTCCGCAAGCGCCTGAAAACCTCCCTTTACCAGTGAAGAGACTGGCTCGGGTCGGAAGCGCCTCTGTTTTAGAGTGGCGCTATATAAATGTTTGATTACGATTAAGATTACGAATACAATACAGAAGACAAGCATTGCAATATGGTTCAATGCCTCGAAGCTATAGGTCAAAACCGACTGCTAATCACAATGTCATTTCCTTTCACGAAAATCGTAAATTCCTATCAAAAGGCCTAGGTTTTTACAGAAAATTCAATTTTTCGGTATAACATTATAGGCCTACATAAGTACACACTGGTTTTAAGTGATTGAGAGGATTATGTAATTGATATAAGAATCACTGAAAGTTTACCCCCATTGCTCAATGGCCCATCCATCTTAGCTTCCTCTGTGATAATGTCCACTGAGATACTACTATCATTCAAACTACGTATTCCCCTACAACACTTCTTATTAAAGAATATTTCTGTCCTGATCTCGGTTTCTAAACAAATATCAGCGGCTTCTAGTCATTGTTTCCGTTAACGCCCAAACGGTTTTTACGTCCTTAAAAACGTCCCGAACGCCCAGAATGTTTTTGTGACAGCCATAACACATGAGTATACGTCCAAACAAATTCTAGGTGAGGACATAAATGCGTCCTTTTTAGGCCCTAACGAAAACACTGCTTCTAGTTGCATTGTCTGGTATGAAAAAAGTTAGTCAACAAAGAAAATTTTAATATCGCACGTATAGTCGGTAGGTTGTGGGAGATTTATTAATGTTTTTCGTATAGCCATGATCCTTCAGGCCCTAATATTATGTCAAGAGACAGTAAATTCACATTTGGATGGTTTATAAATAACTAGTCACATTCTGACTGAGTGTCACGGAGGCACTGAAGAGCTGAATGATAATTGCTAGACGTTTGGAGAGGTAGCAAGTTTCTCTCTTGTTCTTGTTATTCTTCATCGTCGTCATCGTCATCATCTACTTCTGGTTATTATTATTATTATTATTATTATTATTATTATTATTATTATTATTATTATTATTATTATTATTATTATTTTTTGAACGAGGAAGAAATAATCCCTCAGGCTCTAAGAAACTATCTGAAGAGCGTTTTCATTCTGGAAACGGTTATTATTATTTTATAATTATGGTTTAAATTATAGTTATAACTATAGTAATATTATTGGTATTATTATTATTATTATTATTATTATTATTATTATTATTATTATTATTATTATTATTATTATTATTATTATTATTATTATTATTATTATTATTATTATTATTATTTTTTTTTTTTTTTTTTTTTGATCCCTCAGGATTTGGAAAAAATTGATTTAGGAGCAGGGGACAGTGTCTGGAAAATCAAGCCTCGTCGTCTGGAGTCGCTGGAAAGGTCCCGTTGAAGGTGACAGAGTTGTAGCGTTGTATGCAGACAGATAGACGCTGAAAAAGAAACGACGCCTCACGGCGGTCGCCACTGATGATGGATATGCGACTACCAATACTGCTGATGAATTCTGCACCTGAGAGGTTGATAGGGCCCAAGGTCTCAAAGGCCAACGCCTGGAATTTGTGGGTCGGAGGCAGTCCCTGATATTTTAGGTCTTTGCGTTCAGCCGCCTGTGCTGAGGCGGGCCCCCTGGACCCGGCGGGGTGGGTGACATATGAGAGTGCGCACGAGTGGACCACCGTGGCGTCCCATGCCAAGTATCTACCCTCCGACCAGGGGATTAAAGTGGCGCCATCCGGACGTTTACCGTCCGACCTAAACAGGCCGACCGGTTCCTTGGTGCAGGGGACATCGGCCCTCGATAGGGCGCGCCAGATGATATCGTTGATGGTAAAGTGGCGCAGGGAGCGTCCACATGCCTGCTTGCAAACGAAGCCGTGGTGTCCGTTAGCACCAACCAGGGCTCCGCATCGGCAGGTGTGGGGGCTGCAGATGTCAAGTCCCAAACGAAGGCCAACCGCAATGCGAACGGCCTCGTTATCCAGAGTGAGTCCACATGATGGAATCGGGAGTGCCGCCAGCCAGTCGCCTGAATGGGGGCTGCAGATGGCGGTCAGCCTGGCCTGGTCGACCGGGTTATCGTATCCCGGCCAGAGATGGATTCTGGTCTTATCCATCTCGATCAGCGGACGATCCCAGATGTTTTGCCTAGTGGGTAGCGGTGACATGACAGTGGGCAATGTTTGTTGGCGCGACAAAAGCAGGTCGTCAAAGACGACATCGGGTACCAATGCGCTGCCGCCGAGGATGGCCATTTGGAGCTCGAGAGTTGCTGCAGCTGAAGCCAAATAGGCAGAAGAAGCAAGCGAAACAACTCTACGAAGACCAAGGCCGCCATCTCTCACCGGCAGCGTTGCCTGTAGCCATTGGATGTCATTAAACGAGGTGTTGACTATAAGTTCAAGCCCGGTACGCATGATCGAGTCAAGCGATTGCAGGGCCCGATGGTCAGCGCACGGGGAACAACGAAGTAGGTAACCTAACTTCGAGGAGCCGAAGGAGGACCTAAGAAGAGTGAGGGCGTTCTGGGAAGGAAGCTGGCCGAGTTTTGTAAAGGCCCTTTGTAGGTCGTTACAGTGTTGGGAAAGAGAGGCATCAAGCGCTGCCCCTCTAAAGAGTGGCGCCCCGAGCAGAGTGAGTGAGTCATGGTCCCGCCGGCTAAAGTCTGACCAGCGAGGATCCAGTGAGTGTGCGGCCTCCGACATAAGGATTTCGCATTTCTGGCGGTTCAGACGCAGGCCCAAAGAAGTCTCCAGAGTGGATATGTATTGGATATCCTGCGCCACCGCCGATGGATCACCTCCCAGTGTAAGGTCATCTAGAAAACCAATGCGGAGGTCAGATTTAAGTGACTGCAAAGCAGGTTGGAGAGGGAGACAGAAGAGAAGAGGGCCAAGGGGGTCACCCTGTTGGGGACCCATCTGGGACGACACCACATGCTGGCCAAATTTGAGGACTGAGGGGGCTGCGTAGCATTGATGGACGAACTGGTAAAGTTCCGGTATTGTTGTGAAGAGTGATTCCAGCATTGTGTCGCGTCGCAGGCTGTTAAATGCATTGGCAAAGTCAAGCTTAACAACCACATGATTGAGCGGCATGCCCGCTACAAAGCGTCTGGTAGAGTGGATGGCAGCTTCGCATCCCCCTGGAACACCTATACCCAGCTGGAGCGGGGCGAAGAAGCCCGAGAGCCTCGCCAGGGCAAATTTGTTGGCGCATTTAGCGACCAGCCTTCGCCAAACATACCCCACGGCTATGGGCCTCAGGCCCCCGCCATCCTTGGTAAATGCAATCAGATTTCCTCCAAAAAGGATCGCCCTAACCCCCTGAGGGCAACCTCCTCTTAGAAGGAGGTTGGAGAAATCGGTCAATGCCGCAATCAGGGCAGGGGCGGTCTCTCTGTGACCCAAGAGATCGAGCAGGTGGCTGGGCCTAAATCCATCGGGTCCCCCCGCGGAACCGGCAGGGAAGGAGCGGATTGCCTCGACCACCTCTGCCTCAGTTATCTGAAGCGGGTTCGTGGAGGCCGGATCAGGAAGCTCGGACAGCTTGGAGGGGCAAGGATCCACCGGATGTCTTTCACGTAAGATGTCCGAGTTGTGGGCGTTAGGGATTGCGGGGACGCTTTGTTCGCACAAAATGCGAACCGCAGCCCGGATGTTACCGTCCTCCAGTTTAGAATTGACAGCGGTTATTAGGGCGTCCGATCGACGTGGGCGAACCTCAGGGGTGGACCCCGATGGTTGGTCCGTGCCGCACCCCGCCGGGTCCCTCACCCATGTCTCGACACGGCCCTTGATGATGTTAGCCAAACTGCGCCTGTGGCCCGCTCTCGGGGGCTTAGCCAAAATGAAGGGCGCAAAGCCCAACAGCGCCCTCCAATTGTCAAAGGACCCCGGTGTGGCACATATGTCCCGAAGGGCCGAAACCAGGGCCTGGGAGCATGATGCCCGCGCTCCCTTGCAGATGTGTTTAAGAATGGGCCCTTGGCAAACCGGGTGTGGAAAAGTTTGTGCCTGGGTACCGGGCTCCAATTGGGAGGAGGGCCCAGCGAGGCCATCAGCGATGCTGGACTCTGGCAACTCCGGGAGCGCCGGTGCGGGCGTCAGCGTGTCCAAGGCGTCGACGAAGACATCAGGCATATCGGGGGTCGCGGCCGTCCCCGGTCCACTACCCGGACCCAAAGGTGGGAGATTTGAACCCGGGCAAGGGCTACCCCTGGGGCCATGCAAATGAACCCTACCATCTCTCAGGTGCAGTTGTCTAGAAGAGAGACAATGGCTACAAATTCCGCTGGCTTTGGTTGCCTTAACCTGCAAAGGCATAGCTATTTGGGCATGGCCCAATGAGCCTGGCTGCTCCAAACTCCCCTTGGGAGGTTATCTACTAGTTGTCTCTTAAAACTTAGGAGTAAGTGTGGGAAGTGAATGCAGGTGAACGACTAGAATAAAAGAGGCATTTTAACAAACCAACATAGAAGAGATGGTGCAATGCGGAAACTAATAGCGGTCAGGTGAAAGCCAAACTGTGACACAGCAGGTAAAACCAGCAGGTAAAACCCGCGTGAAAAGGTAAACAAACGATAGTAGACGTGCTGTAACACCGTAGCTATAAATAGCTGCCCCTTAATGCCTAACGGCAGGCGGAAAGTCGCCCATAGTTCAGCTTATCGAGCAAGAAAATGAACAAAATCGACCGAAAAAACTAACCAAATCAAACCCAAACCCAATCAAACTCGGGCTGGCCGACCGCCAAACATAACTAGTGAAGAACCGAAAAGCTCAGTACTGACAAAGGTCCGTGAACCAAACAAATCTGTGAAAATCCAGAACTCGAGGGAGATCGACAACCAGACGGCGAGGCCATTCCATCACCATGTATTATTATTATTATTATTATTATTATTATTATTATTATTATTATTAGGCTCTAAGAAACTATCTGAAGAGCGTTTTCATTTTGGAGTTTGGTAATTATTATTTTTATAATTATGGTTATAATTATAGTTATAATTATAGTTATAATTATAGTTATAATTATTATTATTATTATTATTATTATTATTTTTTTTTTTTTTACCCGAGGTATCAATGATCCCTCAGGATTTGGAAAAACTGATTATTATTATTATTATTATTATTATTATTATTATTATTTTTTTATTATTATTATTATTATTTTTATTATTTTTTTTTAGCCCCGAGGTATTTATGATCCCTCAGGTTATACAAAAATTGTCCGGAGACTGATAAAAATGAGCATCTGGAACGGTTACGTCTCCTCCAATTCAAGCATAACAAACGTGCCACGGAACGCGACGGCGTTGAAGCGCTGGATGATTATCGAGAGCCGCTGAAAAAGATAGCTAGCTTCACGATTGTCTCCGGATACGCGAGTCAGGTTGTGCCCCAGGTCAGATATGAAAATCAGACCGCTGTTGTTTATGGGCCCCAGGGTTTCGAAGGCCAGGGGGATGAATATGTATGAGTCTAGCAGTGTGATTATTATTGTTATTATTATTATTATTATTATTATTATTATTATTATTATTATTATTATTATTATGCTGTTAGTTGACTGTGAGGCGCCCTTGTAACGGCATGGCTGTGTTAGGGGGACGTCCATAAATGACGTCACGCACCTAGGGGGTCAGGGAAATTTGTGACGATGTGTGACGAGGGGGTGGGGGTCAGAGAAGTGTGACGTCACATCAGGTCTGTGTAATTAAATTTAACAAATAACAACAATTTAATTTTAATAATAGCAGCACTAATTTTGAGTATTAAATGTTCATAATTTTTTGATTATTTTAATGTATACGGGCACCATTATTAATAATTTTCTAATTATTTAAATATTTGGTCACCGTTAGATTATGAAATATTCATATTCTCCCTTTTTATTCCACGAAGGAGCATTTTGCTTCGCCATGGAGATTTGGTTTTAGGGGGTCAGAGCTTTGTGACGTAATTTTTCAGGGGGTGTAACTTTTTGCGACGAAGTGTGACGAAGGGTTAGGGGTCAAAAATCGGCCAAAAATTTGGTGCGTGACGTCATTTATGGACGGCCCTTACAGCGCCATATGAATTGTCACTGTTATTATTTCTATTTTTATTATTATTATTGTTATTATTATTCTTATTATTATTTTTTCCCGAGGTAGTTCTATTCCCTCAGGCTATGAAAACTATTTCCGAAGACGTGGGATCTGGAACGGCCGCTCACTCAACAAGTTATTATTATTATTAATTATTATTATTATTATTATTATTATTATTATTATTATTATTATTATTATTATTATTATTATTATTATTATTATTATTATTATTATTATTATTATTATTATTATTATTATTATTATTATTATTATCATCATCAGCATCATCATCATCATTATTATTATATCAAAATCTACTGTTAAACTGGAAGGGTTATCCCTCTTCCATCTCGGTCAACAAAAGAGCCGGCGAAGGCCATAGCGTTACAGCGCTGGCTGAATCGTCAAAGAAAGTCTTTGGAAGAGAAAGGTTATAGTCTATGACTTCGTCCGTCGCCTTTGTCAGATGATGTCTGTGATTAATGCCAGGCCTCTTAAGTTAATGGGACCTAAAGTTTCCAGGGCCAGCGGGATGAAGTCATTTGTGTCTTGAAGGGTCTGGTATTTTTGATTTTGTCTGTTGTCCGCTTTTTTTGCTGCGGCTCCTGCTTGTATGGCTGTTGCCTGCAGATAGGAAGGCGCTAGCGTGTCAACCACCGTTGCGTCCCACACGAGGTTTCGGCCCGCTCTCCATGGTATAAGGGTGATGTCGTCCGGTCTCTTACCATCCGAGCGCAGCATGCCCCGTGGCTCCTTAATCGCTGGGAAGCCGGCTTTGATCAGACTGCGATGGATCAAATCGTTGATAGCAGCGTGTCTGGCCACTCGACCAAATTCCAGAGAGCAAGAGAGGCCGTGTGAACCTCTAGCGGTAACCGGTTCGCCGCATGCGGAGACGTGAGGTTGGCATATGTTGGCCCCCAGACGAAGGCCAACCGCCACCCTGATGGCTTCATCGCTAAGCCTCAGGCCGCATGATGTAATTGGCAGAGAATGCATCCAATGGCTGGCGTGCTGAAAGGACACGGCTTTCAGGCGCGCCTTTTTGCTCAGCTCTGTGGTGGAAAGGAATATTTCCGAATGCTCTGTTTGAAGAATCGGGTTGTTCCATTTGGTTTGTATATTTGCTCAGTAATTGTCTGCCAGTGCGTGGATAATGCAAATCCGGTTGACTGTCCAGCATAGAACGAGAATTCGAGACTTCAGGCTTTAATATTCGTAAATATTCGTGAATATTAGGTTTTTTTAATATTCGTAAATATTCGTTGATGACGCAATTTTTGCTTTGTTTAACACTACTAATTAAGAACATGTTCGTTGGTTTTGCGGCGCTATACTTAGTGTTCAGCTACTTAGAAGCTAAGGCTTCCCAGTTCCTACCCAACTACCCAAATCTTGCCGCCCCTCTCTCTCTGTCTCTCTCTGTCTGTCTCTGTCTGTCTGTCTGTCTGTCTGTCTCTGTCTCGCTCTCTTTCTCTCTCGTTCTCGCTCTCTCTCTTAATCTGAAATCCTCCACCAGTAATTCTATATCATTTGAAGATATATGGGTATATTTCACAACAGGAGGCAAATTAGATAAATTTCCGTCTTCTCCTTTGGACGGCTTACACAAAGAGTAAAATTATCATTTATAATTTTTAAATACATTGTAGGGCATGAATTAGTTACAAAAATTTATTTATATTATAATATTTAGATGATTAGCATGAGAAAAAATTATAAAGTTCAATTTTAACCCGAAATTGCATTGTCCTTTCTAATGGTGAGTCAATTCAACGTTACGTTAGGGTAACAGCTGAAACGCTTAACTGATGTTTTATAATTTTTAGATCATTAACTTACATGTATCCATTGCTCTATATGGTTTTTATTAACTTATTAACGAACGACAGAATTAAAAAATAAATTTAACCCTCTGTCTTCAATTATTGCTTACAACACCGTTACGAATGGGTTTCTGCCATCTGGGGAATAAATTGAAAACTCTCGGTTTTTAATTGGCATCTTCGATAGCAGGGAACCAGTCTGCATTGATTTTACCAACAAGAAATCAATATGGATGTTTGCTTCTGTTGACAATTTTCGGAAATTTATCCGGTAGTGTAATAGTATAAAAAAGATTTACAACTCCGTGAATTATTGCACTTTGCGTATATATATAATTTTTTCTTTCAACAATAATATTGAAATTGAAAGCCTCGCCACTATAAACTAACTATTTTGTGTATCTTAACTCGTCCGGTGAGCATGGAGACCTACTTATGAATATTTTACAACTCCGTTACTACAACTCCGTTACATTATTTTTTATTAAAATGAATTTATTTAATGGTACATGTAGAAAATTTGTCGTAAAAATAGTTTAGGTTGCTGTGTAATAATAATTTAATACACACTTAAAACTTAATTAATCACTTATTATAAACAATAATGGTATTTTGGCAATCCTGGGAACGGCGGTCCCAAATTATGAAATGAAAGAAGTCTACAAAGTTATTTGATATTGTCACTTTAAAATGGAACTTATGGAAGCTGGATTGACGAAAAAGACTGTTTCCCTAAATGGAAGCTGGATTGATGAAGAAACTGTTTCCCTAAATGAGATTGATGAAAACATTCCTGTGTTGAAATAGAAGCTGGAGTGATCGAAATAATTTTACCCGTAAATAGAATCTGGATACCAAGCTGGTTGCATGGATGAAACTAAGTTTCGATTCAATAGAAGCTGGATGAAAATAATGTTTTCAGTAATTAGAAGCTGGATTCCTGAGAATATATAACACGTTTTAGAAAAAACTATAAGAAAGCGGCCTCTGTTGACTGTGTCTGTGACGAAAATACATATTTCTGAATTTGGGACCGCCGTTTCCAGTTTTGCCGTATTTTGTATTGTGTATTTATTAAGTAACGGAGTTGTAAATATTTAGGAATCAAAGTTGTATGTGTTTCACATAGTAAAAAACTAAAATGAAAAAATTAGGCCAAATCTGCTCAAATTTAAGCACTGCTCAATATCAAATGTGCTTCAGGACTGCTAGTAAAATATTTGTGTAAGACATTTTTCTTATTCTGCATGACTTTCTTTTTCTCTAATTCTATAATCTGAATTTGACGCCTGTTGTGAAATATACCCATATGTTGTTTACGCCAGCATATCAATGACGCGTTAAGCCGTTAATTGAGCTTGCCCGGTCGGCTGACGGATACATGTAGCAAGATCCTTCAGCTCAGTGGAGGAACCTTGGACGGATAGGGATGGAAGCTGAGTCATAGTCGTTGGCCGACATTAATTTCAAAATGATGGTATTTGCGCCAAAATACCTACATGTAGGCCTAGCTACGCCGCTCAATATAATCAAATATGATTTTACCCACCATATAGGTCTGTACTTGGCTGAGTAACTGTAATGTGTGACTGTTCTTATGCATATTTTTGGCAATGCTTTAAAAAATAATCCCGGATTTTTAATAATTAATAATTAAAAGAACTAAAAAATTAACATTCTTAATATTCGTTGGCCAGTTTTAATACTCGTCAATATTGTCAATTTATAAAAATCTTAATATTCGTAAAACATTATGCGCATTCTCGGTTTATGCTGTCCAGTACGCAAAGGATGCTTGACTCGAGCTCGGAGATGCCCGCGGCTGATGCTAGAAAAGCGAGAAGTGCCAGCGATGACGCCCTTCGAATGCCCAGTCCGATTAACCCAATGTGTAAGGTAGATTGTTGCCAGCAGAGGCGGACTGGGCTGAGAATTAGTACCGGGAAACAGTTCCTCTAAGGGCCCGATCACGCGTGAGTGATTGGGGCCTATAGATACGTAAAGTTGGTTGTATCAAACTAACAGTGACACTGTTACTAATGTTACAAAAACAAGTAATAGTATTCAACAGTGTGTCGACCTTTGAACTGCACTGAATAGTGTTCAACGATTCGTTGGTCAGTAGCGAGTCGGTTCAGGAAATCATGAAAATGAGTCTATAGTAGCAGCATCCTAGCAAAGACTTGTGGTAAAATTCCTGGCTCGGGCCTGGACAAAATCCCCACTATTTTGCGTAGGACGTTATCCCCCCGGACAAAATCCCCCCTCTGTGTGAAATAGCCTATAGTCTGCATGTCATTGATAAACCTTAATTGCCGTTTTTGGTGGCTTTGTCATTCAGGAGTAGGCCTAAACTTAAGACTTGTTAATGTCACTCAGTTCAAAAGCAGTACGAAACTTAAGACTTGTTAGTGTCAATCCGTGAATCAGTTATAAAGTGAAGACTAGTTAGTGTCATTTAGACGAGTTAATGTCGTTGAGTTCTTAACTGAAAGACGTGTTAATGTCGTTCATGAGAAACTTTTGTTAGCAACTAACAGACATTAACACGTTTTAAATTAAAATTTATATGAGACTAACAAGTCTTCACTTTATAACCGAAGAACAGATTGACGCTAACAAGTCTAAACTTTCGAACGGAATGACACTAACAAGTCTTTGGATCAATGAAATAAAAACTTAATTTAATCAATGCAGCTTCTATTTACGGAAACACGTATACATCTTATAAATCAAACTTCTATTTAGGCCAACAATTATTTTCATCAGTTTCCTGCATTTCCGCAAGAATATTATACGATTATATCTTAGACTGGGGGGATTATGTCCTACCTTCGGTGGATAATGTCTGGGGGCAATGTCCGGGGGATAATGTCCGGAGGAGATTATGTCCGGGGGGATAATGTCCTACACTCAGTAGCAGCATCCTATAGCAAAGACTTGTGGTAAAATTCCTGGCTCGGGCCTGGCCGTCTACACTCTGTTGCAGGGTTTGAATTGTTAAATTTGAACTGAGGGGTTGAAAAATTGGCGATGTCTGGATGTCCAGACCAGAATTTCTTTAAAAACTGGAACCAGTAGGCCTATGCGTAAATTGTAGTGGGTGTGATTGTTCGTACTTGATCCTTATCTGTGTCAAAAAATGAACAATGAAGAATACAGTAGCCTACTTTTATTGAAAAACTTTTGAGTTTTATATTAAGAAGATTAATAGCTAATACCAAAAATGACAACCACTAATGAATGAAAACAAAGGGAGAAACTAATTGATATTTTCATTAATAAATCAAATAATTTCGAACTATGACTGGATCATTCATCTGTCCTTGGGAAGCATGTAGCTTTGTGCAGGGCACTATGTTTGCCAGACTTCAGCCAACTAATAACATACTACTCAGCATAAGTGGCTCTTCAAGGGGAGAACGCCACCTGGTTCTCGGAATACTGCCACCGATCTCTGAGCTCTGCTGAAATGACACTTGGGCCCAGCGAATAATAATAATAATAATAATAATAATAATAATAATAATAATAATAATAATAATAATAATAATAATAATAATAATAATAATAATAATAATAATAATAATAATAATAATAATAATAATAATAATAATAATAATAATAATAATAACAATTGATTTACGAATGAGTCAAAAACCTTCTAAGGGGCAGGGGGTCTGCACTGTTTGCCGGTCGTCTTTTAAGACTCATGCCTCTGACGGAACCATCCACCGACACGGACCTCGATCCGCTCCATGTCCGGGCTCTGACCAGCCACCGGCGGACTGCCCTACAAAACACACGGGCTCGCGTCGGCCGCCATTGTCGGCAAGAACCCCGGGACCTTCTGGCTCAATGGCCGCCGCAACACAAGCAGACCCCGAGTCTGATAATACTCATCAAACTCAGTTGTTCGACGCCTTGGCTGCTTTGGACCCGGGGCCCATTAAGCCAATGCAGCATCCTTGCCTCTCGCGAGGTTTGCTCAGACACATCCCCAAGGGCGCCAGGTCGGGATGTGGCCACCTTCTAACCGGCATTATGGAATCCATACTGTCGGATCCCGCGAACACTGAGGGGTGGTGTCGCCTCCTCGCTTTTGGAGCGGGGATTTTGGAGGTGCCCTTGAGGGGCGGCCGGCGCCGCAACCTCACGTCTGTCATCAAGAAACGCGTCGCCGACTTCCATGACAAATGGCCGACTCTTGCCGAAACCCTCTTCGAACCAGATGAGGACACCACCGGCGGCCGCAGATCATCGGGCTCGAATGGGAGGCTGGCGTTGGCGGCGGCGGTGGCCGCAAAACTTGAAGACGGCAATATAAGTGCGGCGGCCCGCATCCTCTGCTCAGATGACATCCCAGCGCCGATTAACGAAGAAACACTAGAACTCTTGCGCAAAAAACATCCTGCGCCGCCGTCTGACCGCCCAGTCATCCTCCGCTCAACACCAAGCGCACCATTCCAGGTCACTGAGCTGGAGATCCGCACTATGATACGATCCTTTCCCATGGGATCGTCGGGCGGCCCGGATGGCCTGCGTCCCCAGCATGTCGCGGAGCTGATAGGAGATCTTGACGCGGGACCTGGACTACTGAGGGCGACAACTGCAATCATCAACCTACTACTGGCCGGCACCTGCCCTCAAGAGCTACGATCCATCTTATTCGGCGGAACTCTGTTCGCCCTTCGCAAAAGCTGCGGTGGCCTAAGACCAATAGCCATTGGGTACGTCTGGCGTAGACTCGCGTCTAAATGCGCCAACGCATACGCCATCTCGCGCGTCACGCCGTATTTGGCCCCAAAACAACTGGGAGTGGGCGTCCCCGGGGGCTGCGAGGCCGCAACCCACGCCGCCAGGCGATTCTTGAACAACATGGAACCGGGATCAATCATTGTGAAGCTGGACATCTCGAACGCTTTCAACAGCTTACATCGAGACTCTATGCTGGCATCGGTTGATGATATCATCCCTGAATTGGCTGCGTATTGCCACCTTGCCTACGCCGAGTCGTCATCTCTTCAATTCGGCAGATTTACCATTCTATCACAGGAAGGCTCACAACAGGGCGACCCCTTGGGACCCCTACTCTTCTGCCTGCCTCTCCAGCCGATCCTAAACGGTCTACTGTCACCCTTGGCCTTTGGATACCTCGACGACCTCACCTTGGGTGGGGACCCTGGGGTGGTAGAGGCGGATGTTGACACAATCGAAAGGGAATGCTTGCGTCTAGGCCTAACGCTCAACCGCACCAAATGCGAGCTCATTGCCTCCGACTTCGACTTCAACGACACCAACCGGAGCTCCCTGAGTCAGTTCGCCCGGGTCAGTCCCTCGTCGGCCACGCTTCTTGGTGCACCGCTCTCGTCGGCGGAGGCTCTCCTTTCGGCCCTCGACGCCCGCGTTGCCGATCTCAGGACGGCTCTTGTCAGATTACAACTCATCGCCAGACAGGACGCCCTCTTGATCCTCAGAAGCTCGCTCGGCTCGCCTAGACTGATGCATCTATTGAGATGCACCCCTTGCCACGACCACCCGCTACTAGGGGTTTACGACGAGCTGCTGCGGAGAGGGATCGAGCGGATCCTTAATATTTCGTTGAACGATGACCAATGGATGCAAGCCTCCCTACCGATCAAGATGGGAGGGCTGGGAATTAGGAGGGTGTCCTCGCTGGCACTACCCGCCTTCTTGGCTTCGGCCGCGGGCACCCTCCCCACCCAGTCCCTAATCTTGGGATCCTCACTGGAGGACTCGGACACGGCTTACGACTCGGCGCGAACTACCTGGCTTCAGATCGCTGGTGCCCCGGAACAGATGATCCCTCCAGGTCACAAACAGTCACAATGGGATAGACCGCTGTTGAACAATGAACACTGTTTGTTTGGCTATCGAAGATAAACTACAGGACCCATACGACCAAGCGAGACTAAAGGCCTCAAAGTCACCGCACGCCTCGGATTGGCTTCATGCTCTCCCGCTCGTTGCACACGACCTCAGACTGGAGGACGAGGCCGTAAGGGTGGCGGTCGGTCTGCGTTTGGGTGTGGCCATTTGTGAGCCGCACGTATTCGCATGCGGTGCTTCCGTTTCATCAAGAGGCAAGCATGGGTTGTCTTGCTCTTTGGGATTCGGTCGACAAGCTAGGCACAGCAACATTAATGATCTCATCCATCGTAGCCTCAACCGAGCCGGCATCCCAGCGGTCAAGGAGCCGTCCGGCCTGACCAGATCGGATGGCAAGAGACCGGACGGGCAGACCCTAATACCGTGGAGTGGTGGACGGGCTTTATTATGGGATGCGACTGTGGTGGACACGGTGGCCGCCTCGTACATCTCGGAGACAGCGGCCGCTGCTGGTGGGGCGGCAGAGATTGCCGCCACAAGGAAGCACGTCAGGTACTCAGAGCTGGAGAAGAGATATACCTTCGTGCCTGTCGCCGTAGAAACCTTCGGTCCCCTCAACAGCGAGGGCCTCGACTTCTTATCGGAGACCGGACGCCGACTGTCTAAAACTACCGGTGACATACGTGAAACAAGCTTTCTCTTTCGAGGCCTATCGGTGATGATCCAACGATTCAACGCAGTGGCTTTCCAGGGCACCATGTCAAGGCTGCCGGGATCCGACGAGCGGCGAATCCTGAACAGATGATAACTGATGTCTCGTACAACGTTCATATAATAATAATAATAATAATAATAATAATAATAATAATAATAATAATAATAATAATAATAATAATAATAATAATAATAATAATAATAATAATAATAATAATAATAATAATAATAATAATAATAATAATAATAACAATAATAATAATAATAATAATAATAATAATTATTATTATTATTATTATTATTAATAATTATTATTATTATAATTATAATAATAATTTGCCGTTCCAGACAAATTTCGCTGTTCTTAATTAATGTTTAAGTCCCTGAGGGATCATGTATACCT
>JACEVL010000633.1:289688-317188 GCA_020284085.1 Aporrectodea caliginosa
AGTCGAACAGACGGGAAGCCAGCGTACAGCGAGCAACAGTAGTCGATTCTGGTTGTGATGAAGGCATGGATAAGAGTGGAGGTAGCAGAAGCAGTGAGTGAGCGGGCGACAGTACGGAGCTGGTACAATTGGTAGAAGCAGTCACGGCTAAGCAGTCTATTTGCATTATTATGCTTTTTGCATTCTCAAAAAGGCGAGCGGCACACTCGGCTTAGCCCTCATGGCCAGAATAAAGTTGTGGTAAATTAATAGCAAGTAACCTTCTGTGAGTTCTGTCCTGCTGCCGATATTATTAAGTGAACAAAGTCAATAGCAGTCGATATCTTAGTGACTGGTTACGACTTGTGGGCTTAGCTATTGGCGGCAGCGGCGGCGGGGACAACCATGTATCCATATCTTTTCGAGCTTTTATATGAGTGTGGGCACGTGCAACATATCATATGCCTTTTCAAAGTCTATGAAGATTACCAATACAAGTTGTTTTATTTTTGGTTTTTAAAGAATGCTATCCTGTAGCCTAACTATCTGATCCTTCGTGCTCTTTCTTTTCCTAAGGCCCGTCTGGTCTCTTGTTAGGATTTGATTTTTCTCGGAAAACCTCTGGAGTCTATTTGCAACCATTTTCTATTATTTTACATATTTCAGATGCTAGGGAGAGAGGTCTGCAGAAACTGAAGCTGACAGAGCCGGGATTGAAAGAGACTGAAAAGACCGAGAGAGTAAGATAGACAGATAGAGAGACAGAGATTATGATTCAGTATTTCTGTGGAATAGATACTATAAGCCTACATGTAGCAAAAACCTTTATTTAACAAAACCACAGAAAAACTTTTTGTACATATTATTTCTATATTTTGCATATATTTATTACACGATAACCCAATGAAACTCAATCACATGTGTTCTGCTGCGCCGGCGAATGCGCTGGTGTCTCTGACGTGTCTTCATGCGGTGCTGCGATAATAATATTGGAGACTTATAATACATTACATTACTTAACCAACAGAAACACACAAACACTTCGGACCCGATCACATGCTATAGGAAATTATACAATGAAACACACACACAGGCCGTGGTAGCGATTTGCATGGGCAACAATATGCAAAATATTGAATTGAAGCAGGACCACAACTTCCACTCATATTTCCACGCTCCCACATCAAGTACCAGTTCACCTTGCATAATCAAGTTCTTTCCTAGGAATCCCATAAAAAATTTTCAATTATAGAATTAATACACATATTATATCTAAGGCTTAACCATACATTTGGATTAAAAAAAACTAATTAAAACAAACTATGTCTCTGTGTCTCTGTGTCTCTCTGTCTCTGTCTTCCTCTGTCTGTGTCGGTCTTCTTCAGAGAAGAATGCCAGTCTCTATACATGTCGCCTTAACGAGTGCTGTTACTGTATGGTGTCATAAAAGTGTCGTAAACTTGACTAAAGACGTTGCAAGCGGGCTTCTATCTCACATCGCGGGGGTAGGGAAGGGTAGGTCGTGGCGATGACATACGGGCAAGACAGACGAATACAAATATAGGCAGACAAAGCGAGGCATCAGACAGAGAGAAAAGGAGATTTTAGAGATCCATAATTGAATGGCTATGTCCTCAAAATGATCCCAGTCCGACTCTGAGCGAACTTAGAACTGTCCCACAGAACAAATGCAATTTTCAATTTATAATCGCAGGGGAACCTTTAACCGTACCCTTTGCGCCGACAAATGTTTTGTTAAGTGAGAATTAATCAGTACTTCATTAGCCCGAAGGCAGAAAATTCAAAACAAATGTCACAACACACATGCGCAAAGCTGAACAAACATAAGTCGCACAGTCTGCGAAAATGTTCGTAAAAGTCATTTACATAACTAGATTTACCGTTCAAGATGCCGGCGAGTTCAGAATCATAACGAAAGTGCTCAGCAACGTAACACCATAAAATATTCTGGAGAAAATTAGATGTCGAATGAACTAGTCGCCTATAGAACATCATGCGACGTTTCTTAATAATGTGATGTAAGTCTAGTCTACCAATGCCACAAATGAAGCCTTTAATAATAATTAATTAATAATGCGCAGTTTGTCCGCGACAGGCACTGACGATTGACCTTATTTAAAATCAGTTGACTATTATGTGCTTACAGCATCCCCTTTATTCCATGTTCAGTATAATTTGCATGGAGACACAGAGTGCATTACGGTCCTGGACTTACATAGACAGACTTCGCCTACACACAGACAAAGAGGGGTGTATAAGTAGCAGCAGCATCGTCATGATCAATTCATCAGCGTCATGATTAGCCTATAATCTGGATCGTGGTGATGACTGCCCCCTTAATTGTCTTGTTGACTTTTAATCGTTCTTGTCATAGTACTGCGTTGGGTATATACACAGAGAGAGACAGACAGACACAACGACACACAGACAAGCAGACAGACTGACACGCAATTGTATTGTATTGTATCTGAACATTTATAAAGCGCCTCTATTCAGTAGCGCTCTCAGTGTAGAAGCCCGGGGAAAGAGAAACGTCTTCAGGGAACGAGCAGATGAAGAGGAGAACTCAGACAATAGGTTTGCACGCAAAAAATGGGAAAGGTCATTGAAAGGGGAAGGGCTCACAATAGCAAATGACCAATGTTGGGCTAGAGCGGTACTGATCCCAGGGACAGATAAAGGTTTGCGCATAAAGTCAGGGATATTAAATAATTTTAGGAGCAAGGCTCTACTGAGATTTGGACACCAGAAAGAGAATCTTATAGCGAATGGATAAGGTTATAGGGAGCCAGTGTAGTACTTCAGACATGTGGGTAGAAGACGTGCGATGAACCTAGAACCGACTGAAGAGGGGTGAGGCGCAGTTTAGGGAGGTCTGCAAGAAGTGAGTTACAGTAGTCTATGTGAAAGCAGATGAATGCATGAACAATGGTTTTTACAAACATTGTTCATGCATTAATCTGCTCTCACATAGACTACTGTAACTCACTCACCGAGGGCAAAAAAGATCGTCTGATAGTTCTCAGCCGCCTCAGTTGAAAATAATAGGAGCGAGTTAGACTCGATAATTATGTGCTCAGTGAAATCATAAACATAGACTAACAGGCAGACAGACACACAGGCAGACAGACACACAGACAGACGTGATATAATAATGTTGCTAATAGATGAACTCATGATTTCTCCCTTTTGCGGCAGCAGCTGCTGCTGCGTTTCCTCTTCTTTCCCTGCGTTTAGATCTGCCATATTCACGAACTGCTTTATGCTTATTAGGTTTGTTGCTGTTTACCGACACTGTTCCATGACAACAATGATTAGCGTGGCCCTCCTCCTTTCTCCAGCCTTGGGACTGGCACCACCAGAGTACGAGCAGTGGCGGAGTTTACTTATTACTGCCCACAGGACTTTATATGTACCGTAACCGAATCCTATTAGGAGAATGACTGAATTGCAATGAATGGCTTATTTAACCTGGGTCATCAGGCCCAAATTGCTTCGGCGCCACCGAGGTTCTTCGAAACAATAGACACATTACCTTCAGGTAATGCCAAGTGCTGGATAACAGAGAGTGAGTTGGGTATATTTGGTTTCCCGACTAAGTTATGTCAATTGCGATATTATTAACAACGCTGTTAGAAACTAAACAGAAAATGGAGTGCACTTGTGGCGCTGTATAAGAAATCGGAATGTCTTTGTAGAAGGCTGAGAAATGCATTTTATTATACGTCCTCCGTCGATGATTGCATCTCTACTACTCTGCACTTATGACGATGATGATGACGATGATGACGACGATGATGATAACGATTATGATGATCCTACTTCCTTTGTCCTCTGTCTCCTATGTACTTCTATCGCCAGAGTAGAGATAACCTGATCAGTCATGAGCGAGAAACTGTATGTAAATTGTGGGTTAGGTAACCCATGGGTGTAGGACACAAAACCATTCGGACAAAAGGCCCAGGACAAAACTCCCTTTGATTTTTGATAGAACATAATACCCCCGCACCGGACAAACCCCTATGTAAAGGCTGAATGTGGTGGCTTTTTCGGACGCTTAATTGTTCGCACTGAGTCGTTGACATAGGTAGAATAGCAGTATTGCATGCTCTGATCCGAGTATCAGCTATTAAGCTACTTTTGCCAAGACATTAAAATTTAATTAAAATTAAAATTTAAAAAATGGAAGTCGTTATCCGATTGACCTTATATAAAACGAAGACTTCCTAGAAACTTGTCGCCTTGAACATTAATTCTTTGAGTTATGTCAACCTTCACTTTGGGTACTTATCGAAGGTTTGCAGGAGGTGATGGCATAGTGAGCACCGCGATCGTGTACGATGCTCGAAGTCAACCTTCAAAGAAGCGAGTAAAGCGCAGAACCAAGCAGGTATACAGGAACGTTTGCTTCAACTGTGCCAAGATCTGAGACAATGACAGAAAATCAATTGAGGACACGCTGCGCGGACTTAGCCACAACATTCGCCTCTAGACAAATTTTATTAATTTTTCTTCTTATTACTATTATAGCATATACACGTACATATAATATTATAGCATAATTTCGTGTGAATAATTTCTTTCCATTATATTTGTATGTTATATCATAATTTTGTGTGAATATTTAGGCAGTTCAATTACACCGTTGGGGATTGTGTCCTAGCCTGGTCTGGAGGAGCTTTTGTCCGAGGGGGTTTATGTCCGGAGGTTTATGTCTAGGGGGCTTATGTCCGTTTCCCGGCTTTATAAGGGCCCACACTCGTTGAAACCCTACTTTCACCATTTTCTCACTATAAGTGTCAACTAACATGCATAACTAAAAATTGTATTATTCCTGTTATGAGTTGTCCATGTAGGCAGTCATCAGAAAATCTGAGACTGCTCTCTTATTGTGGGTAAATTGCCATCATAGGGGTCCACGCTATCTTCACACATTTTTTCACCGTAAGTATACTTCATCTTCCATTGAAAGATATAACAGGGGTGCATATCTTAAATATACTGGCTATTGAACTCAATGAGAAATTCAGATTCCCCAGTTTTATTAGGCTACTGAGCAGCAGTAGTAGTAGTAGTTTCAGTTTAACGACACTGTGTGATAACAAAGATCATTAGCGTCACCCTCCTCCTTCATCGAGGCTTGGGACTGGCACTGAGCAGCAGGGCAAAGCAGTCTTTTTATGCCCTTCGTATTCTGAAATCACATGGTCTTTCGGGAGATTGCTTATAAATGACGGGTGAAGGTGTCCCATTGCATAAAGGCCCAAACATGGTGAAGTGTACTATAAGCTCACCTATTCCTGACACAGCTATTTTTACTACTCTTGACCATGTCACTTCTGACTACGTTGCTAGTATGTAAGTAAGTATGTCTTTTATTGAACCACGGTCCAGAGTTGGCCGCATACCAGAGAGTGTGTACATTTACTTTCGCCTTACCCACGAAGCTGCGATTGCCGAAGGCTAGCCCCTAACGACTACAGGGTATGGGGAGCCTGTAAGCTTAATGGGGTCTGGGGCTCGACCCCGACGCAATTTTGAGCATTTCGATGCCAAATGTAGTACATTTTGGGCTTTTATTTACCTCAAATTTTTCACCGATGATTTCGATATAAAAGTACCTAAATCCATCTGATCTGTGAAAAATATGACTTTATTATATGAATAAACTGGAAGTGAGAAGGGTTTAAGAGAATTGAACGGAAAAGAGTAGCTCTAGAACAGTGTTTGTCAAAACTAGGAACATCGGCAGGGAGGAAGCCTGGACGGGTCATTTTTCTCAGAATACTGTTAAGGCGTTTATGTTCCCCTACAGTGGCAAATCCCCACCAAACAGAGGAGGCATAACGTAGCCGTGCGAGGATAGTAGCTCTAACAATTGCAAAGAGACGTTCACCGTGGTAACCGTGCATGGGCGACCAAAACACGTAGCGCGAACATGGATTTTCGGGGTTTGCAGCATATTTTGTCCATGTGTGCCCCAAAGCCAATCCGATCAGAGATAGTGACACCCAAAATAACCATCTCCTGGACCCGCTCGATGCCAGGATGAGAGGAGAGAGGGCAATAGGTTTGGACCTCGGTTGTTTGACAACCATTTCTCTGGTCATAGCATGGTTTAATTTAAGATTGCTAATGGATGCCCCATTGCCCACTTAGAGATATGGTCAAGTTCAGAAAGAGTGCTGTCAATGCAGGAAGCAGGGACCAGCTTGAATGAAGTAGCTATCTATCGTCGGCATATATTAGGGAGACGGTTTCTACTGTATTTAGGTTTAAGGCTAGAAATGGCTATGACAAAATCAGTAGGTCCAAGGCCAGAGCCTTGTAGTATACTGGCATTAATGGTACAGAGGGGAGAGATTGCAGAAGGCAAGAAGTTCCTATCGACTATAGGCGGTATGGGAAGCGTCGTAAGCTCCCCATCGGGGTCTGGGGCTGAGCCCCAGAAACCGACGCAATTTTGAGCATTTGATACCAAATGGAGTGCATTTTGGGCTCTTGTTTGACTCACAATTTTCAACAAGTTGGAGGGGACCGTCCTAATATGTTCGAAAGTTGGAGGGACGCGTCCACGGCCGTCCCAACCTGTTCGAAAGTTGGGGGGACGCGTCCCACGGGTCCCATAGGGTGGTTGCGCCTATGAGTATGTCTTTTATTGAACCAGGTGACTTTGCCGCATTCAGGTGTACATAGAAGAAGATCAATTGCGTAAGCCAGTCCCGACAGACAGCCATGGTTGTGAAGTGTTAATTGACTTTATTTTCTTAGCCTCACCGTCTGATGTTCCTACCGACAGTGTACGGTCAGTACACTCATCACAGCTCAGTTGTCTAGGCGGAGAAGGTGGATCAGAAATTTGGAAACAAATGTTCTGCCCTGGTTGGGATTTGAACCCCCAACTCTCGGTTGACAATCCAGCATGCTAGCGAATAGACTCTTACGCACCCCGTGCAGTGGCGTACCGAAGAGGCAGGGGCGGCGAGTTGCCCCGGGCGGCACTTGTGCAGGGGTGGCAAAATAGGGTTGAAGAAAAATAAAAAAAGGATTCAATGTTGGATAAAAAAATTAAAAAGTACGAGAGAAAGAAAGATAGAAAAAAGGAAGGAAAGAAAGAAACCGTCACTTTGGTCAAGTCGGCTTGGCTTTCGATGCCGCCCCTAAGCATAATTGTAGAGAAAGAAGCAATTTCTTTGCAATGTTTACTAAAAATGAGCATATTATATTATTATCCATAATCCAAATAATTAAGTAAATAAAATGCATCGCTTAACTTGGTTTTTATTGTGATTAAAAGTGAAACTTCTACTGCGCACAGTAAGCCGTGTTTCAACCGTCATTGTACAGCGAAATAACGGTTATTACTGTTCACTAGAAGTACCGAAAGGGTCAATTTGACCCCTTTTCGATTTTTCATTCATTCATTCATTTCAGATATTTATATAGCGCCCCTTCAAGATTTCTACTCAGAGGCGCTCCCGACTACAGCGCGTACACTGAGTCGGAGTTTCACGCCGAAGCGCATGAGCAATTGCGAGTGCAGGACTTGCCCAGGGTCCCTACGCGGTGGCTTGAGGTGGATTCGAACCCGCAACCCTCCGGCTGCAAGGCATCGAACATAACCCTACACCACCGGAACGCACCTCGGCCCCAGATATAGCCCGGGTCCTGTAATTTCATGACTTCTCCTAACTTCGTAGGGTATACCCTCTGCCAAAATTTGAACTTGGGGAGATTCACAATTTCTGAGATTTTTGCTGTTCTACCTATAAGCACCGAGGGGGTCAATCTGACCCCTGTATTAGTACTTGCATGTCAGGCTACGCATTTCTTATCTAGTCTATTCAATAATATTATACAGTAGATCACAGCTGATTACATAATCAAATGTGAGAAGATAGAAGATATGGTGAGAGGAGAGGAGATCTGATGAGAGGATATGAGATCTGATGAGAGAAGAGATCTGGCGAGTGGAGAGGTCTGGTGAGAGGATAGGAGATCTGGCGAGAGGAGAGAAGATCAGGTGAACGGATAGGAGATCTGGTCAGAGAATAGAAGATCTGGTAAAAGGATAGGAGATCTGGCGAGAGAAGAGATCTGGTGAGAGAAGAGGAGATCTGGCGAGAGGAGGTCTGGTGAAACAATAGTAGATCTGGTGAGAGGAGAAGATATATGGCTACAGGAGAGTTATGGTGAGAGATTAGAAGATCTGGCGAGAGGATAGGAGATCAGGTGAGAGGATAGGAGATCTGGTGAGAGGATAGGAGATCTGGGGAGAGGAGAGAAGATTAGGTGAGAGCAAAGAAGATCTGGGGAGAGGAGATCTGGTGAGAGAAGAGGAGATCTGGGGAGAGGAGAGGAGATCTGATGAGAGGAAATAAGATCTGGTGAGAGATAAAGTGAGAGAATAAAAGATCTGGCGAGAAGAAGGATGATTTGGTGAGAGGAGGGAGAATCTGGTGAGAGGAGAGGACATCTGGTGAGAGGAGTGACCTTGTGAGCGGAGAGGAGAGATGGTGAGAGAAAAGAAGATCTGGTCAGAGGAGAGATCTGGTGGGAGGGTAGTAGAGGGCTGTGGCGTACTGCTAATTAATGACCGGCGGTCAAAGTGTTAAAAGGGAATTGAATGTGGTTAAATGGCTCCACAGGATCCAGAAACGGGGCAACGCTATAAGCACACATTCTTAGTATACTTCCTCCTCGCTTTAGAAATATAACAAGGCTGCATTCCTTAAATTTACTGGCGTTTTAAATTACTGAGAAATTCGGATTCTCCAGTTTTATTAGGCGAATGAGATGCAAGACTTTTTATGCTCTTCGCATTCTGAAATCACATGGTCTTTCGGGAGATTGCTTATTATTATGTCGTGTAAGGTAGTTCCATAAAGGTCCAAAATGGTGAAATACACCATAAACTCACCTACTCCTGACACAGCTATATTTATTACCCTTGACCATGTCACACCTGACTACGTTGCCAATAAGTAAGTAAGTACGTTCTTTGTTGAACCAGGTTACTCTACCACATTCTGGTGCACATACTAACTGCTTACTTACTAATGAAAGCTACCTCCAGACACTGTTACCTTGACCCTGTACCTTCATGGTTTCTACAGTCGCGATCTATATTTTGGTAAGACGTATTTGCAACTCCTACCTATGTGCATTAGGGTGGAGTAAAAATAATATTTTTTGAGCAAACGTTTTCCAATAGTGAACAAAAGTTGCCATCATGTTAGTGTAAACAGAGTGCAAAATATTTTTGATTTTGCTTAATGTCTTCTGCCCTCTACCGGCGGTAATATTTTACCATGTAAAATTCTTTGGAAACACGTTGTCAATGTAATGCATTTTTCTTGAACTGTGGCCGAAGCTTCAGATCGATCCACCATGTCAGATCAGGCAGTTGCAGAAATCGCATCTGGTGTGATACAGGATTGTGGAACAGTAGCGCCTAATGAGTGCAGTGACGTCATTGACAGGAACAAAATTAGGAGAGAACGAAAGAAATGCCGATCGAAGCTCTGCTACAGCAGAGGATGTGTCAGTATGACTGTGAGTGTTGTTGCCTTGGCATTTATTTTGACGGTCGGAAGGACAGAAGGTTAACGGAAAATTGCATCGTAGAGTTAATTCATTCGTTCATTTCGGAAATTTATATAGCGCCTCTTCAAGATGCCTCCTCAGACTCCCAGCCCAGCCACGGCTAAAGATAAAGGACGTAAGCAGTTGGTACAAAGAGGGCAGATTATTCAGAGGTAGTAAGCGGAGGGACCAACAACGGAGAAGGCTCGACGCTGTCTGACCGAAGAGTGAGCCCGAGTGACCATGAGCTTCCCCTTAGCCGAAGAGCGCAGAGCTTGACGCGGAGGCTATGTCAGATACCGGGCGACAGATGTCGAACAGGTAGGATGGAGCACTACCTTTGAGGAAACTACCAGACAAGCGTTACTATCGTATAAGAAAGCTAAGGCGCCCTAGTAAACCCGAAGGGTGACCAGCATGAACCGAGCAACAATGATCAACACTATAGGTGACAAAGGCGTGGACAATTAAGGACAACAGCATCATCGTGGGAAAAGGACAGTAGGAAAACACGCTAGTGACGGAGCTGGCAGTGACGAAGATTTAAAATAGAAGAACACAGCTCGTTGGTTTAAGAGCTAAGGGGAAGCACCTGATCACTCGGGCCCACTCTTTGGTCAGATAGCGTCGAGCCTTCTCGGTCGTTGGTCCCTCCACTTGGAATGGGTTCCGGCTTGTGCTAAGGTTACTGCCCCTCAATAATTATCTGCCTGCTTTCTACAAGCTGCTTAAGTCCGTTATCTTTAGCCGTGGCTGGGCTGGGAGTGCCTCTGAGTAGGCATCTTCAAGAGGGGCTATATAAATTTCCGAAATGAATGAATGAATGAACTCTGCGATGCAATTTTCTGTTCACATTCTCATGAACTAAGGTTCTGTCCTCTCAACCGTTAAAAGAAATGTAAAGGGCATCAAAACTCACAGTCATACTGACAAATACCGCTTTAGCAGAGCTTTGGCACTTTCTTTCGTTCTCTCCTAATTTTGTTCCTGTCAATGACGTCACTGCACTCATTAGGCGCTACTGTTCCACAATCCTGTATCACACCAGATGCGATTTCTGCAACTGCCTGATCTGACATGGTGGATCGATCTGAAGCTTCGGCCACAGTTCAAGAAAAATTGCATTACATTGACAACGTGTTTCCAAAAGAATTTTACATGGTAAAATATTACCGCCGGTAGAGGGCAGAAGACATTAAGCAAAATCAAAAATATTTTGCACTCTGTTTACACTAACATGATGGCAACTTTTGATCACTATTGGATGTATGTATGTATGTATGTATGTATGTATGTATGTATGTATGTATGTATGTATGTATGTATGTATGTATGTATGTATGTATGTATGTATGTATGTATGTTGCACATGCATTTATGCATGTGTATGACATATGTATGCATGTATGTATGTATGTAAGTAAGTAAGTAAGAAAGTATATTCTTTATTCAACCAATTGCATACATGTATGTATGTATGTATGTATGTATGTGTGTATGCATTGCATGCACGCATGCATGTATTCAGACATTCAATATCGCGGCTTGCATAAGCGCTACAAAAATGAAAGTCGAAATTAATAACATTTTTATGTATATTCTGAACTTTGTGAAAGTCACTGAGTAGGCCAATCCCTTGAGTAGGTTAGGACTGAATGAATGGTGCCACAGTGTAACTCGAGAAGTAAAATCGCTACCAGACAGGCCTGATATTGTTTAGCGCTGAATAGAGACCATCCGACATGTTACTTCTCGAGTTACACTGTGGCACCATTCATTCAGTCCTCACAAGGCTCTTAAGTGATGGTGGAAGGATGTTGAGCGGTCAATACCTTATAATATATAGGCCTACTCTATTTCGCACAAAGCAGAACAGAGAAGCTAAACGAAGACTAGAACAAAAAGGAAAAAAACAAAAACTCCCTCGCAAACAGACTTGATGACTACTCAAAGTAATACTTCTCTTGAACGTTATGCACCCGGAATCTGACATAACCAGGACCAATAACTAAATTATTAAACTCATGTCCATGACTGAATGTCAATTACAGCTTATTCAGTGTACTATTATCAGCAGTTACCATGTCTTTCGGGGTGTAGGACATTATCCCCCTGGACAAAGCCCCCGGACAAAATCACCCCGATTTTGCGTAGGACATAATCCCCAGACAAAATCCCCCTCTGTGCAATTAGCCTATCTCTGCTATTTATCATGTCATTGATAAAACCTTAATTGCCTTTTTTTAAGTCATTTAAGTCCAGACTCAAGACACATTACTTCAAGTTAGCGTATCCTGATTGAGTTCGTTATCGTGTCAAAGCGCCCTTGTAACGGCTTGTAACGTGTTACGGCGCTGTAGAAATTGTCATATTCATCATCATCATCATTTTGTTCGCTATGTCATTCAGATGTAAGGCCTAAACTTAAGACTTGTTAGTGTCATTCAGTTTGAAAGCAGTTCGAAAGTTAAGATGTTAAGAGTCAATTGGTTATTCAGTTATGAAGTGAAGACTAGTAGGTGTCATTAGGTTTAAAGTTCTTAACTGAAAGACTTGTTAATATCGTTCACTTCTAAAATTATATGAGAAACTTTTGGTTTTTGATATAATGTATCATTTTACCCGCATTACATTTTGTATTGATTAAATCTTGGCATCCTATTTTGGAATAAAAAATATTATACGATTATATCGTAACCTGGGCGGGGATTATGTCCTAGCTTGGGGGGATTTTGTCCGGGGGCTTTTGTTCGGGGGATTATGTCCGGGAAATAATGTCCAGGGGATAATGTCCGTTCCCCGTCTTTCGAGGCGTTTGAACATGGCAATAACTCTCATAGATTTAAATTCCAAACTGCCTAGACGTGTAATAAAAATGATTCTCTTACTGATTCCCATATGCGGAAACCAAACACTTTATACGATGCACGTTATTCAAGCGTTTAGTTTAGACTACTTATATATCTGAGACTGAGAAAATCTCACTACAACTCAGCCATATCTTACAACTGGTAGACTATAATCATGTCATCTGTAAGTGAAGCTGCATAAACTCAGACAAACTTGGGGTTATTGAAAATATTATTGCTAGCTACAGCTGCTACATAAAAACTTCGCAGTATGCAATCCACAGCAGAACTCAGTTTACTACCAGCACAAAAGGTAATTTCCAAGTATTAACCTGCTTAGTCCATGCAACCTTTTTGTAACCTAGGTACATATCTGACAGAGGGAACGGACATATTCCCCCGGACAAAATCCCCCCGGACAAATTCTTCCGATTTTGCGTAGGACATAATCCCCCGGACATAATCCCCCTCTGTGCAATTAGCCTATTTCTGCATGTCATTGATAAACCTTATTTACACACTTATTCAGTTCGGAAGTAGTTCGAAAGTCAGTGTTAGGCAAGTGAAGACTTGTTAGTGTCAACCCGTTATTCAGTTATAAAGTGAAGACTTTTTGGTGTCATTTAGGTTTAAGTTAAGACGTGTTAATGTCGTTCACCTCATAACTGAAAGACTTGTTAAAGTCGCCCACTTTTAAAATAAAACTTACAATTAACGAATGACAGTGGTCATCCGATTGGCCGTGTATATAAGGATGACTTATATGACTTATGACCTATACAATTTTGGAATCAACAATATTATACGATTATATGATAGCCTGGGGATTATGTCCTAGCCTGGGGGTATTTGTCCGGGGGAAATTATGTCCGGGGAATATCTCCCGGGGGATTATGCCCAGGGGGATAATGTCCTACACTCATCTGACAGGGAGGCTTTGATTCGGGTCCGAACGGCAGGCACCAAGACATAGAGCAATTAATATCAGATAGTGTAATGGATAACACACTTGCATGAAGTTTTCACGGACCCAGTTCGATTCCCATAAGGTCCCCTGCATGGCTTTAGCTCATGCCTTCATTCCCAAAAAGTACAATGAGCTTGCCCCTTCCATGGCTGCAAGTTTATTGATTTATGTCTTCTGTAATTTGTGTTCTTGTGAATCGCTTAATCGTCATAACATGTACATATGTACATGTACAGCGCAGTGCGTTTGTCAGGCGCTTCATTATAAAATAAATAGTATTATTATTTTTTTTTTTTGCCCCGAGGTAAACATGATCCCTCAGGGACTTCAAGACTAATTAAAATGATAAAAGTCTGGAACGGTTAGAACTTATTATTATCATTATCATTATCATTATCATTATCATTATCATTATCATTATCATTATCATTATTATTATTATTAGTAGTATTATTATTATTATTATTATTATTATTATTATTATTAATGGAACCTAGAATTGCTCCTCGTGTATCCACAATGAACTTATTAAAAAAATGTTAAACAGAGAAGGTGACAAAAAACTCCCCTGCCGTACAGTCGTACACCACTCTTAACAGCGAACGACTTAGACATACTGCCATTCCAACGCACTACAAAACCGACAGTTTACTATACCAGCCTACCAGGAAATCAGCCATCCTCACAAGGCAACCAGTCCTTAGGAGGCTGGAATATAGCTTAAAATGACTAACACTGTCATATGCTTAGCTAATATCCAAAGCTGCTATGAATACAGTGCTGCCACTATCAATAAAAAAGTATATCGATGAGCGCTCTGCCTAACCGCATTCAACACTGAGTTGCCCCTATTACGAAATGATAAGTGATCTAGTGCTCTCATTGTATGCCGAGATCACCTTCGGGGAAGAACAAGAGCTTGACTGGAAGAAGAGGGTCTATGACATTTATGTGCTCTGTTTGAATGTGTATCTCCCTGTGTGTGTTTGCTTGCATATATGTATTTATGTATGTATTCATTCATATTCAATTATTCATTCATTCATAAATTTATATAGCGCCCCTTCAAGAGGACTATTCAAAGGCGCTGCCGACTCCAGCACGTCGAAAAAAGTACAGTTTTTGAGTTTAATAAAGAATGCTTCATCAAGAGTCCCAGAAAGGAGGCGCAGCTCCTGGGGGAGATCGTTCCAGACCACTGGGCCCACCACGGAAAAGGCATGGTTCTGCATAGTTGCAGTTCGTGCAAATGGGACTAAGAGCACCCCCTTCTCTGCAGAGCGGAGGGGTGACGACCTTGAATACCCGAGGGGCAACAAAGCTCTCGCAGGTAGTCTGGGGCGAGGCCCAGCTGACATCGTTGCACCAAGGCAGCAATCCTGTACTCAATACGCTGCCGGGTATGGAGTCAGCCTAAAGTCTCCAGCATATAGCTGGAGACACGACCAAATTTGTGGATTAGCCCAGTGATGGACACTAACTAATTTTTAGTTAAACTGTAACTATTTTTCAACTAAAATAAAAAGTTTAACTAAAAGTTGGCAACTGATTTTATAAATAAGTTAACTAAACTAAAGCTACTTAGTCAAACTTTTTCCAACTTTTTAACAAATTTTTTCACAAACATTTTCACAAGTACAGAGGTTAATCGATCTGTAATAATGCAGAGCATCAATGACAATTTCTCTTGCAAACTACGTAATGTGTACTAGATTAATAATCCTAGTACTGCTCTACAAGAAAGTCATGAAGAAAGTTTTTAATGCAAACGATGCATCGTGCAATGCATTGCAGTTCACTTGACTTGAATAATAAAACCAGTCACTAATGACAATCATTGCGGAAGATAGTTGCTGATTTTGTTACCGTAGGCCCTACTTAAACTTTCTAGCTAATAACAAAAAAATATTAGTCAAACCTTTTAGTTAATAACTAAAAATATTAGTTAAACTTTGGTTTTAACTAAACTAAATTTTTTTATTTAAACTTTTGCCTTAACTACAAAAATTAGTTAAACTAAAAGTTTGCAACGTTTTAGTTAACTTTTGCCCATCACTGGATTTGTCCAGTAAGACGCGCTGCAGAGCGCAAGACCCGGTCCAGGCGCACTAAGCGATTGGATGGTAGGTCAAAGTAGAGTGACGAGCAGTACTCACAGCCGGCTGCAATGAAAGAATGCACTAAGGTGGTGGTGGCAATAGGGGTAAACGAACGGGCAATGGCGCGAAGCTGACGCAGATGATAGTAGCAGTCGCGAGCGAGGCGGTGAATGTGTAGAGCAAAAGTGAGCTCCTGGTCCAACAGGATACCAAGGTCACGGACCGTAGTTGAGAATGTATAATCGGGGAATTCAGTCGTACATGTAAGTGCAGCGAGGTCTAGTTTAGCAAATTGATTCCGGTTGCCTAGCAAGATAAAGTTAGTCTTAGCTGGGTTTAGGCGCAGTCGGATAGACGACATCCATGCTTCTAGGGCTGTATGTATGTATGTATGTATGTATGTACGTACGTATGTATGTATGTATGTATGTATGTATGTATGTATGTATGTATGTATGTATGTATGTATGTATGTATGTATGTATGTATGTATGTATGTATGTGTATGCATGCATGCATGCATGCATGCATGCATGCATGCATGTATGCATTATGTATGTATGCATGTATGCATCAAGAAGAAGAAGCAGTGCAATACCGTAAGCTAGTCCTGACAAGCAGCCATGGGTATGAAGTGTCAACGACGTCATTTTCTTAGCCTCGGCATACGTTACGAAGGTGGGTGGCCAGTCTGTCTCCCTCATAATCTGATGTTCCTACCAACTGTATAATTTATTTATATAATACGGTCAGAGTACTTGTCACAGCTCAGTTGTCTAGTCGACGAAGGTGGAGCAGAAATCTAGAAACAGATGTTCTGCCCTGGTTGGGATTTGAACCGTCACCTCTATGTCGACTGTCCATGCAGCACGCTAACCACAAGACCCTTGCGCACCCCGTGTATGCATGAATGTCTATATAAATCCATGAATATGTAAATCTATGTATGTTTGCCTGTATGTATGTATGTATGTATGTATGTATGTATGTATGTATGTATGTATGTATGTATGTATGCATTGTATTGTGCTTATGTATGTAATAATAGAGGTTTGAGTACCGTATTTCGTAAGCTGTCGATGACTCGACATACATGTGTAGGTATGTATGCATGTATGTATGTATGTATGTATGATGTATGTATGTATGTATGTATGTATGTATGTATGTATGTATGTATGTATGTATGTATGTATGTATGTATGTATGCATGTATATATGTATGTATCTCCTTGAGAATATGTATGTATGTATGGATGCATCTGCTTGTGAATATGTATATGTGTGCATGCGAGTATGTGCATATGTTTAAGTATATATTTATTTACCTACGTAAGTTTTAAGTAGGTAAGTAGGTATGTTAGTGTGTGTGTGTGTGCCTGTCAGTCTGCATGAATGCATGTAGTTATGTGTTTTGTATGTGTTCTTGGAGTTAATGTTTTTTAATAATAATTATATTCGTTTATTGAGAAAGACAACTCTAATTGGCACACCGCAATACAAAAATTAGTTAAACTTTGTGAGGTAATTTACCGACCAGACACTCTATAGATGCCTAATATTAATTTTTGCGAGTGGAAGGATCGTGGTTGCATTTACATCTTGCATTGAAATTGCAATCTGGAGGCCAAAAACATCCTAATGATGACATAAATTAGATTTAAATAAAATCTACAAGTGCTTGAGTAAAAGAACCTCTGGTCAGTTCTTCAGGTGGGATAGGCCTGGGAGTCACTTTGGTCAGCCAATCTGACCCCACTTGACCCTAAAGTGACTTGAGGTCGACTTGAAGTCGACAACTTGGAGTCAAAACGACTTGACCCGACTTGGCAGAAAAACAACCAACTTCCGACTTAAAGTCGACTTCTGACATGGTAATTACGATTACGTAGGCCCCTACGGCTAATAATACAAAAATGTCAAGCCAATTTGCCTGGCAGGCATTAATTTCTTATACTAATGAGTAGGGAATGCAAACCCGGGCTCTTTTTTTCGAAACCCGGGTTTCGGGTTTGACCGCCGTGAAAACCCGGGTAACCCGGGTAACCCGGGTTTGGACGGGTTAACAAATTTTACATGATAAATATTATTACTGCACTATTTCTTGCTTAAGAACAACGTCGTCGTATGCAGCTACAAGTCCAACGTTCTCGGCCAACAGTCAAGAATTTTACATAAAGAGAAAACTTTAGGATAATCGCGATTTTTTTTATATAAGTAGTGTTTTTCAATAAAAAATGTTCCGGAACTGAACCATTCCAGAACACTTATGGAAGACATTGCAAGGGTTCCGAAGGCCTAAACCTGATCAGCCTCTAATTTCATAGCATCTTGAATACCAATAAACACTGAAAACGCTGAAATTAAATTAAACTAACTAAATAATTTTTTAGTAAAAATGTCAGTAAATAAAATAATTTTTAGCAGCTTGAAAAAATTCACGGAGCGTTCTGTCTGAAAGAAACATTGCATAGGCCTATAAAAATAATTGTCAAATGACAGCTTAATCGTCTACATCTCAGCTTTAGGCCATTCCAGTGCCTGCCCATTTGCTTTCAGAAGATAATTTTAGTCATCGTTACTCTGCAACCCAATTTGGCAGAGCCAGAACTTATTAAAGTAGATGCTGCTTTAGAGACATATCGCTGCCTGTGATTGTGCTTGGACTAAGAGGCCCACCGTCATTGGCTTCGTCAATCAATCAATCAATCAATCAATCAATTCTTTATTGATCACCATAATACTATCACAAACAAACACAAAGGAACATAAGGTTCCGCTAACAGGGTCACTCGATCTAGTTTCATCAATCATTGTCAGAACGACAAGGGTCATCAACGTCCTGGTGTTTCAGCAGGTTTATCCGTCCTGGTGTTATTCAGCAGGACCCGAGATGAATACGGTAGCCTATGCATATTTCTTGTTGCACCGCTGGCAATTGTTGCTGCGAGTTATATAACTGACATTGAGCCGTCTGGCCCTCAGAATCGTGAACTAAATTAATGATCCCTTTACATTTGCTGGTTTAGACATTGCTTGGATTTGTGTCTGAAATCACTAAATTAAAATAAAAACAGTTTACTGCTATTATTTACGAATTCGAAGCTACGACGCCGACGTGTCGAAACACTCAACATTAGTCACTGGTCGTGTGAAATGGGAAGCCACACTCATACGAAGTCATAGAACGAGAATTCGTGACTTGAGGCTTTAATATTCAGTGGCGGCGCCAGGATTTTAGATTTGCGGGGGCTAAGATTTTTTTTCTATCCACCTAAATTTCTGATGACCTTTTTTTTGCTTTTCTTGTATTTTTTCCTTCTTTTACCATTAACAATTCTTCTATAAAGCTTCATTTTATCACCCATCCCTTACTCCTATCGCTTTACACTTTTATTGGGGGGCTGAGCCACAATTTGCATTGATTTCCCTATTTTATTGGGGGGGCTAAGCCGCTGATAGGAAGGAGTCCCCCCTAGCCCCCCTGGCGCCGCCACTGTTAATATTCGTAAATATTTGTGAATATTAGGGCATTTTTAATATTCGTAAATATTCGTTGATGACGTCGCTGTTTTTGCTTTACAAATGTAAGACTACCAATTAAGAACATGTGCGGTGGTTTTGCGGCGTTATGCTTGCATGGAGCTGTGGCCTGTTATGTGGTAGGCTTAGGCTTCCCAGTTCCTACCCAAATCTTGCCCTACTATTGAGTCTGTCTGTCAGACAGACAGTCTTTATGTTTTCTCTCTCTCTCTCATTAATTTTAATCTGAAATCTCTGCACCAGTAATTCTATATCATTTGAAGATATGTTGTTTAAGCCAGCATGTCAACGATGCGTTAAGCCCTTAATTGACGTGGCTTTCCCGGTCGTCTGACGGATGGGGATGAACTTAGTCATATAGAGTCGCTGGCCTATATTAGTTCAAACTACTGGTATTTGCGCCAAAATTCCTTGCTACCCCACTCAATATAATGTCAAGCATGATTTTACCCACCATAGGTCTGTACTTGGCTGAGTAGGGCCTAACTGTAATATGTAACTGTTGTTATGCATATTTTTGGCACTGATTTTTTTACAATTTAATTCCGGATTTTGAAGAATTAAGAATTAAACAAACTAAAAAAATTAACATTCTTAATAATATTCGTTGGCCCGTTTTAATATTCGTCAATATTCGTCAATTTCTAAAAATCTTACTATTCGTAATATGCGCATACTCGTTCTATGTACGAAGTCACCAATAAAGATATGGAATGAGCCGATAAATAAGTAGTTAGAAGTTGTATTACGTAAACCCGTTATCAACCACTATTATCGTTATATTTCCATTACTCTGTATTTGTGAGTTTCACACCGTGAAGGACGGTGAAAGTTACGATTTTCAAACCCGTCGAACCCGGGTTTCAATCGCGTTCAAACCCGGGTTTCGGGTTTGGAAAAAAGCCGGGTAACCCGGGTTTGCATTCCCTACTAATGAGTAATGAGATTTCAACACCTGATGAATAAAATTGCTTATTAGGCCTATTTTAAGCTAATACAACAGTTTTTCCGTCTGCAAACGACTAATGAAGTGCACCAAAGTAGCGCCAAACGATCGATTGATTATAGTATGAGATCCAGATTTATTTTGGTCTAATTAGCCTAACTGACGACTAAATGTAATTGATTTGCGCGCGTTCAGCTCTTGATAAAGCAGACGTGCTAACATTTATATTAACATTTCGATTCACCAGTTTTATTAAACGTAAGTGTGACGCTTTAGCATATAATAACTCATGATATAGATAAATCGACACCGATAAAACTAAGTAGGCCTAAGTAACTGGTTAGCCCGACAGCCGCAACCGGCGTCGATTATGCAAAATAATATCGCAGTACCGTTCTGCGTTTTTGAATATTTCTTTTTTACTCTTTCAAATTAGATGAAAATCAACTTTTATCTTCAACACTTCAATTCAGTGTACATCGTCAACATAAATCAACTAGGCCTATATTTCTTAACACTTCACTCTCAAAATACAGCTCTAACTGTATTAAGAAAACTGCATTTATATTAAAATCGACTGAAATCAGCAATTTCTAACCTTTCTCGCGCTATTATCACGTGCTCAGTACAAGCTATGTTCAGTCAATGTTTACGTAAGACAAGAGGCGCTCACCGCCGCTCAACTAGAAGTTACTAGATCATGTTTGTAGGGCCTACATTATATAGGCCTACATGTGTATTGTCATGACACAACCCTAACACACAATAGGTCTTAAAAACGCTTGTTCACACTAAAAACACTATACAACTGCTTAAATGCCATCGTGGCCTCACGATCATTAGTGTGGCGAGATAAATTTAGATTTTGTTTGTGTCCCAAGTCGGTTTAAGTCGACTTGTGTAGAAAACAACTTGAGGTCACTTTTCTGTGCAAATTCGACTTGGGGGTCAGTTGCGCTAAGCAGAAACGACTCGACTTGGGATGCCCAAGTCGACTGGGGTCAACTTATTGGGGTCGACTTCCAGGTCTAGGTGGGATCATGGCCCCCCATCATCCGCTGTGAAGCCCTTCCTTGGTGTAGCTTTTCTGTTGAAGCATTATATATATATTCGTTTAATTGAGAAAAACAATCTGACAAAAACGCAGAAATGCAAACATGAGTGATAAAGAATAATTAAAGTTCATTAGATCATTTTAGAATAAGCTAGTAAATATTTTTATATAATGATCTTGGAATAAATTGAGAGTTGTCCTTGGGTGGGAGAGTATGGTTGTGTGCTCTAGATCTTAATTGGTGAGAGGAGAGGGGTCGGAGTGGAGGTAGGAGTTGGTGAAGTACATGCTTGGGGTTGTGTAATATGGAGAAAAGGAGTTTCGCATCCGCTATATTGGCAAGTTCAGAGACTGTTGGAAAGGATTGCTCTAGGTAACCTAGTCGTTTGGCTCTTTTTAGGAGTTTTTCCAGACGTTCTTTATCTGAAGCCAGGGTGAGACCCCACCAGGATGGGGTGGCATATAGGAGTTTAGCAACGGTAGTGGCTTTGGTTATATTATGGATAGATGAGGAAGAAAGGCCATGGGTTTTGAGTTTTCTGATAGCAGAAAGAGAGGAGGAGCAAGTTGCTGTGAGGTGGTCTATATGGGTTGTGAGTTTGAGATTATCTTGAAGGATGACACCCAGTATCTTCAAAGTTTTAACTCTGGTAATATTAGGTAATGGAGGAGGAGGGTCAAATTGGTGTCGAGGGCGGAAAATGATCATTTCTTTAGATTTAGAGCTATTTAAGGTAAGGTTATTGGCAGAAGCCCAGGTAGAGATTAAATGCAGTTCGGATGGAATAGTATGAGCTTGAGAGGATCCAGCAAGGAGGTAAGTGTCATCTGCAAACTTGAACATAAGATTAAGGGGCTGAGCAGGGTGCAAGTCTGAACCAGTAATGGAAAAGTTAGTAGGTCCTAAGACAGAGCCTTGAACAATACTAGCATTGATTGGGAGGAGAGATGAAGAGTGACCTTTGAATATAGTGAGGTGTGAGAAAGAAAAACTTTATATTAATTACATAAAAACCCCGACTGCTCATACCAAACAAAAATATACTGAGTATCGAAATAAGTACAAGAAGATACGAGATAGCTTGGAAAAATCCTACTATGCTGACCAATTTTTAAAATATAATAACGATATGAAAAAAACATGGGATACTATTAAATCAATAATTAGTACAAACAACATTGACACTGGAATAAAAGAACTTAATATAGACAACCAAATTATAACAAACCCGGTTATTATAGCCAATAAATTCAACTCGTACTTTACTGGTCTAGCCTCTACCTTACTGCAAAAAATCCCACAGCCTAATCAGTCCTTTCAAACCTATATGCCCCCTTCGTCTATGAATTCCTTTGTACTTCTACCGACTACCACTTATGAAATTGTTAGCACTAGCAAAGTTCTTAAAGATACTCATAGTGCAGGCTTAGACGACCTGGCTCCACACATATTGTCCCCTCTGATTGAAATCCTTGCAAACCCTTTAGCGGAAATTATCAATTGTTCATTTAGAAATGGTGAAGTACCCACGGAAATTAAAGCAGCTAAGGTAGTTCCTATATTTAAACAGGGGAACAAAAATGAGTTATCTAATTACAGACCAATTTCCATTCTACCTTACTTTTCTAAAATATTTGAAAAACTAATGTATGATAGATTATTTGCATTCGTTAATCATAAAAATCTTTTATATCCTCTGCAACACGGATTTCAACCAGGTCACTCTACTTTCATGTCATTATTGGATATCCAGGATAGAATAACTAAAGCCATGGACAGTAATGAATTTTCGATAGGCATATTTTTGGATCTGGCAAAAGCCTTCGATACGGTTGATCATGACATTCTTTTAGCAAAATTGAAACATTATGGGATTAGGGGTAAACCGCTAGAATGGTTTAAGAGTTATCTCACTAGCCGCACACAAAGAGTAAAATGTAATGGTTGCTTCTCAAATCTCCAAAACATCCTCTTTGGAGTGCCACAAGGGTCTATATTGGGTCCACTATTATTTTTGATCTACATAAACGACCTCCCCAACTCTTCTACTCTCCTAAGATTCATCCTATTTGCAGACGACTCAAATGTCTTTCTATCGCATTCATCATACGATAAACTTATACAACTTGCAAACGAGGAATTGTCTCTAGCAGCTGATTGGTTTAAAGCTAATAAATTATCATTAAATGTATCTAAAACGAATTACATTATCTTTAGAACACCAAACAAAACTATTCCAGTTACCAACAATGACCTCACCATTGATAATCATGTAATACCGAAAGTAACTTCTACTAAATTCCTTGGGGTCTTCATTGACCAGCACTTGAAATGGAATCAACATATTGACGAAATATCTAAAAAGGTCATGAAGAATATTGGAATTATTAGAAGGATTTCTTACTTACTTCCCCAAACTGTTCTAAAAAATCTGTATTTTGCATTAATATATCCCTATTTAACCTACTGTAATCTCATTTGGACCTCTACATACCCTACTCACCTAAACAAACTTAAGATTCTACAAAAAAAAGCAATCAGAGTTATCACTCATTCCCGCATATAATGCTCATACCAAATACATATTCCAGAAACTTAAACTACTAAACCTCAATCAAATTAGGTGCGTGCAAATAGGTGAAGTAATGTATAAATATAATAAAAATCTCCTCCCGATAGCCTTTACCTCTTTCTTTCCCACTATTGAACACCTTAAAGTGACTAGAAGTAATGCTACTTATTCGTATCCTCTTGTTAGAACGAATGTCTATAAGTTATCTATTAAATACCAAGGTCCATTCTTATGGAATAACCTCCCTCACGAAATTAAGACGGCTGCAGGTCTCTCGCAATTTAAATGTTTAATTAAAAATCACGCACTATATAACAATAATCTATAATTCTCCAGTTTTGTTTTGTGCTCTACCAAGATACTAAGGTTTTTTATTATCACTTAGTCTTTATCACACCTTTACACATGGCATTTATTACTTTTCATCTTTATAATCTACCATCAAGCCATCTGCCACAAGCTTAATTAACTGGGCCCCTAACCAGCGGGAGTCTATCCCTTCTAGGAGTGCCCTTTGTTCCTAATGATATAATGTACTTTCATCTACAAGTGCAATCACTATTAATTTTATTTTAGTTTAACAAGTTGAATAATAGAAGTATTAAATTGTAAGTACATTGACTGATTACACTTGCTTATTGTTATGATTGTACTGTTCTGATTTGTAATGAACTGGATCAATAAACTCGATTGATTGATTGAAGATGATATTCAACTAGCCAGTTATAGATTTGGTCTGGGATATCCAGAGTGGAGATTTTGTCAAATAGGGCAGAGTGCTTAACTGAGTTAAATGCTTTGGAGAAGTCAAGAGAGATTATTGAGACATATTCATTGGTTTTTAGGAGGATTTGTGTATGATGTATGATAGATATTGTGGCTGCAGAGGTGACTTCCAACTTCCCCTTAAAGACGAACGAAACTTTGTATCTAGAGTCCTCTATGGGAACGCCTATTAATTAATCTAAATTGGCACCTAATCCAAACTCTGACAGTAATTGTACTCGAATCCTTGTTAAACTAAGAATGAGCTTTCATTGTAACAAGTTGCGTCTGTGACAACTTGGTTATTCAGAATAAACGACTATATATTGATTTATTGATTTATTGATCAAGTAAATCTAGTAATGAATCAATCGTTATTGATGTAGCACCCTTTCAACATTTCTACTCACAGGCACTACAGCTCCCGCCCCAGGCGAGGCGGAAGAGAGCGGTCTTTAGCGACTGATAGAAGGAGGAAGAGGCGGAGGGGAACCTGGGGAGGAGTCACAACTCCGAAGTGACGCTAATTAGCTCACAGCTCGGACAGAGCTCTCTTTAAACTTCTGTCTTGAAATAATGAGTTACTGTGCTGTGAGGTTTTGCGTTTGTGAAATACACTAAAAATATGGGCAGGTTCAATAAAATCTTATTCTACCGAGTTTTATGACACGCAGCATTCGACGGTCATAAACGCGACAGCACGAGGAGCGTGCCTAGTACAATGGACGTTCTCATACTCTGAGAAAAGACAAACACCACCGAATGGAGGGAGGGGTTGAGAGCAAGGGTTGGTGGGTTTAGCAAAGAAGGAACAGAAAGACAAGTATACGACTGGAACAAGAGAAGGGCAGTATATGATATGCCAAACCAAGAAGTCAGCCGCTGAAGGAGGCCATGATCAACGGTGTCAAAAGCGGCAGATATGTCGAGGAGGCAGAAATAGGAGATGGCTGACGGCAGAGGCCAGTTTATTGTACATGTAGAGAGAGGGAATGAGAGTTTCAGTTGAGTGGTGTTTTGTGAAGCCAGATTGATGGGGTTAAGGAGTGAATCAGAAGAGAGGTAATCCTTAAGCCGAGCACGAACAATGCGCTCATCTAGTTCGTCATCGCAATCGTAATTTATTGTCAACTTCAAATTTTGAAAGCTCGACTCGAAAGCTAAGCCCAAGGCACCAGCATATTCAGGAATACTGCGTCAGATCCGAGGGCATGTCCAGAGATGTCCAGTATACGCTCCACACCATTTATAGCTCATGAGATAAAACTGACAGACATGCATACACAATGTATAAGCACATAATTATTATAGGCCTATAGGCCTATGCATACAACATGTAAACACAAACATACGTACATACCTAATATATATATAGGCATATATATATATGCATACACACATACATACATACATACATACATTCATACATACATACATACATCATACATACATACATACATACATACATACATACATACATACATACATACATACATACATACATACATACATACATACATACATACATACATGTATGTATGAGCACTTGTTATAGCGCCCCTTCAAGATTTCTACTCAGAGGCGCTCCCAACTACAGCGCGGACACTGAATCGAAGTTTCACGCCGAAGCGCATGAGCAATTGCGAGTGAAGGACTTGCCCAGGGTCCCTACGCGGCGGTCTCGAGGTGGATTCGAACCTGCAACCCCTCCGATTGCAAGGCACCGAATATACCCTACACCACCACTTACATACATACATACATACATACATACATACATACATACATACATACATACATACATACATACATACATACATACATACATACATACATACATACATACATACATACATACAATCATGTACATGTACATTCTGTGCCACTATTAGATGCTGTCAAACACTTGGAGTGCAATGAAATCTTATTCTACCGAGTTTTATGACACGCAGCATTCGACGGTCATAAACGCGACAACACAAGGACCGTGTCTTGTACAAAGGACGTTCTCGTGCGCAGAGAAAAGACATACACCACAGAAAGGAGGGAGGGGTTGAGAGCAATGGTTGGCCAGTGGAAGTATCATGGTTGGCGGGTAGCCATAGCTGTTCCACCTCTTTGGTACAAACTTCCGTCAGCACTACGAAAATATCTTACCCATCCTACGAAGTCACCAAAGCTCCACCTCTCGCTATCTCTCCACAAGTCTTTCACTCGAAACTGAAACCACTGCTTTTTTGACAAATCCTATCCTTAATCCAACACTTCTCCCTGCCTACCTCGCCGTCTCAACACCAAGCACCATCCACCTTAGCCGCCTGCCTGTCTGCCTGCCTGACTCTCTGGATTTTGATCCCTTGCCTATCGATTTTGTTTTGATTGAGCTTCTGTGAATAAGCTGGTTCCTGCGACTTCGCTTTTGTGGGCGCTGTAGAAGTTTCGAGTTTATGATTACGATTACGATGACGATTACGATTGGGTTAACCCTGGACAGTAAGATCACATTCTGACCGGAAATAGCAAATATTGGAAAATCTTGTTTCAATAACATCAGGTCGACTCTGACTGAGAATATACATTCAATGTCACTGTGTATATCAGCAGCTATGTCAGCGCTGTTATCTCGGGCCAGCCGCAGGATGAGTGCTCATATAATTTGACAAGAAGCACGGCTGCTTTGCATAGGCCCTACTCCGCATTACTGGAGTAAGTTGTGCACTTTTGAATAACACACATCTCCTTTCTCAACAGTCTTTGCAATCCATAATAAAAGAGTTCGTTTGGAGGAATTGCTGATCAGATCACGTGATTGAATTGCATCCGTCTCGAGCTGATAGACATTCCAGTATTTCAATTTTTTCGCCATTGTTGGCCTGTATCGTCTCGATATGTAGGCTTTAAATCTGGGAAAAGAGACCAATATCCAAAAGTCTCAGTCCCGAATTACTTTTAAAGAAACTTCGAACTTCAGTTTGGAAGGTCTAACTTGCTAATTTCACATATCAGGAGCCTTTATCTAACTAAACAAAAACGGTTTACTTTGCGAATTTTAGCTGGTGGCTATGACAAAAATTTAAAGGTGTATCATCGTCATTGCAGCGTTACGTCTAGGGTCCTTA
>JACEVL010000633.1:322188-373883 GCA_020284085.1 Aporrectodea caliginosa
GCTAGTGTATATATAGAGGACCCCACAATAACGGTCATAAAAAGGAGACCCCATAAACGACACGCGATTAGTATATATTTAGTAATTGAAACAGCGGATAGGTGGCGCAACGTACTGGGCCCTTAAAATCACAAAGTCCGAGTTATATATAAAAATCGTCTATGGGGACATTTTCCAAAATCACTAAATGAGCACGAATCTAGGCATTTTAAGTCACTTTTGCCAATGGGTTTAGGGGGACATTTTTATGTCCCCATTAACAATTATGTCCCCAGAGCCCCGGTCCCCAGTTGAAGCATGTCCGCATTAGCGGGTTGAATAACAGTATATATATATATATATATATATATATATATGTTATATATATATATATACCGCGATCCGGCGGACCGTCTCGTCTGGATTCAACACCTCCGAGAGATGCACAGTGATTTTCGCTCCAGGGAAACGTTATACTGGGAGGAGCTGATAGTCCGCGAAAGGAGTAACCCGCGTCGACTATGGTCCTCACTCGCTTGTGTCCTCGGTCGCACCGCTGCACCATGCGTCGATCTACTGAGGGCTCTCCGCCTCCCTCCTTCTCTCCTACAGCAGCCCGTCTCACCGGATGGAAGCCTCTCCTATCGGATGCTCTCAGCCGCCTCATTCAGGACTCTCTTCGTCGAAGTCGGGCGAGCTGGATCTGCTTCCTCCGTTTATCATCAAAAAGTTTATTGCCGAATTTCTTCCATTTCACTGTCATTATGTAACTCCTCTCTGGCTCAGGGTTCTGTTCCTGTCCCACACAAAAGTTACAATGAACGAAGCTTCGAGTTTCGAAGCACACATCACCCGCATATGTTGTCAGGCCAGACAATCGCTGTATGCCTTGTGCATCCTCGTGTCGCCTGGTCTTTCGGGCCCTATGCTATACGACGTGGTTCGTGCTAGAACGGTGGCCCGAATGCTCTATGCTGCTGCGCCTTGGTGTAGGTTTGCAGGGTAACAAGAAAAGAACCGTTTTCAGTCGGCGATGCGACGTCTGATTCGTCTGCGGTACCTGCCAGAGGACAGTCCATCGATTGAGCATCTTTGCCACACTGCTGACTCACGCCTCTTCTCTGCGGTCTTGGGAAACCCGGGGCATGTACTCTATGGTCTACTCCCCTCCCCAAAAAAGCCGTTCCATTGCTCCCTGCACCCGAGATTACATGACCGCTTTATTCCACAAGCGGACAATCTCACACGCAAATCGTTTATAATAAGAATGTTATACTCTGTATAAACGTATGTACACCAAAGTGAGGATATGCAATTGGTTTAATAAAGAATATACTTACTTACAATATTATTAATAGGCGGTAAAAATTTATGCAACACATGGCAAGGATTGTGCAGAATACAGGCAAAGAGTTTGGTATCCGCATTGCTGCAAAAAGTCACAAATGAGGGAGAAGATGGAGGTAAAGTACTCTTGGCGCACCAGCCTCCGGATGATTCCATCAATTCCATCCCCTTGATATTCTATCAGTCCTAAAGCTTAAGAAGCTGTTGGCGAATAAATGTATCCAGATGAGCTGCATCTTATTTGGATTCAGTGAGAGCCGATTGGAGGACATCCAGAGGTGCAAGTCCCGAGAGCATCAATGCGACCAGTAAGAGCAGGCTGAGCAGAGGGTGGACCATAGACAAGCGCCTGTACATCGTCAGCATAGAGGTGACCCGTTGACGAGTGTTTAGAGAATATGGCTGGAATGTCACCCGTATATTAGGCGTTATGTGCCCATGTCTGCAAGAATATCTTTGGCAAATGCATTGGTTTCCAGTCGCCTAGACTATTGTAACTCGCTTCTTACTGGTATGAATAAATCAAACATACTGAAGCTGCAGAGGGTTCAGAACTCTTTGGCTAGAGCCATAACTAATACATCCAAATATGAACATATAACCCCTGTGCTTAAATCTCTGCATTGGCTTCCTGTTCAGCAATCTTCTTCTGATGCACTGACATGTTGTGCAAACATACACGTCATTAAAAATGCGTGCATAAATCAGGATTAGCTAAACTAAGAGGGTCTTGGTGTATCTCCAAGGTTAAATCACATCAGGAGCAACTTGACAACAAAACGAAACCGCAAACTGCAATGTAACACAAATGGTGAAAACGCAATAATAGGAGTACATGGGTTCAAGCTAGAATTAGGTTGTTCATTTCTAGCCCAGGTCTTTCTTCAGAATGCTGTAGTTTACGCATTACAAACATGTACTTTCAACTGCGTCACCGGTAAAATTGAAAATTAAATACGTTTTCCTTTTGTAAACCACACACAGAACGAAAATTCTGTTTAAACAAATAGAAAAAGTTTACTCACAGTACACTTCAATAGCAGGAGACATTGCGCTGATATCGACACTAGGAATGTTATTAGCGTAGGACGCAGTGTCTGGTGGCATCAGTTGAAAATAGACATGACACGTGTATGGTGTTATATTAAAGTGAGCCGCAGCTGTGACTATTAACTGAGAAACAGCCGTATTCTCCGTCGTTGAGTCGTAGGAACTGTCAACATCTCTGTCATTGAAATCCTTCCAAAAGAAGTACGGTCGTAGTGTAGGAGCTGGTGCCACAGATCCTTCATAACTTAAGCTGCATGTGATTACGACGTTCTCCTTTTCCACTACAGGTTCCGTAGTGTTAACTGTGACAGCTGGAGAATCTAAAAATAGAGAATTCGTGCCTCTTTAATTTCTTTAATAGAACAACTCTGCAGTTTGAATACAAATGTCAACAGCTATGCAATCGAAATGACTTGGGTTAGACATGTCGCGAAATCGGGGATGGGTAACCCTCTGTCGTCGTAGCTTAGGCGCGGATTAGCCTCAAATCTACCAGGATCCGATGTAATCAACGCCCAGCTCATTAATGTTCAATAGATGGTAATTCTGCATTTCAGCGTTAGCCTATTTATTCTTGTTTCTTCTTGTGAAAAGTATTAGCGCATTTAAATATTTCAATGATTTAATGATGAATGTCATCAATAGGCTACACCTTTTATTTACGCAATTATCATTATCATCAAGCCGACATCTAGTTTAAGAGGAAACTACTTTCATAAATACAACTTCCATTTCAACGCAAAATTTCTTTTCATCAATCAACTTCCATTCTCAGGCAAATTTTTCCATCAATCCAACTTCTATTTGCGCTGAGAATTCTTTTCATCAATGCATGACACTTCTAGTTTCACAATCCAACTTCCATTTCAACGCAAAGAATTCTTGTCATCAATCCAACTTCTATTTACGCATAAATTATTTTTCAATAAGACTTCCATTTTCACAGCCAAAAATCATAAAATACGTTAACATGCAGGTTTATCCAATGGATTCGACCCTTGATTTTTATCGAGGGTCTTTAAGAGTTATCAACACAGTCAAGAATCTTCTACGGACATTCACCATCACAGCGTACAAATCGAACAATTCCTTGGAATAATGACTAAACCAAACTTCAACGTATAACTGCTGCGTATAATTTTCAATTCTGCTACGGGGTAAACTTCTCTGACTGCGCAGACTGTGACTATCACCGACCGATCTGCTCTCCGAACTGTTGGCTCTGTCGACTATGTCACTTCAAAGACTACTAACTCTCTCTTTCTTGTTCTCCTCTCAAGACTTTTCCCTGAATTCTCTCTTTTTAAATAGTGATTTGTAGATCAAGTGATCTCGATACAATCTTACAGGAGTAAGCACAAGATTAATGAGCCGTTTCTTTACTGCAGAAATGTTAGCTCAAAATTCATCCTATTTATGTCAGCTTTGCATCCTACAATAGGTAGCAATGGTGCAGCATCTGAACTTAAGAGCTTAAATGCGGCGGAGGTCCGAATGTGCACGAAGCAGGAGCGCGATTTTTGGATATGTGGTTAGAGAAGGACGATTGTGGATCAAATTCTTAAGGTAAAATGAAGAGTTAGTGGACTGGGGTCAGGGATTTAAATGATTTATGCAGGAAGCTGCATGATAATTATGTTTTGGAAGGGTTGAGGCAGATTTAAGCATTTCAAATTGATAGGTTTAAGCGCTGCAATTATCGTAATTCTACCTTGCGATGTAGCTCTATTATATGGGAACAAGATTTTTGTCTGCAAAAGTGTTCACAAATAGCACCAATGCAATGTCTTTGAGTCTTGGACATTACCTTCTGAACATTTCCTTGCCATTACCCCCTGCTATTACACCATAGGAATTAGCTTTGCCAAATGCAAGCTATGAGGCTAAGACATTTGCTGTACATTGCCAGGTATTGACCCCTCCTAATAAACCGCTGCCAAGTGGTGAAAATTTCCTATTATTTGAATAGTCAACAACGCGAATGACTTAATCTGTTTCTGGGCAGGTCGAACAACATCATTACTCGCACAGTCTTAGAGCTAGTTTTTCGCGTATTATGTTTACCACGATTCATCCACTCATGAATGGTGACGTCATCTGTTGCCTTTATTGCTTCATGCCGAACAAAACCACAGCAACCTACCAAACTAATATTATGTTTTCAGACATGAAAGCTCTATCTCCATATGCCCAACCTGCCACAGTCACACAAAGTCAGACAAAAAGCCCCGTCAAATTTCTCTGCCATTTAGGACTACGCCCGGTAAATGTTACCATACCCACTCGCCTCCCGTAAAAACTACCGGTCTTACGCGCAAGTCATATCAGTGCTTGAGTGGCTCAACCGCCTTTCTGAGGCTCTCTCGCACCGTACGGTAGGCATTTTCCATCCGTTGTGACAGCTCCTGTATGTAGGACATGCAGGTCGGCCTCTCCATTCTGTTCTTCCGTGTGTCCGAAAACGACATCTATTGGAACCTATCTATCTCCAAAAGACAAGATAAATGTAATTGGGCGAGAAACCCGTGGTCTCATGGCAAGAAGCCCTAAAAGCTGCTATGACATACGGCAAATGATCATCCTTGTCACGCAGGTGAGCGCTCACAACTTTGCCAAGCATCTTATTAGAAGTGCGATGGAACCGTTCGATTAAGCCATTACACCTCGGATGATAGCTCGAAGTTCTAACTTTGTCTGTTTCTAAATGGTTGCACATATCGTAAAAAATATTACCCTCAAAATTCCTCCACTGATCAATCAATATTATCTGTATGGGCGCTTCAGGGTGTTGCAACACAGCGCTGCAAGGGCGCTGCGAGTGTGTTGCAAGGCAAGGCAGTGCTGCAAGACGGTGCAGCGCTGCCGGGCAAGATGCACAGGGAAGGGACGATGACGATGAAGAGGCGATAAAACGGCATAGGGAACAAAATCACCACAATATGAAGAAAACACACAAAATATTTATAAAATAGATTGCTTCATACCTGTGACTGTGAGAATGGAGAATAACTTATTTTGTGTTTCTGCACAACCATAGACACCGGCTTGATCCATGGTTATGTTGAAAACGATTAGGTTGCATGTTGTTCCTCCTCCGAACGACTCCACCTCATAATGATCACCGAATGGAGAGTTGACCGAACAACCTGGACCAACGATTGTCAGCATACCAGTGTCAGTTCCGTCTTTCGAGAAAACCCAATAACCTATTGGCGTTTCAGCAGTGCAGGTTAGAATCACTTGTCTTTCCAATCTCTCCCACTGCGTTTGACGGCCCTTGAGTTATAGTCTTTATCCCTACAAATGACAGGCGATCGCTGCATGAAGGTTGAATTTCAAGTTTGTCAGATCCTACTCAGCGAATCAAGTCTGAGTGATTATATTCGTTTGCGCTGTCTTCTCCAATTCTTCGGGGACTAATTCATTTCAGCCAATTATAGGCTTCACGCGTTCTCATCTTCCAAAATACGTTCATTATGCACTTCCGGACGGAATACGAGTTGTCGCGGAACCATTCTGAGACTGGTTTCTATTCTCCTCTTGATCACCACGTCACCGATGGTTCCAGTATAATCCGGACGCCGTGTCTTCTTTCAGCTGTGAAGGACTACGTTTCATGTTGGTATTACTCTATTGCAGACATAGATGCACATAGACATACATATATAGCAAGGCAGGCAGATAGGCACATAGATAGATAGATAGATAGACATGGGCATAGTTACTCGTTCAGTCACTGGGTCGCTCTTAGTCAATCGGTAACTCAATCAGTTTTCGATCATCTGAAATTGATGACTGATCAATAACATTTTAACCCTCGGGCTACCACGGGAGGGGGGTGGTTGACACTCCCCCTACGTTTTTATGCATAAAAATATTTTCATATAGAATATAATTTTTGCAATTTAGGTAGCTGTAGCAGATTCATTGGCGCACATTTTGAGGTAAACATCATGGTGGTAGCCCACGCAATTCAAAAGTTATACCCGATAGCTTATTGACTATTCTTCCTATAAGAGAAACAATATACAATTCTTTAGAGGGAATGTAGGGCTTCATTTGCGTACTTAAATGTTTGTCTTTTGAAAACCGGAAGTGATCAAAATAAATAAAAATACGCGTAATCTGTGTGAAAATGGCTGAATGCAGCATTGTACATGTATGAATGCATGCATGTACAATAGGGTGTCCCAGAAATATTTTTTGTCGAAATATTTTATGCACTCCCTCTAAAACGTTTCTTTTTATGGTCCCATAATGACACCTGGAAAATTTTATAAAATTTTAAAAATATTTAGGGGTCCCGCAAGACACTCACATTTCACCATGTTGGCATAATTTGCGTCGGACGTGCCCAATTTATTAATGCTTTTAGAAAACGACCTTGGATCCCATGATAACATGTTTAATACCAATGGAAAGCTCCTAAATAGTGGAAACTACAAGTATCTGACTTTATTGCGTACATAGGTATGGTTTTACGAATAAATAATGAAAAAAAATTGTACAGCAACTCAAGATTTTTGAACTTTCTCAATATCAGTTATTGCCATTAATCGTTAGGAGGAATCATTATTACAAATTCTTGATTATGCAACCAGCCATGGTTTCAGCTACCCCATACCTGCATCTGCTTATTCTTAATCACTGTTTATACCTTCAGCTGCATATTGTTCAGTTCTACATTTTACAATAATCTACATGTCTACAAGATTGTCACGATTGCACTTAGAAAAGTCATGCCTGTGTTTTTCAACAACTTGCAGAAGAAACAACCCAATTAAAACAATGTTTTAACGTAAGTATTGTCAAACATCGAGCCGATCTAGTAATTAAAAAAAGAAGAGAGCAAGCGAGAAAACAGGAGCCAACTTAACACGTGTACATATTAGACCAATCAAACTATCGTAATGTAATCTAAATGAAATTCGGTTTCAAACAGTCACCAGTATCTTTCTGTGTATAAAACCGCTACTATTTGTCACTACAGGTAATCTACTCGTGCTACTATGGTCTACATTGAGTCAGACATTATCAGTTATCTACAGTCAAATCTCAGACTATCTGGTGGATCCACAATTCATGCAATATTATAATCTTGAGCTCAGCAAAAAATACCCACAAGTATCACCAAATGGAATTCTACAGTCCAGACAAGTTATCTGTTTCACAGTGGATTATCTTCAAGATGCAGACGAATTGTTACATAATGACAAACTGGACAGTTCTCAACCGAGAATCCAACCCATATTACAGATTACACAGTGCAATTATCACTTCTATCCAACAGTATTCAGACTATCTGGTGACTCCACAAAAATTATACACAAGTATCATCAAATGGAATTCTACAGTCCAGACAAGTTATCTGTTTCACAGTGGATTATCTTAAGATGCAGATGAGTTGTTACATAATGACAAACTGGGCAGTTCTTAAATAAGAAAGCCAACCAAGATTACAGATTAAACAGTGCAATTATCACTTCTATCCAACAGTTTTCAAAGTATATTTTTATCACAAGATCCCAGTGTATTATCACATATCGTCGAAATGGATAGCACTTATTTGGCATATCAACAAAGAATGCAAAAAGCTCAAGTTCCAGATTATAGCGTCAATTCTACACATGTGTTCAGACGACAGATATAATATAAGATTAATTATAATTAGTCAAGCATTAAACTTATTAAATTAAGTATGTTTTCCTTATCTAGCTGATCTAAATTATGTTGACTTTCTGGTTTTTTCTGCCATGGAGCAGGATATTTACTGCTAATTAGAGTTTTTTTGATGCTTTTGCCATTTTTATAAGCTAGCATGGGTTTCTGTTTCAGGTATCTATGAGCCTCAGGGCACTCCTCTATCAATTGATGCCAAAGTTTATATAGGGTTCTTTTGAGTAGATTATTCTTCTCGTATTTATTTTCATATATTAGTACTAGAATGGGTCTAACTATTATCTTAGTTTTAGTATTATAGTTAAAGAGGGTGTCTCTATCTATCTGTCTCAATTTCAGAAGTGCTCCATTTAAAATGGTTTCTGGATAGTTTCTTAGCTTGAATGATTCTGCCATGTTATTGGCCTTAATTATCAGGTCTGTTGGATCTGAAACAATTCTTTTAAGTCTAAGGAATTGACTAAAAGGTATAGATCTTTTGGTATGCGGTGGATGGCAGCTGGCAAAGTTCAGATAAAGTTTTTTATCAGTTGGTTTAGTGTAGATAGTAGTTTGTAAGCCTCCATTAATTTTGATAACGTTTACATCCAGAAAAGGGATCTCAGTGGTAGATTGGTTTAATGTGAATTTAAAATTTGGGTGAAAATTATTAAGGATTCTGAAATATTCATTAAGATCATCCAGTGTCCTGTTCCAGATTCCAAATAAATCATCAATGAATCTATCATGAGCCCAGACATTCTTAGGGTTCTCCTTATGGAATTTTTGGAAGAATTTGTACATAATGATGTTAGCATTTTGAACAGAACTCCCTCCACCCATCGTGAGACCTTGGATCTGTTGATATATAGCTCCATTAAATGTAAAGTAACAGTTTCTGAGCGTAAATTCCAAAATTCTTTTAAGTAATGCTGCAGGAATTGGTTTAATATCTATTACATAGCGTTTCCAATCTTTTAGAGTTTTGGTATAATGCTCTACAATCCAGTCAATTCCTGATTCTAGTGGTATATTGGTGTACAGCGACTCTACATCCAGTGTCACCAGTATAGTATCATTTTTAATTCGATGATTTTGTTTTTTTAACTTATTCAAAAAATCTGTAGAATCCTTGATCAGGTTAGGAATTTGGGCTTCTCCTATCTTAAGTACCTGTTGTAGGTAAGTGTGTAGTTTATTCGTAAGGCTATTACATTGAGATATAATAGGTCTGAGAGGGTTTCCTGCTTTGTGAATCTTAGGCAGACCATAGATAATACCCAGTTCGTTTTTAACATCACTAATCTTAAGATAATCCACTGTGAAACAGATAACTTGTCTGGACTGTAGAATTCCATTTGATAATACTTGTGTGAAATTTTTGCAGAGTTTCAGTATTATTGGTGGTCATTAGGTAACAATTCATCTGCATCTTGAAGATCATCCACTGTGAAACAGATAACTTGTCTGGACTGTAGAATTCCATTTGGTGGTGCTTGTGTATAATTTTTACAAAGCTTAAGATTATAATATTGCTATAATTGTGGATCCACCAGATAGTCTGAAAACTGTTAGATAGAAGTGATAATTGCACTGTTTTATCTGTAGTCCTGGTTGGCTTCTCGGTTGAGAACGGTCTAGTTTGTCATTATATACAATTCGTCTGCATCTTGAAGAAAATCCACTGTGAAACAGTTAAACTGTGAAACAAGATAGCCTGAAAACTGTTGGATAGAAGTGATAATTGCACTGTTAAATCTGTAATCTTGGTTGGATTCTCGGTTGAGAACTGTCCAGTTTGTCATTATGTAACAATTCGTCTGCATCTTGAAGATAATCCACTGTGAAACAGATAACTTGTCTGGACTGTAGAATTCCATTTGGTGATACTTGTGGGTATTTTTTGCTGAGCTCAAGATTATAATATTGCATGAATTGTGGATCCACCAGATAGTCTGAGATTTGACTGTAGATAACATAATGTCTGACTCAATGTAGACCATAGTAGCACGAGTAGATTACCTGTAGTGACAAATAGTAGCGGTTTTATACACAGAAAGATACTGGTGACTGTTTGAAACCGAATTTCATTTAGATTACATTACGATAGTTTGATTGGTCTAATATGTACACGTGTTAAGTTGGCTCCTGTTTTCTCGCTTGCTCTCTTTTTTTAATTACTAGATCGGCTCGATGTTTGACAATACTTACGTTAAAACATTGTTTTAATTGGGTTTCTTTTAGTATGTCGATTGTCTGTGTAGTGGCGTCGGATTATCTACTGCTATGTGATAACCTACTGCAATAGAAGCGGTTTTCTTGTATAGTACATTATTACATGGACCTCTAGCGATTAATTTTAAAACTAATCGATAACTAGCGACCTGTAATAATAATTAGCGACGAGTTAGATTTAATGGTAATGTTCGCGCTTAGTGAACATTAAAGTTATGTGATAAAAATATACTTTGAAAACTGTTAGATAGAAGGGATAAATGCACTGTTTAATCTGTAATCTTGGTTGGCTTCTTAGTTGAGAACTGTTCATTTTGTCATTATGTAACAATTCATCTGTATCTTAAGATAATCCACTGTGAAACAGATAACTTGTCTGGACTGTAGAATTCCATTTGATAATACTTGTGTGAAATTTTTGCAGAGTTTCAGTATTATTGGTGGTCATTAGGTAACAATTCATCTGCATCTTGAAGATCATCCACTGTGAAACAGATAACTTGTCTGGACTGTAGAATTCCATTTGGTGGTGCTTGTGTATAATTTTTACAAAGCTTAAGATTATAATATTGCTATAATTGTGGATCCACCAGATAGTCTGAAAACTGTTAGATAGAAGTGATAATTGCACTGTTTTATCTGTAGTCCTGGTTGGCTTCTCGGTTGAGAACGGTCTAGTTTGTCATTATATACAATTCGTCTGCATCTTGAAGAAAATCCACTGTGAAACAGTTAAACTGTGAAACAAGATAGCCTGAAAACTGTTGGATAGAAGTGATAATTGCACTGTTAAATCTGTAATCTTGGTTGGATTCTCGGTTGAGAACTGTCCAGTTTGTCATTATGTAACAATTCGTCTGCATCTTGAAGATAATCCACTGTGAAACAGATAACTTGTCTGGACTGTAGAATTCCATTTGGTGATACTTGTGGGTATTTTTTGCTGAGCTCAAGATTATAATATTGCATGAATTGTGGATCCACCAGATAGTCTGAGATTTGACTGTAGATAACATAATGTCTGACTCAATGTAGACCATAGTAGCACGAGTAGATTACCTGTAGTGACAAATAGTAGCGGTTTTATACACAGAAAGATACTGGTGACTGTTTGAAACCGAATTTCATTTAGATTACATTACGATAGTTTGATTGGTCTAATATGTACACGTGTTAAGTTGGCTCCTGTTTTCTCGCTTGCTCTCTTTTTTTAATTACTAGATCGGCTCGATGTTTGACAATACTTACGTTAAAACATTGTTTTAATTGGGTTTCTTTTAGTATGTCGATTGTCTGTGTAGTGGCGTCGGATTATCTACTGCTATGTGATAACCTACTGCAATAGAAGCGGTTTTCTTGTATAGTACATTATTACATGGACCTCTAGCGATTAATTTTAAAACTAATCGATAACTAGCGACCTGTAATAATAATTAGCGACGAGTTAGATTTAATGGTAATGTTCGCGCTTAGTGAACATTAAAGTTAAACTGTGAAACAGTTAAACTGTGAAACAAGATAGCCTGAAAACTGTTGGATAGAAGTGATAATTGCACTGTTAAATCTGTAATCTTGGTTGGATTCTCGGTTGAGAACTGTCCAGTTTGTCATTATGTAACAATTCGTCTGCATCTTGAAGATAATCCACTGTGAAACAGATAACTTGTCTGGACTGTAGAATTCCATTTGGTGATACTTGTGGGTATTTTTTGCTGGGCTCAAGATTATAATATTGCATGAATTGTGGATCCACCAGATAGTCTGAGATTTGACTGTAGATAACATAATGTCTGACTCAATGTAGACCATAGTAGCACGAGTAGATTACCTGTAGTGACAAATAGTAGCGGTTTTATACACAGAAAGATACTGGTGACTGTTTGAAACCGAATTTCATTTAGATTACATTACGATAGTTTGATTGGTCTAATATGTACACGTGTTAAGTTGGCTCCTGTTTTCTCGCTTGCTCTCTTTTTTTAATTACTAGATCGGCTCGATGTTTGACAATACTTACGTTAAAACATTGTTTTAATTGGGTTTCTTTTAGTATGTCGATTGTCTGTGTGGTGGCGTCGGATTATCTACTGCTATGTGATAACCTACTGCAATAGAAGCGGTTTTCTTGTATAGTACATTATTACATGGACCTCTAGCGATTAATTTTAAAACTAATCGATAACTAGCGACTCTGTAATAATAATTAGCGACGAGTTAGATTTAATGGTAATGTTCGCGCTTAGTGAACATTAAAGTTATTACACAATATACTGTGGATATTGATAATTATAGTATTCTTATGTTGGGTTTTTAGCACTTTATCAATTAATTATTTATCTCCTTTTGGTTAGTTTAGAACCTGTTTGTATATAATTTTGTTCTATATATAATATAAAATTTAATTAATAATACATTACTTTTAGGCTTTCAATATAGTAATAATATATTTTTCTATTAATAACCTATTTTTAGTGATATATAATAATATTAATAGGCGTTCTAGTTAGGTTCTTCGTCCCGTTTAACTATAGCCACTGCACTGTTTAGTTTTTTGCTGTGTTTGAATGTATTTCTGTTGTAGGCCCTTAAGCTATCTGAATGTTTTTAATTAGCATGTTTTTGCTACTCTTACTTGAGAGGTTTATTTTTTAATTGTTCTAGATACTAGGCTGCTGAAGAGTCATGTAAAGCAGACGAAAGCGCTCCGGCCATTTCTTTTTCCTGTTCATTAAACATTGTGAAATCAATAAAGCCACTCTACAAAGACACAATTTATTTTATTGATCTCTGATAAAACATGGCAGATAGTTTTTTGCTTACACAACGTACCCCTCCACGTGGATTTACGGACAGTGACAATTCGACAATACACCTAACACCGATAATCAATTTTGATAACATTGAAAAAGAAAACAGTGAGATGGATGTCATAGATACTTTCTTAACGCATAGAAACTCGAAGTCGTGCATTGCCCCGAGAAAACGTAAACACAGTGGATTGCAATCTGAGGCAGAAATACAGACACTAAAGGAAAGAATGGTAACTTTAGAGAAAACGGTTGAAGACTTAGCCACCCTAATTAAAGAGAAAGACAGGTTAAATAAGGAAGAAATGACAGCACCCACGAAGCAAACAACTGAAACCGAGTCAGGAGACCAGGAAGATGAACTCAATGACCTCCAAAAAATAACCAAAAACAACAGAGATAACTTTTACCTTATGTACGGGGAGCTTAAGGCGAAAAGAAGCCATTTTACAAATGAACAGCTCAGCCAAAAACTTGCTGATGGAGAGTTTATACTTTTCAAAGAGCTCAGGGCTAAGCTAACTGCCTGGGTCAAAACCGGTCTGGGCTTGTCTAGACAACTGGAACAATTCATTGCTCCTACTCATAATCCCGATAATATCCCACCATTACTTACGATCAGGAGCCTGGCAATCAGTCTAAACAATGACTTCGAACTTTATCTACATGAGATAGACCAGCTTAGAAGAAACCTTTTGATCAAGGTCGTCACGGAGGCTAACACCAAACTGGCAATCCTCAATACAGAAACACGTACGATGATCGAACAGTTGGGTGACACAGAGGCTGCTGTAATAATCGCCAAGGCTTTTAAAGCAGCTACCCAGGCGGGGAGCTATCTTTATAAACAAAGGAACGCACAAGCCACCACACAAGAAATTGGTCCAAGAGGGGGTCATGAATCTTCGACTTACACCTTACCTATCCAACAACAGAGAACACAGATTAACCAAGAGATGCAGCAACAACGACCGTTTACAAAGCCCCTTTACAGCCAAGTGGTTGCTACAGACTCCAATACATCAGCAGCTGCTAGAGACAAACCCACATACCGAGGTACGACGGGAAACTGGAGACTGGACAGGGATTCTTCTAATTCTCCTAATTACAGACTTAACAGATTCGAACCTAAAACACAGAGAGAAAGGAATAATAAACCGTACAACAACCACACCAGAACTGATAACAGATCGGCGTTCTTCCCATCGGTCTCTTCGCAAGAAATACCACCTCCTAGGCCTGGTCCAACCCAGGACCAGACTAACATGCTTCTGCAACCCGCATCTACAGTACTCACTACACATCCTCACGAACCTAATCTACCAGGCCCGACCAACACCAGTGCTACCAGAGAACAGACGATCGTACAAAAAGAACCACAGGGTAGAAGAGAATCTGAAGCCGCTACACATACACAGAACTATACAAATACAGACATTGGTCGGGACTACAGCACCAAGCGGAATTGACAGACATCGAACCGAGAAGTGAAAGCAGACGAACCAAGAGGAATTACACAGAATAAAGTAACTGATAATTTCAGAAAGATAAGAGGTTTACATAATATCGAACGTAAAATAAGAACTTCAAAGAATAAAAATAATTTAACTAAACATTTCCTTCAGATGGAAAACTCATGTGTTACCAATTTGGCCAGCTATGAGTTAAATTGTCACGAGTTAGCAATATTAAATAAAGGTCTAAATTTTATATATACCAATAACTATACAGATCATACTGAAGAGAATATGGAGCTTATAGATAACTTTGAAAGAAAATTACAAATAAAACTCTTCTTTGACAAAAATGCAGAACGAGGCAATAAAATTAAGACACAAGATGGCCTTTTAGATAATAACGATAACAAAGATAATAAAACTAAAATAGAGAATATTAAAATCTCTACCAATTGGTATCCACCTAATCCTAACACTGCTGTAAATACCTTTTGTAATAAATTAAAGTATGAAATAAAACATATTTATCAGAAACATAAAAATATCCCTAACATTAATAAATCTGAACTTATAGCCCTTAATAAATTGAGAAATAATAAGGAAATTCTCTTGAAAGCTGCTGATAAAGGAGGAGGGATTGTGGTGATGAACACCAAAGACTATGAAGAGAAAATGATTACCCATTTAGAAAGTAATTCCACTTACCTTAAGACTACAGAGGAACTTTTTTTACAGGAGGATCTGCTCACTAAATATAAACTATTAATAATTGAACTGAAACCTTATCTCTCAAAAAAGCAATTTCACTGGATTAGTGATGTTAAAAACGAACTGGGTATTATCTATGGTCTGCCTAAGATTCACAAAGCAGGAAACCCTCTCAGACCTATTATATCTCAATGTAATAGCCTTACGAATAAACTACACACTTACCTACAACAGGTACTTAAGATAGGAGAAGCCCAAATTCCTAACCTGATCAAGGATTCTACAGATTTTTTGAATAAGTTAAAAAAACAAAATCATCGAATTAAAAATGATACTATACTGGTGACACTGGATGTAGAGTCGCTGTACACCAATATACCACTAGAATCAGGAATTGACTGGATTGTAGAGCATTATACCAAAACTCTAAAAGATTGGAAACGCTATGTAATAGATATTAAACCAATTCCTGCAGCATTACTTAAAAGAATTTTGGAATTTACGCTCAGAAACTGTTACTTTACATTTAATGGAGCTATATATCAACAGATCCAAGGTCTCACGATGGGTGGAGGGAGTTCTGTTCAAAATGCTAACATCATTATGTACAAATTCTTCCAAAAATTCCATAAGGAGAACCCTAAGAATGTCTGGGCTCATGATAGATTCATTGATGATTTATTTGGAATCTGGAACAGGACACTGGATGATCTTAATGAATATTTCAGAATCCTTAATAATTTTCACCCAAATTTTAAATTCACATTAAACCAATCTACCACTGAGATCCCTTTTCTGGATGTAAACGTTATCAAAATTAATGGAGGCTTACAAACTACTATCTACACTAAACCAACTGATAAAAAACTTTATCTGAACTTTGCCAGCTGCCATCCACCGCATACCAAAAGATCTATACCTTTTAGTCAATTCCTTAGACTTAAAAGAATTGTTTCAGATCCAACAGACCTGATAATTAAGGCCAATAACATGGCAGAATCATTCAAGCTAAGAAACTATCCAGAAACCATTTTAAATGGAGCACTTCTGAAATTGAGACAGATAGATAGAGACACCCTCTTTAACTATAATACTAAAACTAAGATAATAGTTAGACCCATTCTAGTACTAATATATGAAAATAAATACGAGAAGAATAATCTACTCAAAAGAACCCTATATAAACTTTGGCATCAATTGATAGAGGAGTGCCCTGAGGCTCATAGATACCTGAAACAGAAACCCATGCTAGCTTATAAAAATGGCAAAAGCATCAAAAAAACTCTAATTAGCAGTAAATATCCTGCTCCATGGCAGAAAAAACCAGAAAGTCAACATAATTTAGATCAGCTAGATAAGGAAAACATACTTAATTTAATAAGTTTAATGCTTGACTAATTATAATTAATCTTATATTATATCTGTCGTCTGAACACATGTGTAGAATTGACGCTATAATCTGGAACTTGAGCTTTTTGCATTCTTTGTTGATATGCCAAATAAGTGCTATCCATTTCGACGATATGTGATAATACACTGGGATCTTGTGATAAAAATATACTTTGAAAACTGTTGGATAGAAGTGATAATTGCACTGTTTAATCTGTAATCTTGGTTGGCTTTCTTATTTAAGAACTGCCCAGTTTGTCATTATGTAACAACTCATCTGCATCTTAAGATAATCCACTGTGAAACAGATAACTTGTCTGGACTGTAGAATTCCATTTGATGATACTTGTGTATAATTTTTGTGGAGTCACCAGATAGTCTGAATACTGTTGGATAGAAGTGATAATTGCACTGTGTAATCTGTAATATGGGTTGGATTCTCGGTTGAGAACTGTCCAGTTTGTCATTATGTAACAATTCGTCTGCATCTTGAAGATAATCCACTGTGAAACAGATAACTTGTCTGGACTGTAGAATTCCATTTGGTGATACTTGTGGGTATTTTTTGCTGAGCTCAAGATTATAATATTGCATGAATTGTGGATCCACCAGATAGTCTGAGATTTGACTGTAGATAACTGATAATGTCTGACTCAATGTAGACCATAGTAGCACGAGTAGATTACCTGTAGTGACAAATAGTAGCGGTTTTATACACAGAAAGATACTGGTGACTGTTTGAAACCGAATTTCATTTAGATTACATTACGATAGTTTGATTGGTCTAATATGTACACGTGTTAAGTTGGCTCCTGTTTTCTCGCTTGCTCTCTTTTTTTAATTACTAGATCGGCTCGATGTTTGACAATACTTACGTTAAAACATTGTTTTAATTGGGTTTCTTTTAGTATGTCGATTGTCTGTGTGGTGGCGTCGGATTATCTACTGCTATGTGATAACCTATTGCAATAGAAGCGGTTTTCTTGTATAGTACATTATTACATGGACCTCTAGCGATTAATTTTAAAACTAATCGATAACTAGCGACCTGTAATAATAATTAGCGACGAGTTAGATTTAATGGTAATGTTCGCGCTTAGTGAACATTAAAGTTAAAAAATTTGCAGCCCTTATGGGTGTGTATATTAAATCTTTAGAGCCATAGGGCCCCTCGTACAGAACCTATTCTTTTAATAATTCTTTTAAGTCTAAGGAATTGACTAAAAGGTATAGATCTTTTGGTATGCGGTGGATGGCAGCTGGCAAAGTTCAGATAAAGTTTTTTATCAGTTGGTTTAGTGTAGATAGTAGTTTGTAAGCCTCCATTAATTTTGATAACGTTTACATCCAGAAAAGGGATCTCAGTGGTAGATTGGTTTAATGTGAATTTAAAATTTGGGTGAAAATTATTAAGGATTCTGAAATATTCATTAAGATCATCCAGTGTCCTGTTCCAGATTCCAAATAAATCATCAATGAATCTATCATGAGCCCAGACATTCTTAGGGTTCTCCTTATGGAATTTTTGGAAGAATTTGTACATAATGATGTTAGCATTTTGAACAGAACTCCCTCCACCCATCGTGAGACCTTGGATCTGTTGATATATAGCTCCATTAAATGTAAAGTAACAGTTTCTGAGCGTAAATTCCAAAATTCTTTTAAGTAATGCTGCAGGAATTGGTTTAATATCTATTACATAGCGTTTCCAATCTTTTAGAGTTTTGGTATAATGCTCTACAATCCAGTCAATTCCTGATTCTAGTGGTATATTGGTGTACAGCGACTCTACATCCAGTGTCACCAGTATAGTATCATTTTTAATTCGATGATTTTGTTTTTTTAACTTATTCAAAAAATCTGTAGAATCCTTGATCAGGTTAGGAATTTGGGCTTCTCCTATCTTAAGTACCTGTTGTAGGTAAGTGTGTAGTTTATTCGTAAGGCTATTACATTGAGATATAATAGGTCTGAGAGGGTTTCCTGCTTTGTGAATCTTAGGCAGACCATAGATAATACCCAGTTCGTTTTTAACATCACTAATCCAGTGAAATTGCTTTTTTGAGAGATAAGGTTTCAGTTCAATTATTAATAGTTTATATTTAGTGAGCAGATCCTCCTGTAAAAAAAGTTCCTCTGTAGTCTTAAGGTAAGTGGAATTACTTTCTAAATGGGTAATCATTTTCTCTTCATAGTCTTTGGTGTTCATCACCACAATCCCTCCTCCTTTATCAGCAGCTTTCAAGAGAATTTCCTTATTATTTCTCAATTTATTAAGGGCTATAAGTTCAGATTTATTAATGTTAGGGATATTTTTATGTTTCTGATAAATATGTTTTATTTCATACTTTAATTTATTACAAAAGGTATTTACAGCAGTGTTAGGATTAGGTGGATACCAATTGGTAGAGATTTTAATATTCTCTATTTTAGTTTTATTATCTTTGTTATCGTTATTATCTAAAAGGCCATCTTGTGTCTTAATTTTATTGCCTCGTTCTGCATTTTTGTCAAAGAAGAGTTTTATTTGTAATTTTCTTTCAAAGTTATCTATAAGCTCCATATTCTCTTCAGTATGATCTGTATAGTTATTGGTATATATAAAATTTAGACCTTTATTTAATATTGCTAACTCGTGACAATTTAACTCATAGCTGGCCAAATTGGTAACACATGAGTTTTCCATCTGAAGGAAATGTTTAGTTAAATTATTTTTATTCTTTGAAGTTCTTATTTTACGTTCGATATTATGTAAAACTCTTATCTTTCTGAAATTATCAGTTACTTTATTCTGTGTAATTCCTCTTGGTTCGTCTGCTTTCACTTCTCGGTTCGATGTCTGTCAATTCCGCTTGGTGCTGTAGTCCCGACCAATGTCTGTATTTGTATAGTTCTGTGTATGTGTAGCGGCTTCAGATTCTCTTCCTCCCTGTGGTTCTTTTTGTACGATCGTCTGTTCCCTGGTAGCACTGGTGTTGGTCGGGCCTGGTAGATTAGGTTCGTGAGGATGTGTAGTGAGTACTGTAGATGCGGGTTGCAGAAGCATGTTAGTCTGGTCCTGGGTTGGACCAGGCCTAGGAGGTGGTATTTCTTGCGAAGAGACCGATGGGAAGAACGCCGATCTGTTATCAGTTCTGGTGTGGTTGTTGTACGGTTTATTATTCCTTTCTCTCTGTGTTTTAGGTTCGAATCTGTTAGTATGTCTGTAATTAGGAGAATTAGAAGAATCCCTGTCCAGTCTCCAGTTTCCCGTCGCACCTCGGTATGTGGGTTTGTCTCTAGCAGCTGCTGATGTATTGGAGTCTGTGGCAACCACTTGGCTGTAAAGGGGCTTTGTAAACGGTCGTTGTTGCTGCATCTCTTGGTTAATCTGTGTTCTCTGTTGTTGGATAGGTAAGGTGTAAGTCGAAGATTCATGACCCCCTCTTGGACCAATTTCTTGTGTGGTGGCTTGTGCGTTCCTTTGTTTATAAAGATAGCTCCCCGCCTGGGTAGCTGCTTTAAAAGCCTTGGCGATTATTACAGCAGCCTCTGTGTCACCCAACTGTTCGATCATCGTACGTGTTTCTGTATTGAGGATTGCCAGTTTGGTGTTAGCCTCCGTGACGACCTTGATCAAAAGGTTTCTTCTAAGCTGGTCTATCTCATGTAGATAAAGTTCGAAGTCATTGTTTAGACTGATTGCCAGGCTCCTGATCGTAAGTAATGGTGGGATATTATCGGGATTATAAGTAGGAGCAATGAATTGTTCCAGTTGTCTAGACAAGCCCAGACCGGTTTTGACCCAGGCAGTTAGCTTAGCCCTGAGCTCTTTGAAAAGTATAAACTCTCCATCAGCAAGTTTTTGGCTGAGCTGTTCATTTGTAAAATGGCTTCTTTTCGCCTTAAGCTCCCCGTACATAAGGTAAAAGTTATCTCTGTTGTTTTTGGTTATTTTTTGGAGGTCATTGAGTTCATATTCCTGGTCTCCTGACTCGGTTTCAGTTGTTTGCTTCGTGGGTGCTGTCATTTCTTCCTTATTTAACCTGTCTTTCTCTTTAATTAGGGTGGCTAAGTCTTCAACCGTTTTCTCTAAAGTTACCATTCTTTCCTTTAGTGTCTGTATTTCTGCCTCAGATTGCAATCCACTGTGTTTACGTTTTCTCGGGGCAATGCACGACTTCGAGTTTCTATGCGTTAAGAAAGTATCTATGACATCCATCTCACTGTTTTCTTTTTCAATGTTATCAAAATTGATTATCGGTGTTAGGTGTATTGTCGAATTGTCACTGTCCGTAAATCCACGTGGAGGGGTACGTTGTGTAAGCAAAAAACTATCTGCCATGTTTTATCAGAGATCAATAAAATAAATTGTGTCTTTGTAGAGTGGCTTTATTGATTTCACAATGTTTAATGAACAGGAAAAAGAAATGGCCGGAGCGCTTTCGTCTGCTTTACATGACTCTTCAGCAGCCTAGTATCTAGAACAATTAAAAAATAAACCTCTCAAGTAAGAGTAGCAAAAACATGCTAATTAAAAACATTCAGATAGCTTAAGGGCCTACAACAGAAATACATTCAAACACAGCAAAAAACTAAACAGTGCAGTGGCTATAGTTAAACGGGACGAAGAACCTAACTAGAACGCCTATTAATATTATTATATATCACTAAAAATAGGTTATTAATAGAAAAATATATTATTACTATATTGAAAGCCTAAAAGTAATGTATTATTAATTAAATTTTATATTATATATAGAACAAAATTATATACAAACAGGTTCTAAACTAACCAAAAGGAGATAAATAATTAATTGATAAAGTGCTAAAAACCCAACATAAGAATACTATAATTATCAATATCCACAGTAAAGCATGTCACCAGTAAAAGATAGTCTCCATTATTTCAAAGTGCGAGACCTGGCCACTCACACAACACTAAAAATATATATTTACGCAGCTAGTAGATAAAAAATTAAACGCCTACATTTAATTATATAGGTATTAAGTATCCATAACTAAAATTACCTTAATTTTATATTTAATATAAAACAAAGAATTTAATAAAGAAACCAGTAGTTCCTGTCTCCAATACAGTGTAATTTCTAATGCGTAGTACCGTGAGACAGGGTTGCTTTTAGATATTAAAAATTTATAATTAATACGTAATATACAAGAAATTTACGTGACACAATCCTTTCTATAGACCTACAGTATATATAAAATTAATTACCTTTATCAGAAATTAAATATAAAACGAAAAATTAAAGAAAGAATCGGAGTACATCGTCTCAACGATTCAAGCTGCCCGCTGGTAATAAAAATAACTATCGGGAATTCCACGTTCTATACCTGTAACAATTTCTATAGCGCTATCATTGTCATCTCTATTAAAAGAATAGGTTCTGTACGAGGGGCCCTATGGCTCTAAAGATTTAATATACACACCCATAAGGGCTGCAAATTTTTTAACTTTAATGTTCACTAAGCGCGAACATTACCATTAAATCTAACTCGTCGCTAATTATTATTACAGGTCGCTAGTTATCGATTAGTTTTAAAATTAATCGCTAGAGGTCCATGTAATAATGTACTATACAAGAAAACCGCTTCTATTGCAGTAGGTTATCACATAGCAGTAGATAATCCGACGCCACTACACAGACAATCGACATACTAAAAGAAACCCAATTAAAACAATGTTTTAACGTAAGTATTGTCAAACATCGAGCCGATCTAGTAATTAAAAAAAGAGAGCAAGCGAGAAAACAGGAGCCAACTTAACACGTGTACATATTAGACCAATCAAACTATCGTAATGTAATCTAAATGAAATTCGGTTTCAAACAGTCACCAGTATCTTTCTGTGTATAAAACCGCTACTATTTGTCACTACAGGTAATCTACTCGTGCTACTATGGTCTACATTGAGTCAGACATTATCAGTTATCTACAGTCAAATCTCAGACTATCTGGTGGATCCACAATTCATGCAATATTATAATCTTGAGCTCAGCAAAAAATACCCACAAGTATCACCAAATGGAATTCTACAGTCCAGACAAGTTATCTGTTTCACAGTGGATTATCTTCAAGATGCAGACGAATTGTTACATAATGACAAACTGGACAGTTCTCAACCGAGAATCCAACCCATATTACAGATTACACAGTGCAATTATCACTTCTATCCAACAGTATTCAGACTATCTGGTGACTCCACAAAAATTATACACAAGTATCATCAAATGGAATTCTACAGTCCAGACAAGTTATCTGTTTCACAGTGGATTATCTTAAGATGCAGATGAGTTGTTACATAATGACAAACTGGGCAGTTCTTAAATAAGAAAGCCAACCAAGATTACAGATTAAACAGTGCAATTATCACTTCTATCCAACAGTTTTCAAAGTATATTTTTATCACAAGATCCCAGTGTATTATCACATATCGTCGAAATGGATAGCACTTATTTGGCATATCAACAAAGAATGCAAAAAGCTCAAGTTCCAGATTATAGCGTCAATTCTACACATGTGTTCAGACGACAGATATAATATAAGATTAATTATAATTAGTCAAGCATTAAACTTATTAAATTAAGTATGTTTTCCTTATCTAGCTGATCTAAATTATGTTGACTTTCTGGTTTTTTCTGCCATGGAGCAGGATATTTACTGCTAATTAGAGTTTTTTTGATGCTTTTGCCATTTTTATAAGCTAGCATGGGTTTCTGTTTCAGGTATCTATGAGCCTCAGGGCACTCCTCTATCAATTGATGCCAAAGTTTATATAGGGTTCTTTTGAGTAGATTATTCTTCTCGTATTTATTTTCATATATTAGTACTAGAATGGGTCTAACTATTATCTTAGTTTTAGTATTATAGTTAAAGAGGGTGTCTCTATCTATCTGTCTCAATTTCAGAAGTGCTCCATTTAAAATGGTTTCTGGATAGTTTCTTAGCTTGAATGATTCTGCCATGTTATTGGCCTTAATTATCAGGTCTGTTGGATCTGAAACAATTCTTTTAAGTCTAAGGAATTGACTAAAAGGTATAGATCTTTTGGTATGCGGTGGATGGCAGCTGGCAAAGTTCAGATAAAGTTTTTTATCAGTTGGTTTAGTGTAGATAGTAGTTTGTAAGCCTCCATTAATTTTGATAACGTTTACATCCAGAAAAGGGATCTCAGTGGTAGATTGGTTTAATGTGAATTTAAAATTTGGGTGAAAATTATTAAGGATTCTGAAATATTCATTAAGATCATCCAGTGTCCTGTTCCAGATTCCAAATAAATCATCAATGAATCTATCATGAGCCCAGACATTCTTAGGGTTCTCCTTATGGAATTTTTGGAAGAATTTGTACATAATGATGTTAGCATTTTGAACAGAACTCCCTCCACCCATCGTGAGACCTTGGATCTGTTGATATATAGCTCCATTAAATGTAAAGTAACAGTTTCTGAGCGTAAATTCCAAAATTCTTTTAAGTAATGCTGCAGGAATTGGTTTAATATCTATTACATAGCGTTTCCAATCTTTTAGAGTTTTGGTATAATGCTCTACAATCCAGTCAATTCCTGATTCTAGTGGTATATTGGTGTACAGCGACTCTACATCCAGTGTCACCAGTATAGTATCATTTTTAATTCGATGATTTTGTTTTTTTAACTTATTCAAAAAATCTGTAGAATCCTTGATCAGGTTAGGAATTTGGGCTTCTCCTATCTTAAGTACCTGTTGTAGGTAAGTGTGTAGTTTATTCGTAAGGCTATTACATTGAGATATAATAGGTCTGAGAGGGTTTCCTGCTTTGTGAATCTTAGGCAGACCATAGATAATACCCAGTTCGTTTTTAACATCACTAATCCAGTGAAATTGCTTTTTTGAGAGATAAGGTTTCAGTTCATTTATTAATAGTTTATATTTAGTGAGCAGATCCTCCTGTAAAAAAAGTTCCTCTGTAGTCTTAAGGTAAGTGGAATTACTTTCTAAATGGGTAATCATTTTCTCTTCATAGTCTTTGGTGTTCATCACCACAATCCCTCCTCCTTTATCAGCAGCTTTCAAGAGAATTTCCTTATTATTTCTCAATTTATTAAGGGCTATAAGTTCAGATTTATTAATGTTAGGGATATTTTTATGTTTCTGATAAATATGTTTTATTTCATACTTTAATTTATTACAAAAGGTATTTACAGCAGTGTTAGGATTAGGTGGATACCAATTGGTAGAGATTTTAATATTCTCTATTTTAGTTTTATTATCTTTGTTATCGTTATTATCTAAAAGGCCATCTTGTGTCTTAATTGAGAATATGGAGCTTATAGATAACTTTGAAAGAAAATTACAAATAAAACTATTCTTTGACAAAAATGCAGAACGAGGCAATAAAATTAAGACACAAGATGGCCTTTTAGATAACTTTAATGTTCACTAAGCGCGAACATTACCATTAAATCTAACTCGTCGCTAATTATTATTACAGGTCGCTAGTTATCGATTAGTTTTAAAATTAATCGCTAGAGGTCCATGTAATAATGTACTATACAAGAAAACCGCTTCTATTGCAGTAGGTTATCACATAGCAGTAGATAATCCGACGCCACTACACAGACAATCGACATACTAAAAGAAACCCAATTAAAACAATGTTTTAACGTAAGTATTGTCAAACATCGAGCCGATCTAGTAATTAAAAAAAAAGAGAGCAAGCGAGAAAACAGGAGCCAACTTAACACGTGTACATATTAGACCAATCAAACTATCGTAATGTAATCTAAATGAAATTCGGTTTCAAACAGTCACCAGTATCTTTCTGTGTATAAAACCGCTACTATTTGTCACTACAGGTAATCTACTCGTGCTACTATGGTCTACATTGAGTCAGACATTATCAGTTATCTACAGTCAAATCTCAGACTATCTGGTGGATCCACAATTCATGCAATATTATAATCTTGAGCTCAGCAAAAAATACCCACAAGTATCACCAAATGGAATTCTACAGTCCAGACAAGTTATCTGTTTCACAGTGGATTATCTTCAAGATGCAGACGAATTGTTACATAATGACAAACTGGACAGTTCTCAACCGAGAATCCAACCCATATTACAGATTACACAGTGCAATTATCACTTCTATCCAACAGTATTCAGACTATCTGGTGACTCCACAAAAATTATACACAAGTATCATCAAATGGAATTCTACAGTCCAGACAAGTTATCTGTTTCACAGTGGATTATCTTAAGATGCAGATGAGTTGTTACATAATGACAAACTGGGCAGTTCTTAAATAAGAAAGCCAACCAAGATTACAGATTAAACAGTGCAATTATCACTTCTATCCAACAGTTTTCAAAGTATATTTTTATCACAAGATCCCAGTGTATTATCACATATCGTCGAAATGGATAGCACTTATTTGGCATATCAACAAAGAATGCAAAAAGCTCAAGTTCCAGATTATAGCGTCAATTCTACACATGTGTTCAGACGACAGATATAATATAAGATTAATTATAATTAGTCAAGCATTAAACTTATTAAATTAAGTATGTTTTCCTTATCTAGCTGATCTAAATTATGTTGACTTTCTGGTTTTTTCTGCCATGGAGCAGGATATTTACTGCTAATTAGAGTTTTTTTGATGCTTTTGCCATTTTTATAAGCTAGCATGGGTTTCTGTTTCAGGTATCTATGAGCCTCAGGGCACTCCTCTATCAATTGATGCCAAAGTTTATATAGGGTTCTTTTGAGTAGATTATTCTTCTCGTATTTATTTTCATATATTAGTACTAGAATGGGTCTAACTATTATCTTAGTTTTAGTATTATAGTTAAAGAGGGTGTCTCTATCTATCTGTCTCAATTTCAGAAGTGCTCCATTTAAAATGGTTTCTGGATAGTTTCTTAGCTTGAATGATTCTGCCATGTTATTGGCCTTAATTATCAGGTCTGTTGGATCTGAAACAATTCTTTTAAGTCTAAGGAATTGACTAAAAGGTATAGATCTTTTGGTATGCGGTGGATGGCAGCTGGCAAAGTTCAGATAAAGTTTTTTATCAGTTGGTTTAGTGTAGATAGTAGTTTGTAAGCCTCCATTAATTTTGATAACGTTTACATCCAGAAAAGGGATCTCAGTGGTAGATTGGTTTAATGTGAATTTAAAATTTGGGTGAAAATTATTAAGGATTCTGAAATATTCATTAAGATCATCCAGTGTCCTGTTCCAGATTCCAAATAAATCATCAATGAATCTATCATGAGCCCAGACATTCTTAGGGTTCTCCTTATGGAATTTTTGGAAGAATTTGTACATAATGATGTTAGCATTTTGAACAGAACTCCCTCCACCCATCGTGAGACCTTGGATCTGTTGATATATAGCTCCATTAAATATAAAGTAACAGTTTCTGAGCGTAAATTCCAAAATTCTTTTAAGTAATGCTGCAGGAATTGGTTTAATATCTATTACATAGCGTTTCCAATCTTTTAGAGTTTTGGTATAATGCTCTACAATCCAGTCAATTCCTGATTCTAGTGGTATATTGGTGTACAGCGACTCTACATCCAGTGTCACCAGTATAGTATCATTTTTAATTCGATGATTTTGTTTTTTTAACTTATTCAAAAAATCTGTAGAATCCTTGATCAGGTTAGGAATTTGGGCTTCTCCTATCTTAAGTACCTGTTGTAGGTAAGTGTGTAGTTTATTCGTAAGGCTATTACATTGAGATATAATAGGTCTGAGAGGGTTTCCTGCTTTGTGAATCTTAGGCAGACCATAGATAATACCCAGTTCGTTTTTAACATCACTAATCCAGTGAAATTGCTTTTTTGAGAGATAAGGTTTCAGTTCATTTATTAATAGTTTATATTTAGTGAGCAGATCCTCCTGTAAAAAAAGTTCCTCTGTAGTCTTAAGGTAAGTGGAATTACTTTCTAAATGGGTAATCATTTTCTCTTCATAGTCTTTGGTGTTCATCACCACAATCCCTCCTCCTTTATCAGCAGCTTTCAAGAGAATTTCCTTATCCGGTTTCAATGCAGGATATTATGAAAGGGCTGCCTAAGTTCCGTTAATAATTATGGGTGGCACTAAGCGAGTCAGTACGGAGATAACATTCCCATTTTCCTTTTCTGGTTACAATTTGAAGGCTTGAAAAGCTCTACAAATTTTTATTAAATATTGAACATTATAAGCCTAAATAGGTAGAAGTTGCCTAGCTTGCCTATCGAGTATATATATCGGACATTTTACATAACGATTATTGCAGCAAAACAGTTTAATATCTTGATTGATTCTTTTGATTAGACTTTATTTTGAATTTCTTCATTTATTTATTACATTCTTATATGTAGGCAAGCCTCAGTAGGCCTGGGCAATGCAGCCTCAATTGAATAATTATACTACTTTCAGTACTGTTGCAACCTTCCCCCAGGGTTGTTGCAACCAACACCGGCCCGGGGTTGGTTGAAACACTTTGAAGCCCTCTGTTCAGTTAGCTATTGTGGTTACATCTTTGGTCACTGAGATCGCTACTATAGCTTGTTTTGTTGCTGAGATATAAAGTATATATATGGGCTGAGAAGATTGTAGGTTGTTCCAAAAATAAAAAAATGGCACACGAAAATATGAAAATTGTTGCAACCAACCCCGGTCTCCACTACTCTATCGGTTTGGCCCTGTACAGATTACCAGCGGGCAGCTTGAATCGTTGAGACGATGTACTCCGATTCTTTCTTTAATTTTTCGTTTTATATTTAATTTCTGATAAAGATACTAGGCTGCTGAAGAGTCATGTAAAGCAGACGAAAGCGCTCCGGCCATTTCTTTTTCCTGTTCATTAAACATTGTGAAATCAATAAAGCCACTCTACAAAGACACAATTTATTTTATTGATCTCTGATAAAACATGGCAGATAGTTTTTTGCTTACACAACGTACCCCTCCACGTGGATTTACGGACAGTGACAATTCGACAATACACCTAACACCGATAATCAATTTTGATAACATTGAAAAAGAAAACAGTGAGATGGATGTCATAGATACTTTCTTAACGCATAGAAACTCGAAGTCGTGCATTGCCCCGAGAAAACGTAAACACAGTGGATTGCAATCTGAGGCAGAAATACAGACACTAAAGGAAAGAATGGTAACTTTAGAGAAAACGGTTGAAGACTTAGCCACCCTAATTAAAGAGAAAGACAGGTTAAATAAGGAAGAAATGACAGCACCCACGAAGCAAACAACTGAAACCGAGTCAGGAGACCAGGAAGATGAACTCAATGACCTCCAAAAAATAACCAAAAACAACAGAGATAACTTTTACCTTATGTACGGGGAGCTTAAGGCGAAAAGAAGCCATTTTACAAATGAACAGCTCAGCCAAAAACTTGCTGATGGAGAGTTTATACTTTTCAAAGAGCTCAGGGCTAAGCTAACTGCCTGGGTCAAAACCGGTCTGGGCTTGTCTAGACAACTGGAACAATTCATTGCTCCTACTCATAATCCCGATAATATCCCACCATTACTTACGATCAGGAGCCTGGCAATCAGTCTAAACAATGACTTCGAACTTTATCTACATGAGATAGACCAGCTTAGAAGAAACCTTTTGATCAAGGTCGTCACGGAGGCTAACACCAAACTGGCAATCCTCAATACAGAAACACGTACGATGATCGAACAGTTGGGTGACACAGAGGCTGCTGTAATAATCGCCAAGGCTTTTAAAGCAGCTACCCAGGCGGGGAGCTATCTTTATAAACAAAGGAACGCACAAGCCACCACACAAGAAATTGGTCCAAGAGGGGGTCATGAATCTTCGACTTACACCTTACCTATCCAACAACAGAGAACACAGATTAACCAAGAGATGCAGCAACAACGACCGTTTACAAGGCCCCTTTACAGCCAAGTGGTTGCTACAGACTCCAATACATCAGCAGCTGCTAGAGACAAACCCACATACCGAGGTACGACGGGAAACTGGAGACTGGACAGGGATTCTTCTAATTCTCCTAATTACAGACTTAACAGATTCGAACCTAAAACACAGAGAGAAAGGAATAATAAACCGTACAACAACCACACCAGAACTGATAACAGATCGGCGTTCTTCCCATCGGTCTCTTCGCAAGAAATACCACCTCCTAGGCCTGGTCCAACCCAGGACCAGACTAACATGCTTCTGCAACCCGCATCTACAGTACTCACTACACATCCTCACGAACCTAATCTACCAGGCCCGACCAACACCAGTGCTACCAGAGAACAGACGATCGTACAAAAAGAACCACAGGGAGGAAGAGAATCTGAAGCCGCTACACATACACAGAACTATACAAATACAGACATTGGTCGGGACTACAGCACCAAGCGGAATTGACAGACATCGAACCGAGAAGTGAAAGCAGACGAACCAAGAGGAATTACACAGAATAAAGTAACTGATAATTTCAGAAAGATAAGAGGTTTACATAATATCGAACGTAAAATAAGAACTTCAAAGAATAAAAATAATTTAACTAAACATTTCCTTCAGATGGAAAACTCATGTGTTACCAATTTGGCCAGCTATGAGTTAAATTGTCACGAGTTAGCAATATTAAATAAAGGTCTAAATTTTATATATACCAATAACTATACAGATCATACTGAAGAGAATATGGAGCTTATAGATAACTTTGAAAGAAAATTACAAATAAAACTATTCTTTGACAAAAATGCAGAACGAGGCAATAAAATTAAGACACAAGATGGCCTTTTAGATAATAACGATAACAAAGATAATAAAACTAAAATAGAGAATATTAAAATCTCTACCAATTGGTATCCACCTAATCCTAACACTGCTGTAAATACCTTTTGTAATAAATTAAAGTATGAAATAAAACATATTTATCAGAAACATAAAAATATCCCTAACATTAATAAATCTGAACTTATAGCCCTTAATAAATTGAGAAATAATAAGGAAATTCTCTTGAAAGCTGCTGATAAAGGAGGAGGGATTGTGGTGATGAACACCAAAGACTATGAAGAGAAAATGATTACCCATTTAGAAAGTAATTCCACTTACCTTAAGACTACAGAGGAACTTTTTTTACAGGAGGATCTGCTCACTAAATATAAACTATTAATAAATGAACTGAAACCTTATCTCTCAAAAAAGCAATTTCACTGGATTAGTGATGTTAAAAACGAACTGGGTATTATCTATGGTCTGCCTAAGATTCACAAAGCAGGAAACCCTCTCAGACCTATTATATCTCAATGTAATAGCCTTACGAATAAACTACACACTTACCTACAACAGGTACTTAAGATAGGAGAAGCCCAAATTCCTAACCTGATCAAGGATTCTACAGATTTTTTGAATAAGTTAAAAAAACAAAATCATCGAATTAAAAATGATACTATACTGGTGACACTGGATGTAGAGTCGCTGTACACCAATATACCACTAGAATCAGGAATTGACTGGATTGTAGAGCATTATACCAAAACTCTAAAAGATTGGAAACGCTATGTAATAGATATTAAACCAATTCCTGCAGCATTACTTAAAAGAATTTTGGAATTTACGCTCAGAAACTGTTACTTTACATTTAATGGAGCTATATATCAACAGATCCAAGGTCTCACGATGGGTGGAGGGAGTTCTGTTCAAAATGCTAACATCATTATGTACAAATTCTTCCAAAAATTCCATAAGGAGAACCCTAAGAATGTCTGGGCTCATGATAGATTCATTGATGATTTATTTGGAATCTGGAACAGGACACTGGATGATCTTAATGAATATTTCAGAATCCTTAATAATTTTCACCCAAATTTTAAATTCACATTAAACCAATCTACCACTGAGATCCCTTTTCTGGATGTAAACGTTATCAAAATTAATGGAGGCTTACAAACTACTATCTACACAAAACCAACTGATAAAAAACTTTATCTGAACTTTGCCAGCTGCCATCCACCGCATACCAAAAGATCTATACCTTTTAGTCAATTCCTTAGACTTAAAAGAATTGTTTCAGATCCAACAGACCTGATAATTAAGGCCAATAACATGGCAGAATCATTCAAGCTAAGAAACTATCCAGAAACCATTTTAAATGGAGCACTTCTGAAATTGAGACAGATAGATAGAGACACCCTCTTTAACTATAATACTAAAACTAAGATAATAGTTAGACCCATTCTAGTACTAATATATGAAAATAAATACGAGAAGAATAATCTACTCAAAAGAACCCTATATAAACTTTGGCATCAATTGATAGAGGAGTGCCCTGAGGCTCATAGATACCTGAAACAGAAACCCATGCTAGCTTATAAAAATGGCAAAAGCATCAAAAAAACTCTAATTAGCAGTAAATATCCTGCTCCATGGCAGAAAAAACCAGAAAGTCAACATAATTTAGATCAGCTAGATAAGGAAAACATACTTAATTTAATAAGTTTAATGCTTGACTAATTATAATTAATCTTATATTATATCTGTCGTCTGAACACATGTGTAGAATTGACGCTATAATCTGGAACTTGAGCTTTTTGCATTCTTTGTTGATATGCCAAATAAGTGCTATCCATTTCGACGATATGTGATAATACACTGGGATCTTGTGATAAAAATATACTTTGAAAACTGTTGGATAGAAGTGATAATTGCACTGTTTAATCTGTAATCTTGGTTGGCTTTCTTATTTAAGAACTGCCCAGTTTGTCATTATGTAACAACTCATCTGCATCTTAAGATAATCCACTGTGAAACAGATAACTTGTCTGGACTGTAGAATTCCATTTGATGATACTTGTGTATAATTTTTGTGGAGTCACCAGATAGTCTGAATACTGTTGGATAGAAGTGATAATTGCACTGTGTAATCTGTAATCTGGGTTGGATTCTCGGTTGAGAACTGTCCAGTTTGTCATTATGTAACAATTCGTCTGCATCTTGAAGATAATCCACTGTGAAACAGATAACTTGTCTGGACTGTAGAATTCCATTTGGTGATACTTGTAGGTATTTTTTGCAGAGCTCAAGATTATAATATTGCATGAATTGTGGATCCACCAGATAGTCTGAAATTTGGCTGTAGACAACTGATAATGTCTGACTCAATATAGACCATAGTAGCACGAGTAGATTACCTGTAGTGACAAATATTAGCGGTTTTATACATAGAAAGATACTGGTGACTGTTTGAAACCGAATTTCATTTAGATTACATTACGATAGTTTGATTGGTCTAATATGTGTTAAGTTGGCTCCTGTTTTCTTGCTTGCTCTTTTTTTATTACTAGATCGTTTCGATGTTTGACAATACTTACGTTAAAACATTATTTTAATTGGATTTCTTTTAATATGTCGATTATCTGTGTAGTGGCGTCGGATTATCTACTGCTATGTGATAACCTACTGCAATAGAAGCGGTTTTCTTGTATAGTACATTATTACATGGACCTCTAGCGATTAATTTTAAAACTAATCGATAACTAGCGATCTGTAATAATAATTAGCGACGAGTTAGATTTAATGGTAATGTTCGCGCTTAGTGAACATTAAAGTTAGGTCATCTACTCAAAAGAACCCTATATAAACTTTGGCATCAATTGATAGAGGAGTGCCCTGAGGCTCATAGATACTTGAAACAGAAACCCATGCTAGCTTATAAAAATGGCAAAAGCATCAAAAAAACTCTAATTAGCAGTAAATATCCTGCTCTATAATTTTTGTGGAGTCACCAGATAGTCTGAATACTGTTGGATAGAAGTGATAATTGCACTGTGTAATCTGTAATCTGGGTTGGATTCTCGGTTGAGAACTGTCCAGTTTGTCATTATGTAACAATTCGTCTGCATCTTGAAGATAATCCACTGTGAAACAGATAACTTGTCTGGACTGTAGAATTCCATTTGGTGATACTTGTGGGTATTTTTTGCTGAGCTCAAGATTATAATATTGCATGAATTGTGGATCCACCAGATAGTCTGAGATTTGACTGTAGATAACTGATAATGTCTGACTCAATGTAGACCATAGTAGCACGAGTAGATTACCTGTAGTGACAAATAGTAGCGGTTTTATACACAGAAAGATACTGGTGACTGTTTGAAACCGAATTTCATTTAGATTACATTACGATAGTTTGATTGGTCTAATATGTGTTAAGTGGGCTCCTGTTTTCTCGCTTGCTGTTTTTAATTACTAGATCGGTTCGATGTTTGACAATACTTACGTTAGAGCATTGTTTTAATTGGGTTTCTTTCAATATGTCGATTATCTGTTAAATGTTAGTCTACAACAAGAGAAGGGGACGTTGTTGTGTTCTCTCATAGTGGTTGGAGATCATACTTAGCTGTAATGTGTTGAAGTACTATACAATGTTCATTACATCGTTAATACAATATATCGTGGAAACAACCAATATATCGTGGAAACAACCAGTGAGACGGTTACTTTGTAGGGACCTTGAGCAAGTCCTTCACTCACAGTATTCTCAGCGATATCGATTGAAGCTTGGCCATTAGACAGTGGTGATTAATAAACGTAGTGGATCCATTCAAGCCCCAGTACTACATTCACGCCCGTCGCATTATTTGCTAAAGCCTGTCACGTGAACTTGTTGTCTTCGCTTGGAATTTTGATATGGCGGACATCTTGAGGGTAGGTTAGGAACAGGTTAGGATTCGTGGGGTCAGATTAGGGTCAGATTAGGAGTCGTGAGATTCGGTTAGGGTCAGGGTTAGGGTTAGTGTCGTCATTAGAAAACCCGGTGAACAACCATCCACCGCAATCGGGAATGTTTGTCGGTCGGTTCGTTTCAGGTACTCAAAATCATCTGACATGCATTGACCAATTGCGAGGCGGGCGTGATTCCAGTCCCAGGTATAGGCTCACGTCGGGCGTGGCTGTATCCACGACCGTTAATAAATGCACAAATATAATATTATCATGATTATCCTTCGCGCGCCAATCCATGGCCTTCTAGATCCTGGTTGACTCTAGCGATAAAACGCGTGGGTCTCTTTTATAGCTTCAGAAGAATGCGTGTTAAAGGTGTCCAATTCGAACATTGTATTATCTATTGCTTAGCCACATCTTAGGCTTGGTGCGCGATGGACGATCATAATAGATTTGTGTATTTACGCATTTATTTACCGCCACTGTCTAATAGACAGGCATCATTCGATGGCGCTGAGCAATCGTGAATGAAGAACTTGCTCAAGGTCCCTACACAGTTGCAGTCTCAGAGGTGAATGCTCGAACCCGTACTCTCCACGTTGCAAAGTTGATAAAAGGACAAAGGATGCGTGAAACTGCTACACAGACAGACACACAGACGAACGGACAAAGTGACAGACAGGGAAACAAACAGATATGCAGACATACAGACAGAAGGACGGACAGACAGACGAATGGACGGACAGAGAGACAGACATAGAAACACAATGACAGATTGACACATACAGATGGATGGAGGGAGAAGTAGACAGCAGAGCAAATGAGTACTATGCTGATTCTCAGTGCTTAATATTTATGTGTCAATTAGATCATCGTGATTACGATATCACGGTTTGTTTATTAAGCGTGCGGGTATTGCATATTGCGTTTACGACTAAGTCAGTAAGTTAGTAAGTAAGAAAGTAAGTATATAATTTTATTCAACCAACTGCTGACTTCACTTTGGTGAAGGCCTACATGAAAGTTTTAAGAAATCGTGAATCCATCATCCTATGCTATGGTGCTATGATGAACCAGTACTTCAATAGTCTGTTCACTTCTATTTTCTAGTATTATATAAATGTCATAAATAGCATTTTTAGAAATATTACTGTTAATGATAATTAACATAACCCTAAAATCTCTTTTGCTTCACGCGTTAAATCTATTCGCTAGATGGCAGGATATACTCTCTAAAACTTCAGCTCAGTTCTCACTGTACCGAAACACTTTCATCGTCGCCATTTTGTGCTGATGTTAGTTTAAACAGAAGAAATGGAGAAATTCTACTTTAATGCCAAACCTGGTTAGATTCTATAACTCTGTGCATATAATTTAGTGGACAAACACATTTAATTAACGGCAGCAAAGTCAACGAGAGAGTTGCTACTAATTATAATCGTGGTTTGATCGTAATCTGTAATTCCCCGTAGACGGGGTCAACCCGACTCCCCTAAAACGCTGAAAATAGACAAAAGCCAAATTTCCCGAAAACAGTTTTCTAGAAAGCGGCCGAGCTATTTAAATTTAAATTGTAATAATGACAAAGACCTAGCGTGGTCTTGATGTATATCGATGTATACTATTCAAATGTTTATTTAGTTAATTATGTTCATTCGGGTCGGACTTAGAACCCCCGTAGACGATGGATGGAAAGTCTACTATAGAATCGGGGATCGCTAGTTACGGTATATTTAGGACGACACTAACCCTAACCCTGCCCCTGTTAGACTCTCACGACGCGTAACAACGACGATTAACCTCAACATAACCGACATGGACTAGAAAACGTTACGTCGTGAGGGTCGGTTAGTGTCGTCAATAAAAGAGAGATAAAAGTCCCGCGGTGCTTAATAGGGAAGAAAGGCATAGAAATTTATTCGGGTGAAGTATTTGCCGGAAGTTGTTTATTCCAGCCAATGAGAGTATGCCAAAAGACACCATAGATTATATGCTATCTATACGAAACTAGCGGTCCCCGATTCTGTAGTCATGCCGGAAATTCATTCGGATGAACATCAGAGCACTAGATGTCGTTAGACTTCAGTTCCTTGTCGTGCATCGTTCTTTTTAACTTGTTCTTTGTAACTCGTATACGTCTACAAGCGTAAATAAGGTAAAAGGTTATGTTAGCGTATTCATTATTTTCCCCGTTGTACATGTAGCATTATTATTTGCCATCAATCCAACTTCTACTTTGGCGAGAATCCTTCCAATCGATCCTGCTTCCATTAGGCCAAAGTTCGTTTCAATTCAGCTTCATTTTAAGCAGGAATTATTTTTATCAATACAACTTTTATTCAATTAAGAATTATTTTCTGTCAATTCAGCTTCTATTTAACTTAAGCATGATTCTTTTCATTTAAAAAAGATTATTTTTGTCAATCCGACTTCTATTTAGTAAGAATTCTTTTCATCGGTGCAACTTGTGTTTGACCAGCGCTGAAACCCATGCAATGGCCATAATTAAATACTCTAAAATAAACTTTTACCTAATGTAAAGTAATGTAAAGTTGGGCAATTAAGAATCTTACACTTACCGTTAATTCTACCACAGGATACCTAGGCTACAGTTAAACCTGCATTTTAGCATATTTTATTCTTGTTTATTTCAATGACTTTTTATGATTACTGTCATCAATCCAACTCCTATTTACGTATGTATTATTTTCATCAATCCAACTTCTAGTTTCGCAGGAGACTATTTTCATCAATCCAACTTCAATTACAATGCAAACCTCATTTCATTAATCCAACTTATATTTCAATGCAAAAACCTCATTTCATTAATCCAACTTCCCTTTTAACGCAAGAATTATTTTCACCAAACCGACTTCTATTCTTCTTATTGTTCAATGTTCTGATAAAGGAATGAAGCGATGCCATTCTTCGCTATTTGGTGCCTATTCCTTTATTTCTTTACAATCCTCGCCTTTTTCGTTTATCCATCATCCAGTCCTACATTGTATGTCTTGGTCTTCCAGGTGGTTTCTTCCCTTAAATTCTTCGTTCAAGCACTGTCTTAAGGAGCGATTTTCCACATAGTGTGTGGCCAATCCAGCTAATTTGTCTCCTCTTTAATGTGTTGACCATTGAACTCTCCTCTTGCACCAGTTGCAACACCTTCACGTTTGTTTACAGTTGCTCCTGCTAATCTTGTATAATATAGTTTCTCCATAACCAGGCATTTCAAAAGCTTCAAGCTTCTCCATCTCGGCATTTTCAATATTGTCCATGTCTCCACTCATGTAAAATCTGGTGCATTGCACTTGGCTTTGGAATAGCGCTTTAGATATTCGGATATTACGAATACGACGTCTATATATGATCCATATAGTGATCCATATAGTGTGATGCACCATATGAGACTTTATACCATTCTTTCTTTACATCGAGACGGGAGAGTGAGATATGAGGACGGAGGGCGAACGGGTAGACCGGGATGACTGGATGGTGAAGAGTGTGCGAAGGTACTTTGGCTACGATTATTGCATTGAGTTGTAGTGTTGTGGGGAGATAAGACTCCTTGAAGTGGATGCGCTCAGGGATTTTTCAGGCAGTGGAGTGATTTAAGAACGGAAGTGATCATGTGATGCTTTGATGCATATGGTGATGCTTCAGTGTATATTAATGAACAGTCATTCTACTGTATTGAGCTGCGATGAAATTATGTTCTATAAACANTTCTTTTAAGTCTAAGGAATTGACTAAAAGGTATAGATCTTTTGGTATGCGGTGGATGGCAGCTGGCAAAGTTCAGATAAAGTTTTTTATCAGTTGGTTTAGTGTAGATAGTAGTTTGTAAGCCTCCATTAATTTTGATAACGTTTACATCCAGAAAAGGGATCTCAGTGGTAGATTGGTTTAATGTGAATTTAAAATTTGGGTGAAAATTATTAAGGATTCTGAAATATTCATTAAGATCATCCAGTGTCCTGTTCCAGATTCCAAATAAATCATCAATGAATCTATCATGAGCCCAGACATTCTTAGGGTTCTCCTTATGGAATTTTTGGAAGAATTTGTACATAATGATGTTAGCATTTTGAACAGAACTCCCTCCACCCATCGTGAGACCTTGGATCTGTTGATATATAGCTCCATTAAATGTAAAGTAACAGTTTCTGAGCGTAAATTCCAAAATTCTTTTAAGTAATGCTGCAGGAATTGGTTTAATATCTATTACATAGCGTTTCCAATCTTTTAGAGTTTTGGTATAATGCTCTACAATCCAGTCAATTCCTGATTCTAGTGGTATATTGGTGTACAGCGACTCTACATCCAGTGTCACCAGTATAGTATCATTTTTAATTCGATGATTTTGTTTTTTTAACTTATTCAAAAAATCTGTAGAATCCTTGATCAGGTTAGGAATTTGGGCTTCTCCTATCTTAAGTACCTGTTGTAGGTAAGTGTGTAGTTTATTCGTAAGGCTATTACATTGAGATATAATAGGTCTGAGAGGGTTTCCTGCTTTGTGAATCTTAGGCAGACCATAGATAATACCCAGTTCGTTTTTAACATCACTAATCCAGTGAAATTGCTTTTTTGAGAGATAAGGTTTCAGTTCATTTATTAATAGTTTATATTTAGTGAGCAGATCCTCCTGTAAAAAAAGTTCCTCTGTAGTCTTAAGGTAAGTGGAATTACTTTCTAAATGGGTAATCATTTTCTCTTCATAGTCTTTGGTGTTCATCACCACAATCCCTCCTCCTTTATCAGCAGCTTTCAAGAGAATTTCCTTATTATTTCTCAATTTATTAAGGGCTATAAGTTCAGATTTATTAATGTTAGGGATATTTTTATGTTTCTGATAAATATGTTTTATTTCATACTTTAATTTATTACAAAAGGTATTTACAGCAGTGTTAGGATTAGGTGGATACCAATTGGTAGAGATTTTAATATTCTCTATTTTAGTTTTATTATCTTTGTTATCGTTATTATCTAAAAGGCCATCTTGTGTCTTAATTTTATTGTTTCGTTCTGCATTTTTGTCAAAGAATAGTTACAAATAAAACTATTCTTTGACAAAAATGCAGAACGAGGCAATAAAATTAAGACACAAGATGGCCTTTTAGATAACTTTAACGTTCACTAAGCGCAAAGATTACCATTAAAACTAACTCGTAGAGAATTATTATTACAGGTCTCTAGTTATCAATTAGGTATCCACCTAATCGCTAACACTGCATGTAAATACCTTTTGTAATAAATTAAAGTATGAAATAAAACAGTAGGTTATCAGATAACAGTAAAAATATCCCTAACATTAATAAATCTGAACTTATAGCCCTTAATAAATTGAGACCCAATAATAAGGAAATTCTCTTGAAAGCTGCTGATAAAGGAGGAGCCGATTGTGGTGATGAACACCAAGAGAGCTATGAAGAGAACAGGAGCCAACTTAACCCATTTAGATATTAGACCATTCCACTTACCTTAATGTACTACAGAGGAACTTCGGTTTCAAACAGTCAGGAGTCTGCTCACTAAATATAAAACTATTAATAAATGTCACTGAAACCTTATCTACTCAAAAAAGCAATGGTCTACATGGAGTTAGACATGATGTTAAAAACGAACTGGGTATTATCTAGTGGTCTGCCTAAGATTCACAAAGCAGGAAACCCTCTCAGACCTATTATATCTCAATGTAATAGCCTTACGAATAAACTACACACTTACCTACAACAGGTACTTAAGATAGGAGAAGCCCAAATTCCTAACCTGATCAAGGATTCTACAGATTTTTTGAATAAGTTAAAAAAACAAAATCATCGAATTAAAAATGATACTATACTGGTGACACTGGATGTAGAGTCGCTGTACACCAATATACCACTAGAATCAGGAATTGACTGGATTGTAGAGCATTATACCAAAACTCTAAAAGATTGGAAACGCTATGTAATAGATATTAAACCAATTCCTGCAGCATTACTTAAAAGAATTTTGGAATTTACGCTCAGAAACTGTTACTTTACATTTAATGGAGCTATATATCAACAGATCCAAGGTCTCACGATGGGTGGAGGGAGTTCTGTTCAAAATGCTAACATCATTATGTACAAATTCTTCCAAAAATTCCATAAGGAGAACCCTAAGAATGTCTGGGCTCATGATAGATTCATTGATGATTTATTTGGAATCTGGAACAGGACACTGGATGATCTTAATGAATATTTCAGAATCCTTAATAATTTTCACCCAAATTTTAAATTCACATTAGCACCATATCTACTGCTACTGAGATCCCTTTTCTGGATGTAAACGTTATCATAAATTAGCATGGGAGGCTGTTACAGGTAACTACTAGCCTCAGGGCACTCCTAAACCAACTGATAAAAAACTTTATCTAGGGAACTTTTGAGTAGATTATTCTGCTCGTATCCATTTTCGCATACCAGTACTAGAATGGGTATACCTTTTATCTCAGTTTTAGTATTAGAGTTAAAGAGGGTGTCTCTATCTATCTGTCTCAATTTCAGAAGTGCTCCATTTAAAATGGTTTCTGGATAGTTTCTTAGCTTGAATGATTCTGCCATGTTATTGGCCTTAATTATCAGGTCTGTTGGATCTGAAACAATTCTTTTAAGTCTAAGGAATTGACTAAAAGGTATAGATCTTTTGGTATGCGGTGGATGGCAGCTGGCAAAGTTCAGATAAAGTTTTTTATCAGTTGGTTTAGTGTAGATAGTAGTTTGTAAGCCTCCATTAATTTTGATAACGTTTACATCCAGAAAAGGGATCTCAGTGGTAGATTGGTTTAATGTGAATAGAGGAGTGCCCTGAGGCTCATTAAGGATACCTGAAATATTCATTAAGATCATCCAGTGCTAGCTTATAAAAATGGCAAATAAAGCATCAAAAAAACTCTAATTAGCCCAGTAAATATCCTAGGGTTCTCCTTATGGCATTTTTGAAAAAACCAGTACATAGTCAACATAGCATTTAGATCAGCTAGATAAGGAAAACATACTTAGACCTTTAATAAGTTGATATATAGCTTGACTAATTATAAAGTTACAGTTTCTTATATTATATTCCAAAATCGTCTGAACACATGCTGTAGGAATTGACGCTATAATCTGGAACTTGAGCTTTTTGCATTCTTTGTTGATATGCCAAATAAGTGCTATCCATTTCAGACGATATGTGATAATACACTGGGATCTTGTGATAAAAATATACTTTGAAAACTGTTAGATAGAAGGGATAAATGCACTGTTTAATCTGTAATCTTGGTTGGCTTCTTAGTTGAGAACTGTTCATTTTGTCATTATGTAACAATTCATCTGTATCTTAAGATAATCCACTGTGAAACAGATAACTTGTCTGGACTGTAGAATTCCATTTGATAACAATTCATCTGTATCTTAAGATAATCCACTGTGAAACAGATAACTTGTCTGGACTGTAGAATTCCATTTGATAATACTTGTGTGAAATTTTTGCAGAGTTTCAGTATTATTGGTGGTCATTAGGTAACAATTCATCTGCATCTTGAAGATCATCCACTGTGAAACAGATAACTTGTCTGGACTGTAGAATTCCATTTGGTGGTGCTTGTGTATAATTTTTACAAAGCTTAAGATTATAATATTGCTATAATTGTGGATCCACCAGATAGTCTGAAAACTGTTAGATAGAAGTGATAATTGCACTGTTTTATCTGTAGTCCTGGTTGGCTTCTCGGTTGAGAACGGTCTAGTTTGTCATTATATACAATTCGTCTGCATCTTGAAGAAAATCCACTGTGAAACAGTTAAACTGTGAAACAAGATAGCCTGAAAACTGTTGGATAGAAGTGATAATTGCACTGTTAAATCTGTAATCTTGGTTGGATTCTCGGTTGAGAACTGTCCAGTTTGTCATTATGTAACAATTCGTCTGCATCTTGAAGATAATCCACTGTGAAACAGATAACTTGTCTGGACTGTAGAATTCCATTTGGTGATACTTGTGGGTATTTTTTGCTGAGCTCAAGATTATAATATTGCATGAATTGTGGATCCACCAGATAGTCTGAGATTTGACTGTAGATAACATAATGTCTGACTCAATGTAGACCATAGTAGCACGAGTAGATTACCTGTAGTGACAAATAGTAGCGGTTTTATACACAGAAAGATACTGGTGACTGTTTGAAACCGAATTTCATTTAGATTACATTACGATAGTTTGATTGGTCTAATATGTACACGTGTTAAGTTGGCTCCTGTTTTCTCGCTTGCTCTCTTTTTTTAATTACTAGATCGGCTCGATGTTTGACAATACTTACGTTAAAACATTGTTTTAATTGGGTTTCTTTTAGTATGTCGATTGTCTGTGTAGTGGCGTCGGATTATCTACTGCTATGTGATAACCTACTGCAATAGAAGCGGTTTTCTTGTATAGTACATTATTACATGGACCTCTAGCGATTAATTTTAAAACTAATCGACTAGCGACCTGTAATAATAATTAGCGACGAGTTAGATTTAATGGTAATGTTCGCGCTTAGTGAACATTAAAGTTAAAAAATTTGCAGCCCTTATGGGTGTGTATATTAAATCTTTAGAGCCATAGGGCCCCTCGTACAGAACCTATTCTTTTAATAGAGATGACAATGATAGCGCTATAGAAATTGTTACAGGTATAGAACGTGGAATTCCCGATAGTTATTTTTATTACCAGCGATAAGGGCTGCAAATTATTTTAACTTTAATGTTCACTAAGCGCGAACATTACCATTAAATCTAACTCGTCGCTAATTATTATTACAGGTCGCTAGTCGATTAGTTTTAAAATTAATCGCTAGAGGTCCATGTAATAATGTACTATACAAGAAAACCGCTTCTATTGCAGTAGGTTATCACATAGCAGTAGATAATCCGACGCCACTACACAGACAATCGACATACTAAAAGAAACCCAATTAAAACAATGTTTTAACGTAAGTATTGTCAAACATCGAGCCGATCTAGTAATTAAAAAAAGAGAGCAAGCGAGAAAACAGGAGCCAACTTAACACGTACATATTAGACCAATCAAATATTAGACCAATCAAACTATACTATTTGTCACTACAGGTAATCTATCTAATCTAAATGAAATTCGGTTTCAAACAGTCACCAGTATCTTTCTGTGTATAAAACCGCTACTATTTGTCACTACAGGTAATCTACTCGTGCTACTATGGTCTACATTGAGTCAGACATTATGTTATCTACAGTCAAATCTCAGACTATCTGGTGGATCCACAATTCATGCAATATTATAATCTTGAGCTCAGCAAAAAATACCCACAAGTATCACCAAATGGAATTCTACAGTCCAGACAAGTTATCTGTTTCACAGTGGATTATCTTCAAGATGCAGACGAATTGTTACATAATGACAAACTGGACAGTTCTCAACCGAGAATCCAACCAAGATTACAGATTTAACAGTGCAATTATCACTTCTATCCAACAGTTTTCAGGCTCAGGGCTAAGCTAACTGCCTGGGTCAAAACCGGTCTGGGCTTGTCTAGACAACTGGAACAATTCATTGCTCCTACTCATAATCCCGATAATATCCCACCATTACTTACGATCAGGAGCCTGGCAATCAGTCTAAACAATGACTTCGAACTTTATCTACATGAGATAGACCAGCTTAGAAGAAACCTTTTGATCAAGGTCGTCACGGAGGCTAACACCAAACTGGCAATCCTCAATACAGAAACACGTACGATGATCGAACAGTTGGGTGACACAGAGGCTGCTGTAATAATCGCCAAGGCTTTTAAAGCAGCTACCCAGGCGGGGAGCTATCTTTATAAACAAAGGAACGCACAAGCCACCACACAAGAAATTGGTCCAAGAGGGGGTCATGAATCTTCGACTTACACCTTACCTATCCAACAACAGAGAACACAGATTAACCAAGAGATGCAGCAACAACGACCGTTTACAAGGCCCCTTTACAGCCAAGTGGTTGCTACAGACTCCAATACATCAGCAGCTGCTAGAGACAAACCCACATACCGAGGTACGACGGGAAACTGGAGACTGGACAGGGATTCTTCTAATTCTCCTAATTACAGACTTAACAGATTCGAACCTAAAACACAGAGAGAAAGGAATAATAAACCGTACAACAACCACACCAGAACTGATAACAGATCGGCGTTCTTCCCATCGGTCTCTTCGCAAGAAATACCACCTCCTAGGCCTGGTCCAACCCAGGACCAGACTAACATGCTTCTGCAACCCGCATCTACAGTACTCACTACACATCCTCACGAACCTAATCTACCAGGCCCGACCAACACCAGTGCTACCAGAGAACAGACGATCGTACAAAAAGAACCACAGGGAAGAAGAGAATCTGAAGCCGCTACACATACACAGAACTATACAAATACAGACATTGGTCGGGACTACAGCACCAAGCGGAATTGACAGACATCGAACCGAGAAGTGAAAGCAGACGAACCAAGAGGAATTACACAGAATAAAGTAACTGATAATTTCAGAAAGATAAGAGGTTTACATAATATCGAACGTAAAATAAGAACTTCAAAGAATAAAAATAATTTAACTAAACATTTCCTTCAGATGGAAAACTCATGTGTTACCAATTTGGCCAGCTATGAGTTAAATTGTCACGAGTTAGCAATATTAAATAAAGGTCTAAATTTTATATATACCAATAACTATACAGATCATACTGAAGAGAATATGGAGCTTATAGATAACTTTGAAAGAAAATTACAAATAAAACTATTCTTTGACAAAAATGCAGAACGAGGCAATAAAATTAAGACACAAGATGGCCTTTTAGATAATAACGATAACAAAGATAATAAAACTAAAATAGAGAATATTAAAATCTCTACCAATTGGTATCCACCTAATCCTAACACTGCTGTAAATACCTTTTGTAATAAATTAAAGTATGAAATAAAACATATTTATCAGAAACATAAAAATATCCCTAACATTAATAAATCTGAACTTATAGCCCTTAATAAATTGAGAAATAATAAGGAAATTCTCTTGAAAGCTGCTGATAAAGGAGGAGGGATTGTGGTGATGAACACCAAAGACTATGAAGAGAAAATGATTACCCATTTAGAAAGTAATTCCACTTACCTTAAGACTACAGAGGAACTTTTTTTACAGGAGGATCTGCTCACTAAATATAAACTATTAATAAATGAACTGAAACCTTATCTCTCAAAAAAGCAATTTCACTGGATTAGTGATGTTAAAAACGAACTGGGTATTATCTATGGTCTGCCTAAGATTCACAAAGCAGGAAACCCTCTCAGACCTATTATATCTCAATGTAATAGCCTTACGAATAAACTACACACTTACCTACAACAGGTACTTAAGATAGGAGAAGCCCAAATTCCTAACCTGATCAAGGATTCTACAGATTTTTTGAATAAGTTAAAAAAACAAAATCATCGAATTAAAAATGATACTATACTGGTGACACTGGATGTAGAGTCGCTGTACACCAATATACCACTAGAATCAGGAATTGACTGGATTGTAGAGCATTATACCAAAACTCTAAAAGATTGGAAACGCTATGTAATAGATATTAAACCAATTCCTGCAGCATTACTTAAAAGAATTTTGGAATTTACGCTCAGAAACTGTTACTTTACATTTAATGGAGCTATATATCAACAGATCCAAGGTCTCACGATGGGTGGAGGGAGTTCTGTTCAAAATGCTAACATCATTATGTACAAATTCTTCCAAAAATTCCATAAGGAGAACCCTAAGAATGTCTGGGCTCATGATAGATTCATTGATGATTTATTTGGAATCTGGAACAGGACACTGGATGATCTTAATGAATATTTCAGAATCCTTAATAATTTTCACCCAAATTTTAAATTCACATTAAACCAATCTACCACTGAGATCCCTTTTCTGGATGTAAACGTTATCAAAATTAATGGAGGCTTACAAACTACTATCTACACTAAACCAACTGATAAAAAACTTTATCTGAACTTTGCCAGCTGCCATCCACCGCATACCAAAAGATCTATACCTTTTAGTCAATTCCTTAGACTTAAAAGAATTGTTTCAGATCCAACAGACCTGATAATTAAGGCCAATAACATGGCAGAATCATTCAAGCTAAGAAACTATCCAGAAACCATTTTAAATGGAGCACTTCTGAAATTGAGACAGATAGATAGAGACACCCTCTTTAACTATAATACTAAAACTAAGATAATAGTTAGACCCATTCTAGTACTAATATATGAAAATAAATACGAGAAGAATAATCTACTCAAAAGAACCCTATATAAACTTTGGCATCAATTGATAGAGGAGTGCCCTGAGGCTCATAGATACCTGAAACAGAAACCCATGCTAGCTTATAAAAATGGCAAAAGCATCAAAAAAACTCTAATTAGCAGTAAATATCCTGCTCCATGGCAGAAAAAACCAGAAAGTCAACATAATTTAGATCAGCTAGATAAGGAAAACATACTTAATTTAATAAGTTTAATGCTTGACTAATTATAATTAATCTTATATTATATCTGTCGTCTGAACACATGTGTAGAATTGACGCTATAATCTGGAACTTGAGCTTTTTGCATTCTTTGTTGATATGCCAAATAAGTGCTATCCATTTCGACGATATGTGATAATACACTGGGATCTTGTGATAAAAATATACTTTGAAAACTGTTGGATAGAAGTGATAATTGCACTGTTTAATCTGTAATCTTGGTTGGCTTTCTTATTTAAGAACTGCCCAGTTTGTCATTATGTAACAACTCATCTGCATCTTAAGATAATCCACTGTGAAACAGATAACTTGTCTGGACTGTAGAATTCCATTTGATGATACTTGTGTATAATTTTTGTGGAGTCACCAGATAGTCTGAATACTGTTGGATAGAAGTGATAATTGCACTGTGTAATCTGTAATATGGGTTGGATTCTCGGTTGAGAACTGTCCAGTTTGTCATTATGTAACAATTCGTCTGCATCTTGAAGATAATCCACTGTGAAACAGATAACTTGTCTGGACTGTAGAATTCCATTTGGTGATACTTGTGGGTATTTTTTGCTGAGCTCAAGATTATAATATTGCATGAATTGTGGATCCACCAGATAGTCTGAGATTTGACTGTAGATAACATAATGTCTGACTCAATGTAGACCATAGTAGCACGAGTAGATTACCTGTAGTGACAAATAGTAGCGGTTTTATACACAGAAAGATACTGGTGACTGTTTGAAACCGAATTTCATTTAGATTACATTACGATAGTTTGATTGGTCTAATATGTACACGTGTTAAGTTGGCTCCTGTTTTCTCGCTTGCTCTCTTTTTTTAATTACTAGATCGGCTCGATGTTTGACAATACTTACGTTAAAACATTGTTTTAATTGGGTTTCTTTTAGTATGTCGATTGTCTGTGTAGTGGCGTCGGATTATCTACTGCTATGTGATAACCTACTGCAATAGAAGCGGTTTTCTTGTATAGTACATTATTACATGGACCTCTAGCGATTAATTTTAAAACTAATCGATAACTAGCGACCTGTAATAATAATTAGCGACGAGTTAGATTTAATGGTAATGTTCGCGCTTAGTGAACATTAAAGTTAGGAGGTGGTATTCCTTGCGAAGAGGCCGATGGGAAGAACGCCGATCTGTTATCAGTTCTGGTGTGGTTGCAGGGCAATCGTCGAAACTATCTTTCCTCCAGCAATGCATTGAGAATATCATGACCATTACTTATTACCAGCGGGCAGCTTGAATCGTTGAGACGATGTACTCCGATTCTTTCTTTAATTTTTCGTTTTATATTTAATTTCTGATAAAGATACTAGGCTGCTGAAGAGTCATGTAAAGCAGACGAAAGCGCTCCGGCCATTTCTTTTTCCTGTTCATTAAACATTGTGAAATCAATAAAGCCACTCTACAAAGACACAATTTATTTTATTGATCTCTGATAAAACATGGCAGATAGTTTTTTGCTTACACAACGTACCCCTCCACGTGGATTTACGGACAGTGACAATTCGACAATACACCTAACACCGATAATCAATTTTGATAACATTGAAAAAGAAAACAGTGAGATGGATGTCATAGATACTTTCTTAACGCATAGAAACTCGAAGTCGTGCATTGCCCCGAGAAAACGTAAACACAGTGGATTGCAATCTGAGGCAGAAATACAGACACTAAAGGAAAGAATGGTAACTTTAGAGAAAACGGTTGAAGACTTAGCCACCCTAATTAAAGAGAAAGACAGGTTAAATAAGGAAGAAATGACAGCACCCACGAAGCTAACAACTGAAACCGAGTCAGGAGACCAGGAAGATGAACTCAATGACCTCCTAAATATAACCAAAAACAACAGAGATAACTTTTACCTTATGTACGGGGAGCTTAAGGCGAAAAGAAGCCATTTTACAAATGAACAGCTCAGCCAAAAACTTGCTGATGGAGAGTTTATACTTTTCAAAGAGCTCAGGGCTAAGCTAACTGCCTGGGTCAAAACCGGTCTGGGCTTGTCTAGACAACTGGAACAATTCATTGCTCCTACTTATAATCCCGATAATATCCCACCATTACTTACGATCAGGAGCCTGGCAATCAGTCTAAACAATGACTTCGAACTTTATCTACATGAGATAGACCAGCTTAGAAGAAACCTTTTGATCAAGGTCGTCACGGAGGCTAACACCAAACTGGCAATCCTCAATATAGAAACACGTACGATGATCGAACAGTTGGGTGACACAGAGGCTGCTGTAATAATCGCCAAGGCTTTTAAAGCAGCTACCCAGGCGGGGAGCTATCTTTATAAACAAAGGAACGCACAAACCACCACACAAGAAATCGGTCCAAGAGGGGGTCACGAATCTTCGACGTACACCTTACCTATCCAACAACAGAGAACACAGATTAACCAAGAGATGCAGCAACAACGACCGTTTACAAAGCCCCTTTACAGCCAAGTGGTTGCCACAGACTCCAATACATCAGCAGCTGCTAGAGACAAACCCACATACCGAGGTGCGACGGGAAACTGGAGATTGGACAGGGATCCTTCTAATTCTCCTAATTACAGACATACTAACAGATTCGAACCTAAAACACAGAGAGAAAGGAATAATAAACCGTACAACAACCACACCAGAACTGATAACAGATCGGCGTTCTTCCCATCGGCCTCTTCGCAAGGAATACCACCTCCTAGGCCTGGTCCAACCCAGGACCAGACTAACATGCTTATGCAACCCGCATCTACAGTACTCACTACACATCCTCACGAACCTAATCTACCAGGCCCGACCAACACCAGTGCTACCAGGGAACAGACGATCGTACAAAAAGAACCACAGGGTAGAAGAGAATCTGAGACTACATATACACAGAACTATACTAATACAGACATTGGTCGGGACTACAGCACCAGGCGGAATTGACAGACATTGAACCGAGAACTGAAATCATACGAACCAAGAGGAATTATACAGAATAAAAATTTGATGCTATAATCTGGAACTAGAGTTTTTTACATTATTAAGTACTATCCATTTCGACGATGTTTGATAATACACTGGGATCCTGTGATAAAAATATACTTTGAAAACTGTTAGATAGAAGGGATAAATGCACTGTTTAATCTGTAATCTTGGTTGGCTTCTTAGTTGAGAACTGTTCATTTTGTCATTATGTAACAATTCATCTGTATCTTAAGATAATCCACTGTGAAACAGATAACTTGTCTGGACTGTAGAATTCCATTTGATAATACTTGTGTGAAATTTTTGCAGAGTTTCAGTATTATTGGTGGTCATTAGGTAACAATTCATCTGCATCTTGAAGATCATCCACTGTGAAACAGATAACTTGTCTGGACTGTAGAATTCCATTTGGTGGTGCTTGTGTATAATTTTTACAAAGCTTAAGATTATAATATTGCTATAATTGTGGATCCACCAGATAGTCTGAAAACTGTTAGATAGAAGTGATAATTGCACTGTTTTATCTGTAGTCCTGGTTGGCTTCTCGGTTGAGAACGGTCTAGTTTGTCATTATATACAATTCGTCTGCATCTTGAAGAAAATCCACTGTGAAACAGTTAAACTGTGAAACAAGATAGCCTGAAAACTGTTGGATAGAAGTGATAATTGCACTGTTAAATCTGTAATCTTGGTTGGATTCTCGGTTGAGAACTGTCCAGTTTGTCATTATGTAACAATTCGTCTGCATCTTGAAGATAATCCACTGTGAAACAGATAACTTGTCTGGACTGTAGAATTCCATTTGGTGATACTTGTGGGTATTTTTTGCTGAGCTCAAGATTATAATATTGCATGAATTGTGGATCCACCAGATAGTCTGAGATTTGACTGTAGATAACATAATGTCTGACTCAATGTAGACCATAGTAGCACGAGTAGATTACCTGTAGTGACAAATAGTAGCGGTTTTATACACAGAAAGATACTGGTGACTGTTTGAAACCGAATTTCATTTAGATTACATTACGATAGTTTGATTGGTCTAATATGTACACGTGTTAAGTTGGCTCCTGTTTTCTCGCTTGCTCTCTTTTTTTAATTACTAGATCGGCTCGATGTTTGACAATACTTACGTTAAAACATTGTTTTAATTGGGTTTCTTTTAGTATGTCGATTGTCTGTGTAGTGGCGTCGGATTATCTACTGCTATGTGATAACCTACTGCAATAGAAGCGGTTTTCTTGTATAGTACATTATTACATGGACCTCTAGCGATTAATTTTAAAACTAATCGACTAGCGACCTGTAATAATAATTAGCGACGAGTTAGATTTAATGGTAATGTTCGCGCTTAGTGAACATTAAAGTTATACTCAATTGAAATGCTTTCTGTTGCAGGGCAATCGTCGAAACTATCTTTTCTTCTGCACTGCATTGAGAATTTCATTGCCATGGCAATTCCGAAGCACCTACTGATCAGATGAACAATTCAACATGAGCAATTGGGGTGGAATTAAGCGGAGTATGGCCTGTTACACACAAAAAGCTGTAATCAGTCATATTGAAATGCTTTCTGTTGCAGGGCAATCGTCGAAACTATCTTTTCTACTGCACTGCATTGAGAATTTCATTGCCATGGCAATTCCGAAGCACCTACTGATCAGATGAACAATTCAACATGAGCAATGGGGGTGGAATTAAGTGGGGAATGGCCTGTTCCACACAACAAAGCTGTAATCAGTTATATTGAAGTGCTTTCTGTTGCAGGGCAATCGTCGAAACTATCTTTTCTTCTGCACTGCATTGAGAATTTCATTGCCATTGCAATTCCGAA
>JACEVL010000634.1:0-124279 GCA_020284085.1 Aporrectodea caliginosa
ACGAATATAGCCTACTATACATGTATATCCTGATTTAATGAGACTAGATAACCAAGGATTAATAACGTCCAGTTGAACATAGTGAGGTCACTGGTTCAAACCTCAGAGTGTTAGGTAGGACCCTGTGGGGCGACCCAGTGAAATCATTTCCCACTGAAATAGCAACTCACCAAATTCTCAACGAAGAACTTAGGAATGCTCAATTCGACCGTCACAGTTTCTGTGTAATTGTTGATTGGGCGAATAGATGTCCTGTAGTCCTCCATCAGATAATCGTACAGGCGCTTCACGGTCGCGCGATAGCTTCCATTCGGAGCCGGGAACGCTTCAATGCAAAAATAAATCTATGATAACCCGAGAGTTTAGTTTAACGCAAGGTAAGATAAGGATGATGATAATTATAATATTCGTTTATTGATCAAGCAGGAAGACACAGCGCTGCACAACTTACATAACACAAAGGCTACTATCAGGGGGAAAAGGGAATAATGTTAGAGTTATTTAGATTTGGGTCAACGTGGTGGCTTAAGAATACGCTTGTATGGAACTCTAGGTATAAAGTTCGTATGAAGAGAATGAAGCTATAATGAAGGGCAGTTTCCTCAAAAGGTAGCTCCATACTATAAATGGCGTATTAACCGTATAATGAGGGTGGACAAAGTCTGGAGGCCCGCCTCGCCCCGAGGTCCCAAGGGTCCCAACTTCCAAGCTTGTCAACTAAAAAATTCATGCATTTTTTCCGTTTTTCCGTTACAAGATCCAATAGATCGAATTCAATAGTAGTTCTCTTATCTGTTGTAGTGTCAGTGTACACTAGCTATGCATGTAACTGGCCAAATAAAAATTCTCTAAAATATTTCGGTTGTATTCTTTTCCCCTAAACTTTTAATGTGACTTGAACTTAAGATTATTGATAATAGCGTTTGATACTCTTTTTCTTAAAACCTAACTGCTGTTTTAGATAGCAATCTCATTATTTTCAATCTGTAGTCTCGTTAGTAGAAAAGGGTCCCCAAGCTTAGAGTTTCCAAGGGTCCCGGCTAGGTGTTACGCCACAGCATATACTATGCATCAGACGGTGTCGAACGCCTGACAGAATCGATAGCAATCAAAGCCGACAGGAAACCATGCAGGAGGGAAGGCAGGCAGGCAGTGTCATGATGTTCGTTCATACGCTTAAGTCGATTATAACTCTTAACCTCAGGTATACCTTATCTGATTCTTTGACACAAGACGTCGTTGAAATTACCAGACATTGCCGTAAAAGTTCATTTACCTTCGCCAGCGTCTAACTGAAGAATCGCCAGAGCGAGAAGAAGCCATTCGAAGAAGATCATGACGTTTCTAGATTAAGAAAAACGGTCACTGAGAAGTAGCAGTTTGTTAAAGATGTCTTAGTAATTATGTCAGTGTAAAAAATTGTACATAAAATCTGTCACAAAAACCAATCGACAATCATAGCGCTATGTAAAATCAAGTCTTACGCTTTATCAAAATTAAATTAAATTTTATGATCAAGCGTTTGATCATAATTATTGTCCCGTTAACACTGATTCTTTTAATAGCCGAGAGTTGGACTGTTGAATTCTATGAATTACTATGCTTGGAATTAGTCAACAAGTTATTTATCCTACTAAATGATTTTGTTTTTATAACGTCAAAATTAATTACCAATTCTTATCGTCTTGATTTGTATCATCAAGGCTCAATGTGTGCATGATATCGAATGCCTACTGTTAATCAGGCAGGGATGGGCAAATTACTCGAAAAAATGTAATTGAATTACAAATAATTTATAGATTACTTTTGGACATGAAATGTAATTTCAAATTACAAAATACATGGGAAATGTAATTGAATTGCAAATTACAAATTCCGCAATTGCAAGTAATTTCAATAGCGTCATTTAAATTAGTGCCCATCCCTTTAATCAAGCATATGCGAAAAAGACAGTGCAAGATAAGAAAACTCAAATTATAATAGAGTTAATGATCATTATGCTTTCTGGCCATATTTCTGTTTGAAATATCCAAAGTTTAATTGTGACACCAAGAGTTGTCAGCTGAATGTATTTATATAATTATGTAAGAATGTATTCGTAATCGAAAGCATGACATGATAGTCTCTGATTATCGTACTTGAATACTAAACGTGAGGCATCAGGATATTCTCGAGCGCCGCGTCAAGTCGGAGGGACTTTCCACCGACGCCGCATGAGGAACAAGGTCCAGTCGCCCGGATCTCAGAGACAGAAGGAAACAAATGAGCTGGTACGGTGGGTTGTGCCTGAGACAGAAGGAAACAAAGGAGTTGGTACGGTGGGTTGTGTTTAAGTCGAGAGACAATTGGAGGAGGCGGGATTGTATTGATCAATGCGTGTTTTCTTGAACGGGACTTTATTTCTAAATGTAAAGCCAGCGGATTGAAAGATAGACCTGGAGAAGGTGAAAGGTGACTTAGAGGAGGGGGTGAACGAATGCAGAATTTGTGGAATTCAGGTGGGAAGTCGTTCCTGCGTTGCTGAATATAACGTTTTGTAACTCATCATTTTGCCGAAAGTGGTTCATCAGTCGCACAAGGCCAGCTCACTCTGGGCACAATGTTCGTCGTTGACTCATTTAGTTTACTCCCCAAAAGCGGTGCGGTATACTGAGCCTCGTAGAATATAGGCTAATAAAACCTCTCATCTGTCATCAGTCTTCTGTGGCCACCCGACAACAACCTGACCTTGTTATTCTTGTATAGGCCACTGCAGTTTCTATTCTAATCAAATCTATTGACTTATATAGCGCCGTTCTGATAATTTGCTCTCATATGTCCTGTTATCATACATATAGGTTAAAGTGTGGTTAAAACCGTTATCAATGGGACATGTTCGGTCGAAATCCGATAGCCTGGTTGATCAAATATAAGGATTGTCTGACGTAAAGCAATCTTTTAAGTTTTTTCTTTAGAAAATGAATTTCGTTTTGATTTAGTTTTTAATTAATGACGTTATAATATTGTTACATGAAGACGGCATATATCCAACCTGTACAGCACAGAATGTGGGCCCTATATTATGCACTAATCAAAGTCCGCAGAACTGCTGCAATAATAGTCAAAATATGAATAAAAGACTTTCAAAACACCTTTAAAGATATAGCTATTCTCTCCAATATATTTGCCGTACACAAACACACGCCAGAGTCCCTGCCCGATGGTACTTACAATTCCATCCACAAGACCAGGCTCTGTTGAACGACGCTTATCAAAGTCCAAACGCTGACTCCAAAGCCAGAACTTATGGAGCAACGGCAAAATGCACACTAGCCCGATGCATTCAACTCTACGCGCTAAGCTAGGTCATTCATTATACGACATCCGGCCGAACACGTTTAACTTAGCAGAGCAAACAAGACACCAGCCTCTTAGGTCCGAGTCAACTCACAGTGAATTACACATGTAAACATAGTTTGGGTAGATAATGATAGATCCTATACAATGTATACATAATAAAAAATTATGTGTAAAATAATGTGGAATATTGTGCAATATATGCAATTTAATACATGTTATATATATATCCATATAGATATTTCAATATATCTTCATGAATATAGGCCCCACATACATAATGCCACATCTATTAACAACATCTGCTGCATTCTACTGACTAGCGGCATACTTTTCAAATAGCATGCCTGTTTATACGAGCGCATTTGAAATGCACTAAATAGCGTTACTTTAAGCGTCACTCTGCACATGTGCAGAGTGACGCTTAAAGTAACGCTATTTAGTGCATTTCATGTGTGATCTAGTTTGTTTCACGATGTTACTAGTAGCTGTAAGTTGCTCTTTGCCGAGTTTTCCGCTGCATTTCACAGCACACGACGACGTAGCTTCATGTTTACGCCTCTCTGCTGCTTTTTGTTTTCTTTGAAATTTCTTGATGGCGATTTTACTTAGATGCTTTGTATAAGCTGTCTCTGGCAGTTTTCAGTTTTTCTCGAAGTGCCTCCAGCCGTTCCTTACGTCCACAGTGATCCTCCGATTCTGTACCCGACATCTACAAATGTTTTATTATAAATGTGTTCAAATAATACTAACTACTTTCAACTAACTAACTACTGTGACGCTGGATGGCATAGTCAAAAGCGCATTATACTCGGATATCTTTATGGCAAGCTCACCGCTGTTAGTTGGTTGTCACGTAATTTTATTTGGGCGAGAAATTCACTCACATTTGCCCAAGTCGACTTGAAACCCTAACCCAAAACTGACCATAACCCTAACCTAAAACTAGCCCTAACCTCAACCATAAAACTAACCCCAAAACTTACGCGATGACGTTATTATATTGCAATTACTCCCATGACTCTGGGAGACGTATCGATTCCTTGGGTGCAATCAATAAAATACTTGGGTGTGATGATTAATCATGATAAATCGCTTAATTTTAACACGGAATCGGTGAGACGATCTTTTTCTCTGCCTGTAATTGTATCTATGCACGTGCCAAAGATCTTAATGAGTTGGTTCATCTATCTTTACAAGAAAGCTACTGCTTGCCTATATTAACTTACGCCTCAGCCGTAGTTAAATACACAGTGAGACAGGAAGATGAACTGAATGCATGTTTGAACTCTGTTTATAGAAAGTTATTTGGTTTTAATAAATGGGAATCTGTTAAAGGGTCATTTGTGGCCTTGGTAGACTAGACTTACATCACATTATTAAGAAACGTCGCATGATGTTCTATAGGCGACTAGTTCATTCGACATCTAATTTTCTCCAGGATATTTTCTGGTGTTACGTTGTTGAGCACTTTCTTTGTGACTTTGAACTCGTCGGCATCTTGAACGGTAACTTTAGTTGCATAAATGATCTTTACGAACATTTTCGCAGTCTGTGCGTTTGAGTTTATGTTTGTTCAGATTTGTGCATGTATGTTTTGTTTCTGCCTTCGGGCGTAATAAAGTAGGCTACTGATTATATTCGGCAATAAAACTCATAATTTTACTGCTTTTTATGCTGCATTCATGCACATCTATCATTACTGTCACATGCCTATCATTACAGTCACGAGTTTGAAATTTTAAACGTGACTGTAATGAGGCGTGACTGTAATGAGAGAACTGCACTAAACATTGATATGCACTAACTATTATGAGGGCTAACGAAGCACAAACAGTTTTTCTTACTTGGACCATACGCCTCATTCGAAAGGTACAGCGCAATATATCGTGTTAGTTAAACTTTAGAACTAACAGATGAGGACTGTAATGAGACCTGAAAAGTCCGATTGGTAGTTTTGAAATCCTATTCACGAACATTTTCATGATTTCTTTCATTAAGTCACATGTTTAAGCAAATTATTGTTTCGTTCTTTTTCATAGTTCTTACCGGAAGTCTTGCCAGTCGTTTCCGGTAGGGTGCGTCCAAAAGTTGATCGAGATTCACACTCGGATTAAGGCGTGACCGTAATGAGGTGCAACCTGAGGGACTAGATTGTTTGACGTGTTATGCTTAAAATAAGCTTCCGAATTAGACGATCCGTAAACAGATGAAAAAGGACACTCGTAGCTTTAATAAATTGTATCATTGGTAGGCCCTATAGCTGCTCAAGAGATTACAATTTCTGTGCACATCCAAAATCGAAAAATACGGATCGGGACGCGGGACTGTAATGAGATTTGACGTGTTTGGAGCGTTAAATAAAATTAAAAATGAACAATCCAATCCATCAAAGATAGCAGATTTTGTTCTGCAGGTCACTACGAACATTTTGATCCATTATGTGCCTCCGTACCTATATAAATATTGTCTTAATTGCTGAGGGATACGAAATCCAAAAAATTGACGGAAATACCCACATAAACGCATATAGGCCTAAAGGGCTATTTTGAACATGTATATACACTTGTATAAATATAATGGGTAGGGCTTATAAGTTCCTGCAAAATATCCCAGATAGATGTTGCAATAGAATATGGCGTAGAGATTGGAACCTTGAGCTTTGGGAGTATTTACAGCTTTCTGCATGGAAAAAATCCACCATGTGTATATTATGTTAAAGGCTAAAAGATTGAATGTACATGTATGTGCCAAGGTGAAACACAAGTAAAACACTACCCTGAAAGCTTCACGTAATTAACAGAAGCTTTATTCAGCTACCTTCAATCATCTATTCAGTATAATTGATCAAACATGTATGTAGAAAATAGGTACATAAGCCTACCAGTACAAGATAATTGCAACCATGGCCTTGCTGTTTCGCCAGAAACCCGGCATCCTGGTGCATATATAATTATATTTAATATACTTATATCTGAAGTAATTATTAGGCCACCATTTGCAGTAGGCTGGGTTACATCGTAGATGAATGCTAGGTAAATTTAAATCTCCGAAAGTTGTAGGTGCCTTATTACAAAAATGCTGTTTCAAGAAGACCTGCGTAATTACGGGTGGTGCATCAAATAAACTCCACAAGAAGGTCGGTTTCTCTGCCAGGTCAGAACCTCAGAATCTAGGGGTCAAGGGGTGAAGACTCTCTAGTGGAAGACTAATACTCCCAACTGACCGTTGGCCTTACGATCCCCTGTAAAAATTTACAGTCGATCTTTGATTTTGATATGTTGATGAAATTTGTCACAAACTCATTACTATTGAGTCGTCTTGGAGGCTATGCCGTCTTTGTATAATATACTTGGTTGACAATCGGCGATAACGAAAATGGTCAGATTTGCACTAATCTCACGTGACAGGAACAGTTCGTTCTGATCTGAAGATTTTCACAGCGCCGTCATCGTATTGCAAAATACGTAGGGTTTGTGTTCAGTCAGACCGGCCACGTGCACTATCTAAAGGAGCAAAACAACATTGTGAAGTCAGCAGGAAGTCGGTAACAGTAACACGACAAGGGCATCAATGCTGTCCATATCAAGGCAAATGCATTAGAGAGCAGTGCTTTCCTGTTTTCAGTCAATCTATACACCGCCTATTCGACGGTTGTTGCGTGCACCCTCCTTCCTTCTGGGCTCCTGTTGGTCCCGCCCTTCCGCACGATGATTTTGACTCGTCGTGTCTTCTCATGCAATAGACCATCCTCCTGGAACATTAGGCAAAGCTTACAAACTATTTGTTTTACAGAACACATTTTCTCTACAGATAGTCAGATACCGGTACATAGGCCTACATACGTACACACTACGTACAAATGGGTGCGAGAATGCACCAATATCTGCTTAATGCTTTGGCATATTAGATTATAGGTTTAGCGTGAAGGACATGGTGAAGCCATGGGTTTTGTTACTCATATCAAACCATAAGGATTGAACAATTGTTCAATCTGTTATTAGTCTCATGCTTTTTTTTAATAATTCTAATGCTAAAACATTTTCTTCAGCTTATTGGTTTTTAATTTTAAAGGTTGGGAGCAAGTCTCTGTCCACTTTAAAAGTTTATTAACGGTAACTGCTAGATTGGTATCTGATTAAGAAAGTGTCTTAAAATCTACTACCATATAATTTATGTGCTTCAATCACTTTCTTTTGACCTAGGAACAATTTCGACATAATTATACAGTTCTCCAACTTCGTCAGTCTAATTCTTCAAATGCCCTGACTCCATTGATGAATATTTGTCTAGCTGTTTTCTTTTGCAGCCACTATTCCTAGCGAGTTCTTACTTTAAGGTAATTCCACCATTCACGTTGACGATCTTTCTTCTCGCTTTCTAAACCTTTTCTCATCATCCAGTCACTTCCAACACTTCAACTTCCCAACCAAAATCAAGAGAGCAACACTTTCGATCTCATGTTACGTATGATTGTATTGTATGTATGTATGTATGTATGTATGTATGTATGTATTGTATGTATGTATGTATGTATGTATGTATGTATGTATGTATGTACTGTATGTATGTATGCATGTATATGTATGTATGTATCTATGTATCTATGTATATACGTACGTAGGCCTATCTGAACAGCATTTTAGGAACTCCAAAAGCGTATCATACCATCCTGTACTTCGTTCAAATCCCATCCTTTCTCTTTCTGTACTCAATACAGAGTGGCGCGGGAAGACAATATCGTCCCCATTCTCGCCCCCACAACAAGCTTATTTTCCCATCCCGGCCGCATATTACGAAAGTACACATGGAAATTGATCCAAGGGAATCTTGCAACCAATCAGAAGTCGCCATTTCAGTAATAGTATTCACTGCGTGATGAATATTCATTACGGCTATGCGCGCTGCTTAAATCGATTAACAGTAAACTTCAGTACTGTTCGTAATAATATTTTGAACTTAAATTGTTAAATTCCAAAATGACAGATTACATTAAAGCATTGCCTGCAGATTACACATAATTTGGTAAACCCGTAGTTTAGGTTGGTAAATTATTTTATATCGTCAAATTAAAATGGAAGCTGGATTAAAGAAAAAATTGTTTCACGAACTCGAAGTGGGATTGATGAAACCATTTCTGTCTTTAAATAGAAGTTGGATTGATCGAAATAATTTTTACCGTAAATAAAAGCTGGATTGATGAAACTAAGTTTTTGATGCAATAGAAGCTAGAATGATGAAAATATTTGTTGCCTTAGGTAGAAGCTGGACCCATGACACTAGTTCTTTGCTTAAATAAAAGTTCCATTGATGAAAAATATTTTGTTGGTTAAATAGAAGTTGGATAATTTTTTCATTAAATGGAAGCTGGATTGATGACAAAAAATTCACAATGAAATGAAAGCGGGATTGATGATAGTTATCATGGACATAGGTAGACTGCTTACTTAACAACGTCAAGGACGGCATTGAAGATATTCAAATAATTTACCAACCTAAACTACTGGATAACCCATAATTTTATAGGTTATCGAAATCCACTGGCGACTACTCCGACGTGGAAAGTAATAATTAAAAAGCGATCGTTCATGTTAGTCTCCACGTAGACCTGCTATGGATGACAAGTAGGCTAATCCGTGATATGGAAGCGTTATTTCGCGTTTATTAGGCCCTATAGGTAAAAGTGTTTATCCAACTTTTACTTTCTCGATAATTTTTTCATCAATCCAGCTTCTATTTAATTAGTAATAATTTTTCATCAATCCCACTTCTATTTAAGCAAAAATCATTGGTAGGCCTACTTGTTTTTTTCTTCCCGCCAGATTTTTATTCTATTTAAGAATTATTTTCCATCAATCCAACTTCTACTTTCACAAGAATCCTTTTAATCAATCCTGCTTCTATTTAAGCAAGAATTCGCTTAATCAATCCAGCTTCTATTTAAGCAGAAATTATCTGTCACCAATAAAACTTCTATTTAAATAGGCTAAGAAATATTTTTCATCAATCCAGCTTCTATTTAAGCAAGATGATTTTCATCAATCCCACTTCTATTTAAGCGACAATTATTTTCATCAATCCAACTTCTAGTTTAGCAGGAATTATTTTCATTAATCCAACTTCTATTTAAGGAAGAATTCTTTATATCAGCCCAACTTCTATAATAAGCTACGTGAATTGCCTAAGGTCGAAGGTGACTCTATCGTGTGCACGTGATCCTTCGCACTATCTTATGTCTGGCTAGACCGCTAGCGGCTAGAGACAGATGCAGCATGAATATTCATTAGGCAAATTCACGCTTATCGTCTGATTGGTTGCGAGATTCCCTTGGATCAATTTCCCTGTGTACTTTCGTAATATGCATCCCGGCCTCATCCCCGCATGGTTTGTCTTCATCCCCACACCACCCCTGCAGGTTTACTCCCCATCCCCACCCCATCCCCGCAGCACGACATCACATTCTCGGCAAAAGGTTTACACCAATTCAAATTTAAGAAATAATTTTTTTAGTTTACAAAGCTATTTGTATTGGTGATTGCATTCGTTTGTTATTATCTTATCGACAATTTGCATTAACCAAGTCCTCACTATTTATGACTAGAAGGCTTCAGGAAATAAAAAATTACTTTATCAGTTCTCAAGTTCTTAACATCACCCGGGTTTATTGCCGGTATCACGAAATAGACTCTCCGTCCTAAGACTATCCGGGGGCATGCATGAATTTATCCCCCGGATGGAATAAACCGGTTTAGAGTATCCGGGGGGGGATAAACCATTCTATCCCCCATATCGTCATACGCATCACGATAGCCTCGACGACAATCCAGTCAATATCACCAAAACGAAGTAACTTGATTTTAGGTCGACGTACAAACTAAAAGATACGCTACGCAACTTAAAAATGTTATGTGTACAATAAATCCAAACAGTACGACTGAATACACTTAGAAACCGCCAAACATGCAAACCAAACCGAAAACTCCATTTCGCTAAGGGGGATACTCATGTATGGGGATACTCTATTTCGTGACACCGGCTGTTGTCCCCATTACCGCGGTATTACCGCGAGAGTTAAACCCATTACCGCGGTATTACCGCAATTGTTGTCCCCATTACCGCGGGATTTACCGCGGTGACCGCGGTTTTCCCGCGAGGAAATTCTCCATGTCCCTCTCTAGTACTCAACATCAAAATATCATAATAACCGACTTGGAAACGAAGCCTTTCCCTCGATCTCCTCTTCCTCGATCGTTCCTCTGCATCAGGTACATTCACCGGAGAGCTTCCAAGCACTGTGTAGTCTTAGTCTATCACTTGGTTCTCATTCCGCCTTCTTCCTCTGATGAGCTCCTTCCTTACCTCAATTCCATACTCACCATCCCCCTCGATTACCATGCGCCACTCATCACCAAACAACAGCTCACACGGAAATAACCCGTGGTTCAACTCTTATCTTCAGGCATTTAAATTCTTTCGCAGACGCCTTAAGGATGTCTACAAAGTCACCACTCACTCTGGCTAAGGTAGTTTCTCTTAACTATTAAAATTTGTCACCATAAAATATCAGCAACTTATAGCTTGCGCCAAGAAACATTAGCTGTCCTTGCTTATGCATCTCACCCGTAGCATAGACTGACAGGGCTATTAAGTAAGTAAGTAACGCGCATTAAAGCGCCCGGCACATCGAAACTTTTAATGCTCTTGTCAACTTCTTAAGTCAACTATGACCATTCATATAGGCCCTATAGTAGCAAAATAATCGTTAAATGTTGAGGATATAGGTCTTCTTTGCCATTCAACGAGAAACGAATACATATTGATGACATCGCTATTTTTCGGAAGTAAAGTCCTAATCACAGAGCAAGATTTCCTTTGATCGTTTTCGATATTCAGATTTTGTTCAGTTATTTTTATTGCCATTTTTAAACTGCTTCAACTTACTCCTGTGAGCAATTAATTTGTTGACTTATCGGTTTCTGCTCTATTAAACACGCGTTGGTAAACATAAATATTCACAATAGTCAACTACATAGGCTAATATTAGATTTCCAACATGAACGCTATTTCAGCTGTATACAGCACCAACATTTTATCAGCTCTGTAAAAATAATATGAATAGCAACAGCAATTTAGCTAGTATCACAGGATTACTTGCTAGTAATTAGGACAAGTCGCTTCCCAAACAACTAAGGTTAGCAGCTAAATATATTTTACTTGAAAAATTGTTAAAGTTTAACTATGAAATTAGTTTAGTGCCCATCACTGTATAAACATTTATATTCACCATAGTCAACTACATATTGGATTTCCAACATGAACGCTAATTCAGATTTACAGCACCAACATTTTATCACCTCCGTAAAAATAATATGAATAGCAACTGCAATTTAGCTCGTATCATAGGATTACTTGCTAGTAATTCGGACAAGTCTCTTCCCAAACAACCGAGGTTTGCAGATAAAAATAAGAAATTCTGAGCTAGCAGTTTGACAGTCACCAATCGTCAGTGTCCGTGAAAAGCGGCTATTCTTAGCGGTGACGTCACATGTAGCGCGCAAACGACAACGTCAGAATGGCGAGTATGACGCAATAGATAATTAAGAAGAGACGATCGAAAACGATCGCCAGTTGGCGCCACTCGGACCTCGCTGCGTTGCCTAGAAAGTTAGCCATGAAGCGTCGTTTCTTCTCGGTCCCGGGATCAACTCCGGAGGTGGATTCAGTCCCGACTTCTCCTTCGGGATTTATCTCGAGGACGCCACTGCTGGAGATCTCGTCCGCTGAGAAGAGATCTTCCTTCTTTACGCACAGCACGGTTGCCACAGGACCAAGGAATATCTTGAGAATGTTAAAACATAAAGTCGTNAATATAGGATCTAACGCTCGCCAAATTATCAGCAGGATGATACATTTAATTACACAAACAACTCGAGGCTCTGTCGAACGCCGGATCAAAGGCCAAACTCTGGCCAAATAAAAAACCTGAACTTCAAACGAAACCTGTAGGTTTACACTGAAACGGGAGATCTAACCTGTGCACCAGATGTTATCGTACGCCGTACGACAGTCGGTAGAAAGACAGCATTCAGCAACACCTGAATACAAGACCTAAATCAGTTTTTTTAATAAATATCCTTGAATATAATTATGGCCTAACATTCGCCAGAGCATCTGTAAGACATAATTTTTATTAGAATTCCACCCACGACACGAGCCTCTGTCGAAAGCTCGATCAAAGGCCAACCACTAAACCAAAATCCGGAATGCCAGGGCACCGAACTCTGATTCAAAGTCAACGCATCCGTCAAATCCAAGTAAACGTCATTATGGAAGAGAAAAAACACAAAAATAAGGAGGAGTCATTCTGAATATTTTTTCTTATTTTTAAAAATATGAAAGTCTCTTCAAGTTAAGAGTGTGTAGAAATTTCAGGTGGTCGTGTCTTGTGCGGTAACAACGAGGCCACAGTTGCAATGATTTGCATCGTTAGTCATTTGTATGTATTTTTATTTTTTTAGTTTACGTACATGCATGTATTTTTATAGGTATGTAGTAGGCCTATGCATGTTAAAATGAGTAGACTGTCTTGAAGGGGCGCTATATAAAACTACTGTAATAATAATAGTAATAATAACAATGTATATTTACATTATATATAGGCTACATATATATCTGTGTGTCTTAATTGAACGGCCTATTGGGCAAATAATGAAAAGTATTCATTTCAACTCGTAGGCACGATTCTGCGTGCGATACATGCGCATAAATTTGGGTGTTGGCTCTGGTATACAGCGGAAAACTATGAATGCATGGAACCAAGAGTACGGAAAGGCGCGATGTTCTTAAAACGAGCTGGGTTCTGCAGGAAAAAATCATAAGAGCCCCAACGAGATCTGGGGCGCGACCCCTGAAGCCAGTTTTAGAGATTTTGATATGAAATGGACCAGATTTTGGTCATTTGTTTCCATTTTCTTGATCATGTGAAAACATATCCCTTGAACATGCTAAAGTTTGTTCTGATAGATATGGATCACAGGGCTCATTGCTCTTATCCCACATACCCTATTTAAAAAGCGGTTTTGAATATATCGTAATCTTAATCGTGAACTCAAATTGTCTAAAGCTCCACTCTAAAGCTAAGTTCAAAGCACCAGCTTATTTACGCGCGCTACTTCTGAGAAATGTCGAAGCTGAATGTCAGACCAGCCACAAAATAATTACCTACATAAAAATGGCAATGGCCACTCAGGGTTTTGGTGATACATCAGCGTAGCTTACAAAAATTAAAATCACAAATGATCAAGGCGACAGGCAAAAAACGCATGAGCCAAGGCCAATATTCTGCCTCAGAAGTAACAAGAATAAAGGATTCAAATTTGTTCTCACAGTTGGCAGCCAGTGGAACAATACAATCAGAGAATGGATGAAACTGATTAAAAGAAATCATGGCTCTTGGGGAGAAATACGAGATACAATTTTTATTTCTAATTATATTCTGTCATCCTGAGAGATCTTATCTTCATCTGCCTGCTTGCTGAACCCATTGCCCTATCTGAAACATGATTCTTCACCTCATCTATTACTGCCATCGGTTAGAGCGCTCGGCTTGTAACGAGGAGAGCACGATTTCGAGCCTAGGCCTAGGCAGTTACTGTGTAGCAATCTTGAGCGACTGCTTCACTCGCAATTGTTCTGCGCTCTCGATGTTCTGTCGTGTGCACTTCTGAGCGTTGGAAGGAGGGCATTGTTGAATACAGTTGTATTGTATTGTATAATCCATGGGTGTCAAACCTTTTTAAATGGCGGCCAGTGGCAATATTTTCCAGCAAGTGGCAGGTCAGGGTGCCGAAAGCGCCTTAGCAAATTGGGGGCAGGGATCTGGGAGGGGCCGATGAGGCCGTCCCCAGAAATATTTTGCAAAACTAATTCTTAAATGGTGCGCTCTAAGCATGCAACCAGTCAAATTAGGCTTCAAACATCTTTATTTTGTTCTTCATTATCAGTCACGAATATCACATACAACCAGTGTTGGGTAAACTCACACAAGAAATGAGTTAAATCAAAACTCAACTCATGCACCTCAAAATGAGTTTAAACTCAAACTCAACTCATCCTAAGTGAAATGAGTTAACTCAAACTCAGTTGTTAAATGAGTTAACTCATCAACTCACTTGTCTCATATCAGCACGTTCTAATCGAACGTTGTACAAATACACAGTTACCAGGAAATGGTATCATCAGTTTATTATTACTAGTATAACTGTTATTATTATTAATGGGATAATGGATAAATCAGGTTATTATTACTGAGTCAAAGTAAACACCACAGTCCACATGTTTCACATCTCAAACATGACTGGTATTAGCTTTAAGCAGAAGTTTTTAAAAGTTGGTGTGTGACAGCCTGTTCCGATATTTAAAAAACCGGCTTGTTTCAACATAATATGTGCCGAGTGAGTTGAGTTTGAAATAATTGAGTTATAACTCAAACTCACAGAAAATATGAGTTAACTCAAACTCATAACTCACACTCTTTAAGATGAGTTAACTCAAACTCATAAATCACAGCAAGTGAGTTAACTCGTGAGTTTAAACTCATCTGAGTTAACTCATACCCAACACTGCATACAACTCAATAAGCCATTATTTGAAATTTTATTCCCAAATTTTGTGGTCTTCAGGCAAGGCTCCGCGGGCCAGAAAAACGCGTCCCTGCTCTTTGACACCCCTGGACTGTAAAAGTCTGTAATCTAATCTATGCACCCTTCTTTGACTTTCACTTGACAGTGCCCCTCGCTTAAATTCATCTTCCAAGGCTTCAAAATCTCGTGGTGACTGCATCGCTTTGTGGTCCAGGAATCAGCCGTCTAGCCAAAATGATTTCTGCTCGTCATACCTTTCACTACATCGAATACGCCTCAATCACTCTCTTTTGACCTGTTCAACTTCTACTCTAGCCCTCCTTCTTCTTCTATCAACTCCTCAAATTAATCTGTTTCTGTTGAAGAATTTGTCTCGCTGTTTTCTGTTGTAACCACTGCTCTTAACCCGTTTTTTAACTTTAAGGTGAATTCAATATTCGCGTGGGGTGCTCGATAGTATATTGATCAGCGTGCTGGACTGTTAATCGAGGGGTTAAAATCCCCTCCAGGGTAGAAATTCGTTTCGAGATTCTGCTCCACCTGCGCCCCTAGCCAACTCGTTTATAGCCTAATGAGTACACTGACAGTACACTGTCGGTGGGAAGATGAGACGGTGAGGGAGAGGACTGGCCACCCCGCCCTCTTATGCCGAGGGTAAGAAAATGAAGTCGTTAACGCTTCAAACTCATGGCTGCCCGTGATTGCTTAAGGAACTGTTCCTCTTCTTCATCAATATTCACACATCGACAACCCATAGACAACTTCTTGTTTCTCGCTTATGAAGTTTCTGTCATCAGACTAGCCTCTCTAAATGACAAAATACCATGAACTTCTTGAAAATAATAAGAAACAAAAAACATCGTTATTCCCTACATATGCATTTAATCTGAGACAGAAACTAATGGAACTATAAACATTGAAGCTTTCTCAGAAATGCTGATATATGATCATAATTATATCGTCAATGCCATAGTCATCAATATTGCTCAACTGATTTGCAATGTTGAAAATTTCTGATGTAGGCCTACCGCTACAAGCAATTCCACGTACAAGAAGCTGGTGAATTTAAAAGAAATTTACATGTATTTAGGAGTTTTATCGCTACTTCTATTTTTTGAAGTTAAGCGTACTCCTACATGTGTAAAATAGTCGTAAATTTTTTTATGCTAATAGGTCTTTTAAAGTAATTCCATGCCATCTGCGAGAAACAAAGCCACATTAATTGATTTGCTATTGCTTAAAGTCATAATTGCAGGATAAGATTTCTTTAGATCGTTTTTTGCAATTCATATTTTATTTTTTAATATTTTCCGCAATTTTAATTAGCGGTCTAACTTTACTGTTCTAAACAGAAAACTTGCTGAATTGTCGGGTTAAGTCAGTGATGTCAAAGAGCTGGCCCGCCGATGATTTTTTCTGGCCCGCGGCTCTGTGCCTAAAGACTATAAAATTTGAGAATAAAATTTCGAATTTCTTAATTTTTCAGTCAATACCAAATTCACTTAATGTTAAGCTGCAAACTTTGCAAAGCAAAGATGTTGCTATTAGGGCCTACCAAGACATATGATTTGATACGAGCATTCGAAATAAACTTTCAGCTGTAGGCTTCGCAAATTGCGCAAGATCATTACGACCACTTTGAATGAAGCTAAGAATCATGCCAAACATCGTTTTCAACTCTGCTAAAAATGCAACGAGAATTGCAGACATACTTGATCCATTTAGAAAACGCTTCTCAACATTCAGACAAAGGACCAATTTCAGCTGTTCAGCAATAAATTTGGAATCAAACCTGCGACTGTTCCAAGTTTGTAACAAATTTATAGATTTGCAGTGTAACACAGCAGTGTAAGCCAAATTCACAAGAACAGAAGTGCTGGTGTTTTATCAGCAACTGACCACAGAAACGTTTCCTCATTTACGAACTCATGCTGCTCGTAAGCTGTGTTTGTTTGCAAGCTCATACTTATGCGACCAATGATAATATTATATTCAAAGATGACGCTTGTTAAGACAAGAGTCAGCATATTTTTAGCATCGAAATTAACATTTATAAGCCTACATAATTTGTCGGTTGGTATGTTAAAAATATGCACCATTTACGATTATAGTGTTGCAAAAATATCTCACCAAGCCCCATCCAGATCCCTACCCCATTTTGCTCAGGAAGCTTTCTTCGACACCATGGCCCGCCAGTTGCTGGAAAGTACTGCAACAGCCATTGAAAAAGGTTTGACACCTCTGGGTTAAGTTATTAACAAGTTGGTAAACACTAATAATTATAATTTCCTCCCAGTCAAATGCGTAAAGAAAATTAAACACGAATGCGAATTTTCGCTTTACAGCACTTACACTCTATCAGAGCCGTAAACTATAAAGTCACAATTGCAGGACAAGATTTCTTTAGATCGTTTTTGCAATTCATATTTTATTTTTTAATATTTTCCGCAATTTTAATTAGCGGTCTAACTTTACTGTTCTAAACAGATAACTTGCTGAATTGTCGGGTTAAGTTATTAAAAAGTTGGTAAACACTAATAATTATAATTTCCTCCCAGTCAAATGCGTAAAGAAAATTAAACACGAATGCGAATTTTCGCTTTACAGCACTTACACTCTATCAGAGCCGTAAACTATAAAGTCACAATTGCAGGACAAGATTTCTTTAGATCGTTTTTGCAATTCATATTTTATTTTTTAATATTTTCCGCAATTTTAATTAGCGGTCTAACTTTACTGTTCTAAACAGATAACTTGCTGAATTGTCGGGTTAAGTTATTAACAAGTTGGTAAACACTAATAATTATAATTTCCTCCCAGTCAAATGCGTAAAGAAAATTAAACACGAATGCGAATTTTCGCTTTACAGCACTTACACTCTATCAGAGCCGTAAACTATAGAAAAAAGCAGCTGCTAGTTTAGCTCCAATCGCAAGATTATTTACTTTCAACAAGTCTTCTTTCAAAAACTGACGTCTACAGCTAAACTAGTAATCATAGAGTAGGCCCTATGATAGCTATGTGACACGTTACGGTACATATCGCCACCGTCCGTTAACCATAAGTAGTTCAACTAGATGCCACAGAAAGGTTCGGGGAAACTCGTTTGTCGTTTGAATCTCCATGCAACGTATCCCTAACTATAAATGGGACTGGCTGCTTATAAGCGCAACGTAACAAATAGTGGCCATACTTAGCCGTGACGTCACATGTAGCGCGCAAACGACAGCGTCAGAATGGCGAGTATGACGCAATAGATAATTAAGAACAGACGATCGAAAACGATCGCCAGTTGGCGCCACTCGGATCTCGCTGCGTTGCGTAGAAAGTTGGTCATGAAGCGCCTTTTCTTGTCGGTCTCAGGATCAACTCCGGATGTGGATTCAGTCCCGTCCTCTCCTTCGAGATTTATCTCGAGGGCACCACTGCTGGAGATCTCGTCCGCTGTGAATAGATCTTCCTTCTTCACGCACAGCATGGCCGCCACTGGACCAAGGAATATCTGGAAAATGAAAAACCATGAAGACGTTTGTTCCATTTAGATATTTTCAGCACAATTGCTTTCAGAAGTAAAAGTATATTTAAAACCTCACGTGTAGGTCTATCAATAGTTTGGACGCTTGTGTGCACTCTTTCGTAGCGTGCATATGTAAACAGCCTACATGCACCTAATTTCATCGTGCCCCTAGAACTATAAGGTTCTATGTCCACATTTCGCGAAACCGAGAAAAACGATTTTTAAGATTTGCTGCTGAAACTTTTTTGCTCTGTTTCATTGATGCCAATTAAATTGAAAATTTGTGACAAAACTGGTTTCCCAAGTATGACTATATGTGTATTTCGATCATAATGTAAACCGACTATGAGTAATTTGGCTATGATTAAGGCAGGGACATAATAGCGCTGTATAACATTATTTAATGCAGACAAAGTGAGTGCTATAGGTTACTAGTCCAAGTCACGTGTTAAGATTTCTTACTTGTATTGGCTATGATATAGAGCCGTATATTTCTAATTTCAAGCGTCACTCGATCGCGGTTATATCTCCAATTCACGTGATACAAAATTACCCATTCTATTGGATGACTGGACCTGTTACACAGTAGCTCTGTAGCTTTAAGACACTGTCCAAATGTATGGACATTGAACAATATAGTAATCCTCATAAATAGAGCTTAAGAAAGCGTCTCCAGTTAAGCTTGACTATTGAGGACATAGTCCATGTCATCCTGATAGCGGACATAGCGTTAGATTGATTAAAACAGTGGACATACAACCTTATAATTCTAGGGGTACGCAGGGCTGCCGACAGAAATTCCGGGCCCCTAGGCAGAGCAGTCACGGGCCCCTAACTATCCTTAGACTTTATGAGAAATTTTAAAAAAACTGAAATAATAATAGTGCGGGTACAACCCTGCAAAATTATATTTATATATATGCAACTATTGTACTTAAGTGTCCGTAATATTATATTTAAAAGGCATAAATCATAAACTTTGTATAACTGATTATAATATTTTTCATAAGTTGATTGCTAGGTCCTACCCGGGCCCCTAAAAGTCGCCGGGCCCCTGGTTTTTTGCCCCCCCTGCCCCCCCCTCTCGGCGAGCCTGGGGGTACGCAATCATGTTTGACTAATTGACTTGTAGGCTGGAAGTCCTGCTAACTGGCTGACTGATTAATTTGGTCGTCGGCTAATTGACCGACTGACTGACTGACTGAAGAACCTACCAGACGGAAGAAAGCGTGTGGCCCAGACAGACGCGATGTACTCTTGTCCCAGAAACCGATGATGATGGCTGAGATGGCAAGCGATAGAGAAGCCATGACGATGTTGCCGAGGAAATACTTGGCTACAAATGAAACGACTGTTTAACTAATTAACATGCAAGACCTTATTTCTCAAGCAATAGACACTAATAAATATTCAATTGGTATATTTCTTGATCTAGCAAAGGCATTCGACACGGTGGACCATAAAATTCTACTAGATAAACTTGAAAATTACGGGATTAGGGGCATACCTCATTTATGGTTTAAAAGCTATTTGGAGCATAGGTATCAACAGGTGCTATGTAATGGGACCCTATCTTCTAGAAAACCGATAAAAATTGGTGTCCCGCAAGGTTCAAACCTCGGTCCGCTACTGTTTTTATTGTATATTAATGATCTTCCCAATGCTTCTGCTGTGCTTAAACTTATTTTGTTTGCTGATGATACGAATGCTTTCTGTTCACATGATTCTTTACCCAGACTCGTTGAAAAAATTAATACTGAATTAAACATTCTAGCTGAGTGGTTTAGGACCAATCGTCTGTCACTCAATATAAAAAAATCCTGCTTTATACTATTCCATTCTACGAAGAAACGAATCCCGGATCTCCAGACAAAGTTGTCAATTGATGGAATTTTCCTGTCCCAAACCCGATCCACTAAATTTCTCGGTGTATGTATTGACGAATGTCTGACTTGGACTGAACATATCAATATTATTGCTGGCAAAATTTCCAGAAACCTTGGTATACTAGCGAGAATATCTTACCTTATCCCAATTCATATTCGTAGGAATTTATATTATACACTAATCAATCCCTATTTTGATTATGGTAATATTGTCTGGGCCTCAAACTATTCTACTAGGTTGAAATGTCTTCTGGTTCTGCAGAAAAAGCTATTAGAATTATTGCAAGAGATCCTTTTAATGCCCACACGGCATACAGATACAGAGAATATAATATTATGAACTTTGAAAATATAAATCGCTATCAACTGGGTAATTTCATGTATAAATTTGTCAATAACTTGCTGCCTGATTCATTTTCAAACTATTTTACGAAGGTAGTAGAGATGCATGGTCATTGTACAAGATCTTCTTCTGGTGGTTTATATGTCATATATGCACGCACTAATTATCGTAGATTTTCAATTTGTTGTAGTGGTCCAAAAATTTGGAATGCAGTACCGATGAGTATTCGGTATGCAACCACATACACCCAATTTAAGAAGCTGTGGAATAGTTACTTGAAGGATTAACCATACTTCATTTAACACTGTTTCATCGAATTGTTTAGATATTGATCTTCTTAGTAAATTGCAATGTTATTATTTAGTTAAGAACATTATTGAGTTGAACCTTTCTTTCTTACATATTGATCTTAGTAAATTGCAATGTTATTATTTAGTTAAGAACATTATTGAGTTGAACCTTTCTTTTTTTCAACTGACTAACCAGCCATAAATGATTATTGTTAAAAAGGGTGACCCTAATTAAGCGGGGCTTGTGCCCCTTTTGGGTCTTCCCTGTTCCCTAGCCAATGCACTGATATGTAATAGTCAAGTTATAATTGTTGTTAATTGTTATATGCATTGTGCTTTTGGAAATAAAGTTGTCAGTTGTCAGTTATGTTTCTCTTAGGAATATAATAAATTAAATTTAAGAATATTAAGTTCGTAATTAGCTAAGAGTAATTAAAAAGATTATTAATTAGTGATGACGCAAAGTAGCACAGAAAATAACCCAATGATAATTCATATTCTTCTACAAGGCTCACCTAGGGTTTCCAGATACACGGATAGCCAAAAAAAGGAGGACGCAGAAAGCCGGAGAGGAGGACAATAACTCACCCTTTACCGCATCATACCAAACGTACCTCACGGTCACTAATCCTACTATTCTATCCTACGCTGTCTTTCGCCTTTTCATACATACCCTATTGGACTTCACTCTCTCTAGCATACCATGCCTCCGTTAAATATCACTGCGCAATCAAATCCGAACCTGCCCTAACCTGCGGCAAGCTCTGTATACAGCAACATATCGCTTCCTTCTGGGTCAATCTATCATTCAAACTTAGACGTTTACCGTCAAAAAGTTCAAGTCTTTTTCTGTTTACCTCAAGACGCGTTTTTATTGTACTGTATTGTATTGTATTGTATTTACGGGTTTCTGAAGCGCCTCGCACAGTACAACCTAATCAGAGGCGCTCTCAGTGCGAAAAGCCCCGCGAGAAAAGAAAAGTCAAGGCGGGCAGAAACAGAAGAACCCGCAGTTAAGATCATAGAGTTGCTGCCAGACAGAGTAATGTAGCCTATTAACGCCTTCGTAAGATTCTGAAAGACGATATAGAAATGGTGAATTTCATTGATATTATAGATAAATACATAGATGCTTCATCAATAAGTAAGTAATTACGTACTTACATTTATTTACATAAACGTACATTTTACCGTTCGCACTAAACTTATCTCTTCAACTTCTATCATAACGGAGCCAGTAATCTAACCTATGAGTGGTAAGTTGGGGTGAGCTGTTGGTATGTAGTTTATAAGCTCGCCAAGTAGGAGAGTGTCGACAATTAAGACACCTATTCCTACAGAAAGAAAGTCAATCAACATGGCTTAGTAAGGAAAATCATCCTCATCATTATCATCCTCATCACTACTATCATCATCATCATCATCATCATCATCATCGTCATCGTCATCGTCATCGTCATCGTCATCGTCATCGTCATCGTCATCGTCATCGTCATCGTCACCGTCACCGACGGTCATCATCATCACCATCACCACCATCACCATCACCATCACCATCACCATCACCATCACCATCACCATCACCATCACCATCACCATCACCATCACCATCACCATCATCATCATCATTATCATCATCATCACCATCACCATCATCATTGCCATCGTCGTTATCAACATAATCATCATCATTGACGTCATCATTGTTATCTTCTTGACCACCACAACCACCAATATCCATAAAATTTTAAAATCATTGTATGCCTCTTTGTCTCTCTCCATATTTCATTGATAGGTTGTGAAAAATAATCTTCTCCAAATGATGTCGTCTAAAAATCTGGTTTAATCTAATCATAAAGGAATTAATATTCCAAAAATAATAAACAAGCTGTTCGAACATTTGAGTAAAATTGCAGCACTGGGTGAGTCTAATTAATTCCGTCTACTTCTCAATAGGCCCTGTTCAACAATGTGTCGACCATCAAACCACAACAGCAGAACTCCATTCACTCACCGAATATAATCTTCTCTCCGCTTCCTGGAGGCAGCAGAAAGACAACCGGTGTCACCAAACAGAGCATCACAGAGGGTCCGATGAACAGGTGCGTGGTAAAGGTACTGCGTCGTCTAATGGTGAATTTGTAGATGAGTTGTGGAAAAACGTCTAGATCGCAGCAAGGGTAGCGTTTTTCATAGCGTTCCACCGTGACCTTTACTAGTTTCCACTCGAGGTTTTCGTTCGTCGCCGCCTCTCTTAATAGGGTGTCGGCATCCGTGTAAAGATCTGGCGAGGTTACGTTGATCTGCAACATGGTTTAATGGACAGTGACACGATTCAGTTCACAGCAAAATGGTCCCAATGCACAGCTGTGACCCTGTCACCTGTTTAATCGGCCATAAGCATAATTAAAGCGTGTAGTTCCCTCTAAACAGATGAAGGTCCAGAGGCGCGTTTACAGAAAACGGGGCCCTAGGCGCAAACATTTTTTGGGCCCTTCTGAACTTCGAACAGTCTGAAACTCTGGTGGCGTTTAGCCTATCATGTGCAAAAACCTACAAAGTTGAACTTGAAGCCGTTTTGTCACGCACGACGTTTAAGGTGCCAACAATGAATTTTTCTCGTCCCTAATTATAGTCTATAACCTCATTCTTGGCAGTTTTTTCCCAAAAATCAATATAGCCTGCTTTTCTTCGGGGCCCGATAGCGCATTGGATAACATCTGGCACAGAGACCGAGAGGTACCGAGTTCGAGCCCCCGTTGGGCGGATATGTTTGTAGGCTGCTATTAGCGCCGTTGTATTGCAGGCTGTCGGTTCTGTTAGTAGTTAAGATTTAAATTGCATAACATGTAAATGTACAGCGCAGTGCGTTTGTCAGGCGCTTATTAAAGAAAAGGTATTATTATTATTATTATTCTACATTTTCTGAGGCTGTTCGTCTTCATATGCAATGTAAAAATCGCTTTCAATACCAAGGTTAAGTCTGTCTCTGTCTCTATTTTGGGGACATTTTCTCTGACGTTTTGAGCAAAATTGTTAAAGATTTCAAGAAATAAATAATTCGACATAGTCTTTGATCCTGCAGACATTTGCTAGTGGCATTTACTCTTTTCAGCATTTATTTTTCGTATAAGTTGCGTTGTTGTCAACTTATTTTGATAAAGAAAATTATTGATTGATTTAAGCGAATTCCATACTATTGTCATTAGAGCTATCTTATTTCGTTTTGCAGCGCCAGAATATTAGCAACGTTTAGTTGCGTCAGATTGTAATCAATATTTAATACTATTAAAATTTCAATTACTTTTACTTACTGGTCATCAATACTAATAAAAGTTTTGAACACTATAAAATGACGGAATAATCAGACTAAAGCAGTGGTCCCCAATCTTTTCTATGCCCGGCACCCTGGAAATTGTTTCACCAATGTTTGCACCTCTACAAAAGTATTGCCACATCTGAAGACGCATAGGCCTACACGAAATTGTTACTACTTAAACTTTTGCTTACACGCCATAGGCTAGCCTTAAGACCTATAATGTTACATGGAAATAAACTTCTAATCTCACGGTGTTACCCATGCTTATTCTATGATAGCTATGATAGCTAAAAAAATTATAATGTATTATCAATGCATTCTTATAATTCAAACTTTCAAGATTTAGGCGCGCGCCTAGTGCGCCTACTGGTTAACGCGCCTCTGTGAAGGTCGTATGATTCTAACACAGCATGATTTTCAATGAACATTGTAAATGAAAGTGCGTCTTTCTTCTCCATGCCTGGATGCAGTATTTCAATTGTGGCCCAACCAGTGATTTTTACAACCTCAGTATTGTATCGTTGTCTCTGTTGACTATTGTCCTTCTTATCGCATCTAGAGTTGAGTTAGGCATTTTTTATGTTTCAGCATATTGCCTTGAAGGTTTTCACTCTTGTACATGATCACTCCCATATCCCTTTCTTTTTCACTCGCTTTCAATACCATATCCCCCATTTCATATAAAGGTCGTTGTTTCTCTTCCCCATATGCATCACTGAGCACTTTTCCAAATTAAAGAGCATTTGCCAGTCCTGTAACCATCTGAACATTCTTCTTAGATCTTCTCGCAGAATCTCTGCCTCTTCTTCATTCCCCACTGCTCTACATAGTTTTGTTTCATCTGCAAACTTATAAATTTTTTATATAACCTCATCGTCTATTTCACTAATAAAAAGTATAATCAGCAATGACCCAAGCACAGATCCTTGTGGCACTCCGCTTAGCGCTGTCGTCCAGCTAGAATGTTTATCGCCTTTGCCCACCTTTTGTCTTCTTCCTGATAACCAGCTTTGAATCCCTGTTAGTACCTGCCCTCTAATTCAGCCTGCTTGCATCTTTTTGGCCAGCCTTACATGAGGTACTTTGTCATGTGCCTTAGCAAAATCCTGGTACATTAGTCTCGTGGACGAGTCAGTCGCCACGTGCACGCAGTGTCCGCGAGTGTGCTGTTTAGAGGAAGAGAAGAAAAGCTCGAAGGCGGATAGGAAAACTTGGAGACGGTGCTGAAACGTCTGTTCGCTTTGGAGCAAAGTATCAAACGGAAACCTGAAGAGGAATCAACGGAGACAGGAAGCAACAAAAAGGAGCACGTCCATATGGTGCCATATGGACCTAAAGAATAAGCCATCATCAGAACAACTGTAGCAACAAAAGCAGCCAAAAGGACATACAGTCAAAAGTAAGGGAAGTTGTGTTTGGTAAGAGGCATGTTGGAAAGAATTTGCACATTTGCCGTGTGCAGTGTTCAGGTTCAGCTGCAAGCCAGGAGCTCGAATTGAACAACTGCTCCCAGAAATTAAGCAGAAGGTAGACCGGGATGAAACAGTTCTAGTGAAAATTGGAACGAACAACCTACGAATGGATGAACATTATGACAATATATGAAGAAATGATTGAAGGGTTGAAGAATGACCGACAAGTGAAGTTGTTGTCATGGGTATCTTGCCTAGGCGGGATATCAGTGACGTCTGGAAAACAAGAAATTGAAAATCAACACAAGGCTGACGGAGATATATAAGAAGGAGGAGGAAAGATATTGGGAGGTTTAACTCTTGGGAAGATGGTTATTTTGGAAGGCATGCTCTGTATTTGAATGCTCGGGGAGCGGAATTTCAGCGGATGTAGTTGCAAGACAAAGTCTTCATGATGAAGACTTTAAACATGGTGGGGAGACGGTTAGAACAGTAAAGAGACTTGCTAACTGGCACACAAAAGATGAAATTCCAAGAAAAAAGAAAAAAGTAGTAGTGAAGACAGGCGGGATAAGGAAACTGGAGGTAGCAAAATTTAAGGTGAATGTTTGCAAGTGTGTGGAGCATTACAAAAAGAGAAGAATTGGAATTGTATGCAGATAAGCAGACACTGTACAATGTACATATTTGAAATAGCGGGATCATGGACAAACCCGGAGATCGAGAACAGTGAACTAGCGCTAGATGGAACCCGATTATTTAGAATGGATCGAACCAATCAGTAACCAGTTGGACATGGGGCTGGAGGAGTTTTAATGTATGTAAAGAGCAATATTAATGCAGCAGAGAGAGAGATGCAATATGAGGAGCAAGACCTTCAAAGAAAGCGTCTTTGTGTGAAATTCCATTCAACAAGTCTAAAATGCTTGTGAAAGTTTGTATTGGGTTCTATAGATGCCATCGAAGAAGCAGACCAAGGATTATGCAAATTACTAGAAATGGCTAATGTGGTTGATTAATACTAATGACTGATTAAGGTCAACACGCAATTTCTGGGTTACCTTGAGTCGCACTTAATTAGATTCTTCAGTTAGATAGTAACTGCAAGACGCGCTATTTGTGCATGAAAGGCGCTAATTAAAACTTTTGTTGCACAATATTACGTTTGTTTACATTACATTTTGACATTTTCCCATCTAAGCAAAAGAGTGTTCGATTAATCTCCTCCTACCGCTAAATCGTTGTGATTCCATGATACGAAAACGACTTTGCAGACGTGTTCGTCAAATGGAAATTCAGACAAGTCCAGGTCACAGTGGGTCTCGATGTTAACTGGCGGAAACCAAGACACCTCGCCATTGAACATGAGGTGGGCCATGTGATGAGTGGGAGGAAAGTAGTAGGCGTCCTTGCTGCAACCAATGAATATGTATACCTCTAAAATATTTTTATCACGAATTCTGCATATTCATCCATTCATTCATTCCGAGAATTTATATAGCGCCCCTTCAAGGAACCTACTCAGAGGCGCTCCCAGCCCAGCCACGGCTAAACAGAGAAGACTTGAACAGGCGGTAGAAAGCAGGCATATTTCTGCGAGGTATCAAGCGCAGCTCAAGTGAGAGCCCATTCCAGGTTGATGGCCCAACAATCGAGAAGGCTCGGCGTTGCTTGAGACATAAACGGGCCCGGGGGACAAGAAGTTCTCCTTTGGCCGAGGAACGCAGAGCCCCACGGGAGGCAAGGTCAGAGACAGGACGTCAGAAAGGTGTGATGGAGCACAGCCAGCAAGGCACAGCCAAACTAAGGCTGCTATCCTGTAAGAGATGTGCTGCGAGGCAGGAAGCCAGTGCAAAACATCGCGCATGTAAGCAGAGACTGAGGAGTATTTTGGATAAGACCAATAAACCAGACAGCTGAGCGGAGGACCCTGTCAAGACGGTTTATTAAGCCAGATGAGAGACCAGCAAGAATCGAACTACAGTGATCAACTCTGTTTGTAAAGAGAGAGAGAGACAGAGAGAGAGGCAGAGACAGAGACAGAGAGACAGACAGACAGACAGATATAGACAGAGACAGGAGACACAGAGAGAGACAGAGACAGAGAGACAGAGAGACAGAGACAGAGATACAGAGACAGAGACAGAGACAGAGAGGCAGAGACAGAGACAGAGACAGAGAGGCAGAGACAGAGACAGAGACAGACAGACAGACAGAGACAGAGAGAGAGACAGAGACAGAGACAGAGACAGAGACAGAGACAGAGACAGAGACAGAGACAGAGACAGAGACAGAGACAGAGACAGAGACAGAGACAGAGACAGAGACAGAGACAGAGACAGACAGAGACAGACAGAGACAGAGAGACAGAGACAGAGAGACAGAGACAGAGACAGAGAGACAGAGACAGAGACAGAATAAAAGACAAGGTCTGGATCAGTAAAGTAACTATACGGGTTACGGGCTAAACTGTGAAAAACGGAGCACATTCAGAGCCTGAGTAGCCTAAGTTATAGGCTACACCTTTGAGTAACCTATGGATGTTTAATGTTTCAAGTAATTCCTCAGTGCGTGACATAGGCCGACGAGCTTCGCTGTCTGCGTGAACAATCAGACAGTAAAAGAGATGTTATAGGAGTTTCTTCTCTTTATAATCTAATCGAATCCAATCTGGCTGTAATGTAATCAATGTTCTTAGCGCCGTTACAACAAACGGTCAAGATGCAAAGTCGTATTTTAATCGCAATCAATACTATTGAACCCATTCGTTCACCTGAAATTGCTTTAATGCTCAGACTTTCGACTTTTACACGCAGGTACTGTGACCCAGTACTTCTATGAACACTGGATAGTGAAACAGCATTATTGGTTATGAAGGTCGGCCTAATATTCGGGTATCGTACTATTCTTGTGCCACTTATTACCGAATTGTAGTAGAACATCCATTACCGCATATTAGCGTAAGCTACCAAATAATTCACAAAACTGCGATTAAGACAATACTACATTTTAGGCACGGTAACATCCAGGTACCAAACAGTACCTGGGTGGGGCCATGTTCTTTTCAAACATTGGCTAAGGAAATGACAGTACCTGTTATGTATGGCAATATCCGGAATCCAGATGTCGCTGATTGCAATTCTCAAAGTATCCATGTTGTTAAAGTCTTCATAATTCCAGACCAACCCAAAATCCTTCCAGCTCTAAAAATGTTTCCAGGATTACCGTGTTATTGATTTATTTGCTCATCTAGTTGCTGGACCAGCACTCAGTCCCAGCGCTCAGTCCCAGCGCTCAGTCCCAGCGCTACACAAACAACCAGTGGTTTGTTCATGGCTTAAGCGTCAGAGCCTAGACCCAAGAACCCCTTCCATCTATCGCCCCATTTCCAACCTCTCCGTCCTCTCCAAACTCCTAGAAAGGTATATCTCCGAGCTGGTGCACTAGCTTGACACCAGCTCATTAATGCAACTCTTGAAACCAGCTTCAGGAAACACCACTTGTCAACTTTAATCTTTCATCACTCGCTTACTAGCTAATGTCTTTAGTGCAGTCGATCAAGGCCATGCTACTCTCTTGACCTTGTAAGGCGTCAGTGACGCCTCTGACACTGTGGACAACCCTATTCTAATGTAGGGCTTGTCTCAATCTTTTGATATTGCTGACTCTGTCCTCCTCTGGTTCCGTTAGTTTCTCTCTGACCGCTCACCCTCTCTCTCTGCTGTCTCTGGCCCCACACGTCTGGATATAAATATGGCTTACCTCAAGGCTCGGGTCTGGCACCTCTTCTCTACACACTCTATCCCGCTGATTTAAAAAGTCGTACTAACTCTGAAAAGGTCTTCACCCACCAATACGCCGACGACATCCACACCTTAACCCATGGCCCAACCAAGGCAAAAGTTCATGTTATTTGCCAGCGATTATACGAACTTACGTCGGGAGCGCCTCTGAATCGTTGAGTGGCGCTTTGCAAATGCTCGATTACTATTACAATAATAGCCTAATTCTCTCTCTAACTGTAAGAGCTGAGGCTATATTTGCTACTTGTTACAAGTCACGATCTGTCAGCTTGATGTTGAAAATAAATGAAATTGATTGATTGATTAGATTTTGAGCTGCAACCGAGAGTGACCTCTCAGCTGCGAACTGACGGTGACAACCGCCACGGAAATTGATTTATTTCTGAAGCTACTTGAAATCCATGTCCTGAGTCACAGCTCAGAGTTCTGATGATTTTCAACAGTTGACTTTTCCATTTGCGGATTTGTCTCGACGATTCGCTGAGACGACGGCCGCCAGATACGCAATCAAAACAATTTATCTATTAAGTTTCTATCTTAGTTTGTTTATTTGTTTTGTAGACCAGTTAACTGAAAATTTCTTTGATTACTACTAATTCATTTCATGTATTTAAGCTGAAATGTTATCCGATGAGGTTTTGTGTTATTATCTAAAAACTAAAACCAAAGTTAAGGCTCTCTACAGTCAAGAAATCGAATGTGAAGTCGAAATGAATTACTACAGTAGATGTTCTTGACCAATCATCGCTATGAGAAGGTGTTTGGGTGTACTGACAATCAATAGAAATGTAACATACGCTGCCCAGATATCCGCTAATCGTGAAGGCTTGATTCTTTTCGTCCTGTGACACAAATTATCAATTCATACAGTTAATCACGGTTTTTAGTTTCTAATCACAATTAATGAATATGAAATTACTAATAACAAATAACTCATGGGGGTGGAAATGGGGTGGTAAGCGTCTCTAAAAGCCTCTACCACCCAAATGCCCACCACGCCACCTTCACGTGGTACCCCTGTTGGAAACAAAGTGCGTGGTGGACGACCGAGCCCTCGCCGGTATATGCGAGCCCAGATACAAGGAGTCGGAAGGACGGACGATGAAGGACATCGACGCTCGGAGATGGTGTCTCGCTAAAAACACCGAGAGGAAGGCAACGGGAAACCACCTCTCTAATTTCCCAAGAAACACTTGCAATGACGACGAAAAGGACAGGTGCTACGGGTGGTTGATGAGAGGCGATCGCTGGTGGCGGCAGTGGAAGAGGGACGGAGGGGCTGGGTGGGGCACGTGTTGGGGGGACTCCCTTCTGGGGGAGGTCGTGGATGGGTGGGGGGTAGAGAAGCCGGGGCGGGTGGTGCTGGGGTGGATGGCCGACGGATGCAGTGGGTTGGGAGGCGCAGCACGGGGAGGAGTGGCGTCATTGGAGGTTGGAACCTGCCGAAGGGCATAGAACTTAAAGAAGAAGAAGAAATAACTCATACCAAGTAATGCTATTAATGGCGTTAAACGATACTGTTATTAAGAAATCCACTGGTAACAATTAGTAAGCCTAACGAGATTAAAGAAATCAACAATGCGGATGCCTTGTCTAATGTCGTCTGACTCGGTTAAGCAAAACTGAGTTTAAATTTCTTTACTTTGGAACGAGTCCTTACTTATTTTCAGCTGTACTGTGACTAAACAATGGAAAAGTCATTACTATAATCTGTAGCATCTCTTTCGTGAGCTATATTTGCACTGCAATGAACTTGCATTGTTTACATTTGGTTTTCTGTTCTGTTCACCATGTCTACTTCTATTCCTAAGCTATTGCATTATCTTTTATCCTTAAATAACAAGCATTACAATATATTGCTGCCAGCACCACTGTATCTAAAACCATATAAAAGATATCATTTACAATGATTGCAAACGGAATTCTATGGTCAAATTTATTATTTGACCTCCACATCTAATAATCGACCAGAATCTCCTATTAATCTACCATGTCCTTTGTCTGTCGTAACAATTACAAAATAACTATGGTCTTTGATATATGGTATCTGTAACCAGTTTGAAACCATTATTACCTAACTGTTAGTCACTTAATTAAACCTTATTAAACATTATCTTTAATGATCTGCATTCCGTCACGGGTCTACTCAGTGCCGAAGGTCTCTGTAGTAGACCGTTTTCTGTTTGTTTTTCAGTTAAGTTAAGTTTAACTGTATTAATTTTCTTTTGTGTGCCCATTTATTGTTGTAACCATACTGGCACTAACTGAAACTTGGCTGAACGTAAATCAAACGGACTTGGTTTAATTCTAAGGCTACTCATTTATAAGCAAACCTAGACGGGAGGGAAGGGGCAGTGGTATCGGGTTTCTAATTAAGCATGGAATACCTTTGAAATCTTAAATGATTTAGATCAAGAATTCCATTTCCGTTCCTTTGAAGGACTATTTATTCGCTTAACTCATAAAACAGGATCACTGATCATGGGGGCCATTTATCGTCCACCTGGCCAAAGTCTAGAAGATTTCTAAAAAAGAATTAGATCCTGATTGTCGAAAACAAGGAAGAAGTCAAAATATCAGATATTAATAGGTGACTTTAATGCCGACCTCCTTAAAGTCAATCATCATAAGCCAACTGAAGAGTTTTATAATTGTTTACTGACCCACCATCTTCTCCTACTTGGTCTCCCGTACTAGAAGCATGCAATAAATTGGACCCAAATAAGGCTTATGATTTTTTTGACCACGAATATAGAGTCGCCTACGACTCAACCTTTCCTGTTGATGCAAATAAATACAACAGAAGAGCATACCTAAGAATGCTTCAATGGGAATACTTAAATCATGTAAAAAAATCGAAATTATATGATACATTTATTAATTAAAAAATCCCACTGAACATAAAAAAAGTATTAACTACATGTAAAACAATAAGTCTAAATCCATGCGGCTTCAAGCAGAAAAACTTTTTATGTTGCGGAATTCTGCAAAACACAGTCGATACCTTAAGGCTACTTGGAAACTACTAAGAAGTCTAATGAGGAACACTGATACTGAAGATAAACACATTAAATCTTTAATAATAAATGGAACTCCAATAACTGACAAGAGTAGCAATAGCCATCAAACTCTATCACTATTTTACTGATATAGCCCACTGATTGGAAAAAGACATTCCAGACTTTGAATCAACTATTGACCAATCTATGACTTTTTCTAAGGTTAACTCTTTTAGACTAATGGAATTACCTAAAAATGACCTACTACGACTGGGTAGTACTATGAATTAGTTCCTCCCGCTCTAAAGGGGTTGATGACATTGACCCCACTTTAGCTTTACCTAGCTTGAGTAGGAGAAGAAGTTTCTAATTACAGACCAATTTCATTCCTTCCATTCTTCTCTAAGTTCTTTGAAAAAGCAATGCACGAGCGATTGAATGACTATATTATAAAATCTAACATTATTTTTTCATCCCAACATGGGTTTCAAGCTGGTCATTCCACCTTTATGCCTTTACTTAATATGCAAGATAAAATCTCTGCCACAATGGATAATAACGAACATTCTATAGGAATCTTTTTGGATTTAGCTAAAGCTTTCGATACCATAGATCATAGTATTCTCTTTAAAAAAATTAAGCATCTATGGAATTAGCAATGTCCAATTAAATTGGTTCAAAGGCTACCTGGAAAATAGAATGCAATTAGTCAGCTGCAATGGCGCTCGATCCCCTCTTAAACTCATTGAATACGCAGTGCCTCAAGGCTCCATTCATGACCCTTAACTTTTTTTTATCCTTTTCATTAACGACCCACCTAATGTCTCTTCCACACTTTTCTTCATACTATTTGCAGGTGATACCAAAATAGTCTACTCTCACTCTTCATTGGAATTCTTAACTGAGCAATGAGCATGCCAACACTGAACTGGAGAAAGTTGCTAAATGGTTCGAAGTGAATAAACTAACTTTAAACTTAGATAAAACTAATTTTATATTATCTAGACCTAGATCCTATAAAAAACCATCTCCTCCAGTATTGCCTAATTTAGAAATTAGTGATACTAGGCTACCATAACCGAAGTGCAATATTCCAAGTTTCTAGGGGTCTATGTTGACCAACACCTATCAATGACCTATCATGGAAGGAACATATAACTAATATCGCATCTAAGGTTGCTAAAATATTAGGAATCTTCTCTCTTTGTTATACTCTCATTTACCTATACTTAACCTATGGTAGGCCTAACAAAATGTGAGCCTCTGCTCATAAATCCAACTTATCTAAGCTTCAGGTTCTTCAAAAAGGCGATCAAATATATAGCCGGTAGGCCTAACCCTATATGCATCCCATGCAGCCAAGAAGTTTCTTGATCGTAATAATTAAAACTAGGCCTAGAGTAAATAATGAGATATCAATTAGGGCTATTTATGTACCGCTATAATTGTAATTTACTGCCTCTTATATACCAAGATTTGTTTCAACCTATCTTGGGCATCCGTCACCATCCATCTAGAAACACAAATTCCTTCCTTATTCCCTTTGCCTTACACAAGACTCTCTTCGATTAAATATGTATGGCCAAGAACACGGAATGCAATCCCTATAATTAATATACGATCCTTATCTAGCATTCATCTCTTTACACGCAATTTGGGTGTATATTACGCGTTTCTTGAACTACTCAAAGACACTCAAAATGCTAACCCTAAATGTTCCCTAATGTAATGCTTTTACCCAAATCTCTGTGATGACTAAGACGTAGTAAATGTGCATTCGCACCGTTGTTATTTTATACACTCTAGTTAAGTTCTAATTAAGTCTAATTAAGGTATTTGTTACTCTGTCTTCAAATTTGGTTTTCCTTGGCCACACTGCTGTATGCACTACTATTACCCCCGGTGGCCCTGGTTAGCGGGACCCTTCGGACCCTTATGGGTGTCCTAGGTAACCTCAACATGTTTTGCCAATGTATTTCTGTTGTCGTTAACCTTCTTTTATGTATATGTTTCTGGTTACCAAATAAATTCAATTCAACTTCAAACTGATTCTGTTTCGTCTAATTACGTCTAGTTCAGTGTAATCTGTCCGAAGCTAGTCAAATCTGAGTGAATCTACTGTAGTATGGTTTTGTGCATGGCATAATTCTCTCTTATAAAATTATGACCTTCTGTTAACCCAGACTACTTTGGGAAAATCCGGCCTTAGTACTCTATGTAATTGGAAACGCGTACAAGTCTAGTCGAAAACAGGTTCACCCAACATCAGCATTAAATGAGGTTGCACGATCCACTACTGTAGCGCGACTGATGTACGCATCTTCGGCTTGGTGGGGGTTTTGCGGGTCGGGGGAGCGGGAGAGCCTGGAGAGGTTCATTTTCACAGTCAAGCGCGCTGGGCTTCTCCCGCCTGATCGAGGGCCCGACACTGGCCAACTTAGCAGATGATGTACTACTCAGGACGATAATTGGAAACGCGTATCATGTCCTACGTAGGTTGTGCCCTAGATTTCATGTGACTTCATACGATTTTCGATCAAGGCCGCACCTATTCGCCATTCCAAACAAAGACGATAAAAGCATTATTCCATGCATGACGTATAAAACCACCCATTAAGTATTTGGGCTAAATAATTGGATACAGATATACCTATACTTTCCTTTAGCTTGTAACTTGTAGCGTTTTGTCTGCAAGAGTGAACGAATAAACGATTATACTATGCATCACCATTTTAATGAGACTAAATAACCAAGGATTAACAACGTCCAGAGCAACATACTTAGGTCATTGGTTCTGACCTCAGAGCATTAGGTATGACCCTGTGGTGCAACCAAGCGAAATTAATGTCCGTTTAAATAGCAACTCACCAAATCCTCAACCAAGAAATTTGATAATCTCAATTCAACCGTGACTGTTTCTCTTATATTGTTGACTGGGCGAATAGATGTCCTGTAGTCTTCCATCAGATAATCGTACAGGCGCCTCACGTTCGAGATATAGCTTCCATTCGGAGCCGTGAATGCTTCAAATGAAAACATTAAATATATGATAACTTGAGAGTCCAGAGTTTAACGCAGGGTCTAATAATTTATAAAAGAGAGTATGAAGAAGAGTTTCCTTAAATGACAGACAATGTGGAAAGCCTGACAAAGTTTATGGGCGATCGAAGCAGCATGCATGAAGACTTGCAGGTAGTGGCATGATGTTTGTTTGTTCGCTCATGTGCTTAAATCGACTGTAACTCTTAAACTCAGATGCCGTATCTGCTTTTTTGACAGAAGACGTCGTTCAAATTACCAGACATTGACGTAAATGTTCATTTACCTTCGCCAGTGTCTACATGAAGAATCGCCAGAGCGAGAAGAAACCATTCGAAGAAGACCATGACGTTGCTAGATTAAGAAAAATGGTCACTCTGAGAAATATGTGTTTGTCAATTATGTCTTATGTCAATGCAATATCATGTAAAGTTGTTATCCAAATTTCATATAAAATCTGTCTCTGAAACCAACCGACTATGACGCATCTGAACAGATCATAATGTCCCTTTCATACTAATTCTTTTAATTCGATCAAGGCCGCAATTAACAATTAAATTCTAAGAATGATTATGATTGTAATTATTCAAAGCGTTATTTACTCTAATGAATGATTTTGTTTTTATAACGTCAAAATTAATCTCCGATTCTTCAAGTTGGTTTATATCAAGCAGGCTTAGTGTGTGAACGATATCGAAAGCCTATAGCTAATCAAGCATAGGCCTATATGCGAAAAAGGGCAAAATCATAACACTCAAATAATAATAAAGTAAATAATATCATGCTTTCTGGCAATAATAAATTATTACTATTTGCAATATTATCCAAAGCCTAATTGTGGCATCAAAGGTGATCAGCTGAATGTATGTAGCCTACACATGTATGTATGTATGAATTCGTAATCATAAGCAGCGTTTGATAGTTTTCTGAATTCCTAAACGTGAGGCATAAGGATATTCGCCAGCGCTGCGTCAAGTCGGGGTTCTTTCCTTTGGTACCTCATGAAGAACAAAGTTCAGTCTTCAATATCCCAAAGAGAAGGAAACAAAAGTGCTGTAACCGATGGCTGTGTTTAGTTCGATAGACATCGAGAAGCGGCGAAGTGAATGGATCAGGGAGAGATTTCTTGAATGGGGCTTTATTTCTAAATGCCAAGCCAGAGGTTTGAAAGATAGGGTCTGGAAAAGGTGAATGGTGAACGAGATGAGGGGTGAATAAATGCAGAATTTGTGGAATTCAGGTGGAATATCGTTCCTGCTTTGCTGCTTATCACGTTTGGTAGCTCATCATTTTGTCAAAAGCGGCTTATCAGTCGCACAAGGCCAGCCCACTCTGGGCCCAATGCTCGTCGTTAACTGGTTTAGTCGGCCTGCTTATCAACAGTGGTGCACATTATACTGAGCAGCATAATTTAAACAAGCATCTCATCTGTCTTCATTCTTCTGTGGTCATCCGACAACCTGACCTTGCTATTCAGGTATAGGTTTGCAGGGTTTCTGGACATCCCATATATTCTAATCAAATCTAATTACTTCTATCATTCTATGGTGCCGTTCTAATAATTTAAGCACAACTGTCGAGTGTCGACTTAGGCTACATGTAGGTTAAAGTATGGACAGACTCGTAAAAAATAGTTGGACATGCCCGGTCGAAATCCAATAAATCAGTTAATACAGAAGCCAACCTGATTAATTATAAGGATTATAATTCATTTTCAAAAGCAAAAGCTTAAACGATTGCTTAACGTGAGGCTAAGCAATATTTAAGCTTTTGCTTTAGAAAATGAATTTAGTTTTGTTTTAGTTTCTATTTAGTGACTTTACAATATTATTACACAAAGACGGCAAATTCCACCTGTACAACACATAATTATGTAAGAGTTATAGAATTATCATGCGCTGATCATAGTCCGCAGAACTGCTGCAATATAGTCATCAACTGAATACAAGACTTTCGAAACAGCGTTAAAGATATACAGTAGCTATTCTCCAATATATATGGGGCCGTAAACAAACACCCACCAGAGTCCCTGCCAAATGGTACTTACAATTCCATCCACAAGACCAGGCTCTGCTGAATGCTGATGAAAGTCCAAACGCTGACTCCAAAGCCAGAACTTATGGAGCATCGGCAAAAAGCACACACACCCGATGTTTCTACGCTGCGCGCTCGATCTGTAGGCCAGGCTCGTCCAACCTACGGCCCGCGGGCCACAATCCGGCCATTCGAGCCTTTAAAAATATTGATTTTTATATGTCTAAAATTGGAAATTGCATACTACGTTGCTAATTGGCCCGGTCGTGAACATTTCCCATAATTCTTTGGTTCACAAGACTCACGAAGGTTAATGCTATGTCTGTGTTGCAATACTTAATGTTGTTTTCAGCGTCAAATAACAAATTAGCAATGACGGTGGCAACAAGTGCAAGCAAAAAACGAAAGACTGACTCCGAATGTAGAGTTTAAAAAAATATGTAGGCCGAGGAATTTTTCGTCATTGAGCATTCTGAGGGTGTAGTTAGTTTAATCTGTCGAGAAATTATAATATAATTTCTCTAACAACCCTATGTTCCTTTTTCATTGCTATATATTATATAGCAATGAAAAAGGAACATAGGGTTGTTAGGCCACTACTAAGCGACATTGTTCCACACAGCATGGCATAAAGTTTGGGTAATTTATCATTTTAGCGTTCTAAATAATTATTATTCGCCCATTTTAGCATATAGTTTGGATTGGTTCTACTTACAGTATAATTTTTCCACAAATCCAGTGTCCACTTACACTATAAAATAGTTTCATTAATCAAATTTCAATTTAAGCAAGAATTGTTGTCATCAATCCAACTTCCAAGTTCTTTCATCGATACAACTTCTATTGTACCGAATATAATTTCCGACGCTAAAACCTTGTTTTACCTGATAATGCGTAAATCAGAAGGAACGCTAAAAATGATGATAATTATTGCCATAAGTTGGATCTGATCACAATGATTTCGTCTACTTAGTCAGGTTCGCGGGTTGAGGAGGGCAGCCACACTAAACAGAGTCTATCATTCTGATCACTGAAACTTTCTACATTCATTCATTTATGTTCCTGAAACATTGCAAATGGAACTTATTGACATCTAGAATGACAGTAACATGAAGAAAGCTTTCCAAGACCATGACCTTGAAACATTTTACAGAAAGTATATATCCTCAGAGGCTTTTCCAAATCTGCCAAATCCTGAACTTAGGTATATTGCACTCTTTGGCACTACATAATTATTGCTGTGAACAGTTTTAACAGTTTTTTCTCCAGAATGAAAAAATAAAAAACTCAAAACCACTACTGAGAGTGAACATTAAATCAGAATGCTTAGAATAGCTACATCAACTGTTGAAGCCGATATAGAGTACTTGTGTAAGCAAAAGCAATGCCATCCCATTAGTGCAAATAAATAAGCAAAAATGTGAATGAGTGGTTATCAGGTAGGCAAATAAAATTATTGATGGTTAGTTGGCCTATGCATCGCGTTTTAAAATTATTGATGAAATTTTTCTTTGGCCCCCGAGGTCATAGAAAAATGGCAGCGTGGTCCCTCGCCCGAAGAGATTGGACAACCCTGATCTATAGGGCAATCATCATGCGACATCCGTGTGAACGCGCTTAATTCAGATAGGGCAAACAAGGCACCAGAGTCTATTAGGTCCGAGTCAGCGCGCAGAGAACTACATGACATTGTACAAACATCGTCTGGGCAGATAATGATAGTTCCTATATATAATTATTTTTTAAATCGTGTGCAGTTGTGTGGATATATATATAATTATATATAATGTAATAGATATTGCAAATATTACATACATACGTACTTACATACATGCATACATACATGCATACATGCCTGCATGCGTATAATATACATGCATACATAGGCCTACATACATTATGATACATACATACATATATAGATATATATTATCTACATCTGAATATTTCTTTATGAATATATGCCTTATTTAACGTTAAAAGGCTACGAGACTGAACGGATATATATGCCACAGTGAAGTACAAGTAAAAAGCTACCGTGTAAGCCTCTGGTAATAAATAATAAGCTTTATACAGTGCCCTTCAATCACCTATTCAGTATTAGTCATACATGTATGTAGAAAATACATACATAAACCTACCAGTATAAAATATTTGCAACTATGGCATTGTTGTTTCTCCCGACGTCTGGGATCCTGGCATAGAAGTAGGCCTACATACATGCACACATATAAATATACATTTATATATGATCAGAAGTAATTATTAGGCGGCCCTTTGCAGTAAGCTGGGTCGCATTAGATGAATGCTACGTAAGTGTAAAGCTCCGAAAGTTGTAGGTCTCTTATAACACAAATGCTGCTTTAAGAAGACCTGCGTAACTGCCGGTTATACATCAAATCAAATCCGCCATGGCAGACTCACGTTGTTTGGTCAGTTTCTCTGCCAGGTCAGAATCTAAGGGTCAAGATTCTGTAGCAGAGGCCTAATACCCCAAACTGACCGTTGGTCTTCAGATGTCCCGAAAAAATTACAGACCTTTGATTTTATTTATGCTGATGAAATTTGTTATGAACTCATTAGGTTACTCGTGGGTCATCTTGAAGGCTCTGCCGCCATTGCATGTACTTGGTTGAAAATCGGCGATAATTGAAATGGTCAGATTTGCATGAATGTCACGTGACAGGAGTATTGCATTCTAATCTGAATATTGCCACAGCGCCTTCATCGTAATGCAAAATATTAATTCATTCTTATAATTTATATAGTGCCTCTTCAAGAGACCTACTCTGCGTTAGTCTATTATGATGGTAAGTGTCATTACAAACAAAATTATTACATCAGTTAGCAAAACAATGCACAGTAACTAGAAGAGTAACTAGTGGCGATCCGCCACTGAACACACTTGGAACCAACCAACAGATTTCCATCGAAAGCTGACAGATGGCATGAATGTTCATAGTCTATGAGCCAAGTTGCTTCGATAGAGTAGATCAGCCACGGGTGACAGCGTTCGCACACACCTATTCAGTATACTGTTTCGTTACAGACAAATTAAGAAACATTTTCTCTTTAAATAGTGAGAGACATACATACACACATAATACGATGCCATTGTACGAAAAACAAATCTATATTGATGGAATTACAATTACGGAAGTAAAGTCTTGAATTTTTTTGAATTGAATTTGTTTATTGCACAGAATAGTTTTTAGGTTACAATCATGAAAAGCAAGTCCAGTGCAACAGGAGCCAAGAAAAGCTAATAGCTTATACTAAGCTTGACCCCTCTTTCTTGATTATTATCCATAAATGTATTTGATACTTAATTAGGACTTAAATATGACTTAAATAATAGTAAAAGTAGTAACAGAATAGTAATAGTAATAATCACACAGCGAGATTTCCTTGGATCGTTTTAAATATTCAGAATTTTTTCAGAGTTATATTTTTCTGCCATTTTCTTTAAATGTTTCAATTTACTCCTGAAAGCGTGTAATTTGTTGGCTTATTACTTCTGCTCTATTAAAACGAGCTGGAAAACACTGATACATTCACCGCCCAGACAACTACACCATCGACTTCCATATGAACGCCATTTCAGCTTTACAACACCAACAGTTTATCAGCTACTTAAAATATGAATAGCAAGTGAAATTGAGCTCGTATCACAGGATTATTTGCTAGTACTTCGGACAAGTCTCTTCCCAAACAACTGAGGTTTGCAGCTAAAAATAAGAAATCCTGTGGTAGCATTTCGACAGTTACTAATCGTCAGAGTCCGTGAACCATAAGCAGTTCAGGTGCTATAGTCAGGGCTGTTAGACCGAAAATTTAAGCGGATGGGAACCGGCTGGACAAAAGCACCAAACTTTCTGTGTACTTAGGTTTGGTCATATGGTAATAGTTTTTGGTAGGAGCCACGCGATCCGACCACGGGGTCACCCTCAAAACCAAGATGGCGGCCAATAATGGCGCCAACACAGAAAAACAGTATATATCAGGTCATAGGTAAGCTACAAAAACAAACGAAGTATCAAATTTAACATTATCAAGGTCAAGGAATCGATTTTTCGTAGTGGCAATAGTGTCCGAATGGTACTATCCAAGATGGCGTCCAATATGGCCGCCAACACACACAAATAGGTATATATCAGGTCAGAGGCAAGCTACAATAACAAATGAAGTGTCGAATATAATATTTTCAAGGTCAAGGAATCGACTTATCGTAGTGGTAATAGTTTCCGAATGTCACTATTCAAGATGGCGTCCAATATGGCCGCCAACACACAAAAATATGTATATATCAGGTCAGAGGTAAGCTACAATACCAAATGAAGTGCCGAATATAATATTTTCAAGGTCAAGGAATCGATTTATCGTGGTGGCAATAGTGTCCGAATGTTACTATCCAAGATGGCGTCCAATATGGCCGCCAACACACAAATATATGTATAGCTTATATCAGGTCAGAGGCAAGCTACAATAACAAATGAAGTGTCGAATATAATATTTTCAAGGTCAAGGAATCGACTTATCGTAGTGGTAATAGTTTCCGAATGTCACTATTCAAGATGGCGTCCAATATGGCCGCCAACACACAAAAATATGTATATATCAGGTCAGAGGTAAGCTACAATACCAAATGAAGTGCCGAATATAATATTTTCAAGGTCAAGGAATCGATTTATCGTGGTGGCAATAGTGTCCGAATGTTACTATCCAAGATGGCGTCCAATATGGCCGCCAACACACAAATATATGTATAAGCTTATATCAGGTCAGAGGCAAGCTACAATAACAAATGAAGTGTCGAATATAATATTTTCAAGGTCAAGGAATCGATTTATCGTGGTGGCAATAGTGTCCGAATGTTACTATCCAAGATGGCGTCCAATATGGCCGCCAACACACAAATATATGTATAAGCTTATATCAGGTCAGAGGCAAGCTACAATAACAAATGAAGTGTCGAATATAATATTTTCAAGGTCAAGGAATCGACTTATCGTAGTGGTAATAGTTTCCGAATGTCACTATTCAAGATGGCGTCCAATATGGCCGCCAACACACAAAAATATGTATATATCAGGTCAGAGGTAAGCTACAATACCAAATGAAGTGCCGAATATAATATTTTCAAGGTCAAGGAATCGATTTATCGTGGTGGCAATAGTGTCCGAATGTTACTATCCAAGATGGCGTCCAATATGGCCGCCAACACACAAATATATGTATAAGCTTATATCAGGTCAGAGGCAAGCTACAATAACAAATGAAGTGTCGAATATAATATTTTCAAGGTCAAGGAATCGACTTATCGTAGTGGTAATAGTTTCCGAATGTCACTATTCAAGATGGCGTCCAATATGGCCGCCAACACACAAAAATATGTATATATCAGGTCAGAGGTAAGCTACAATACCAAATGAAGTGTCGAATATAATATTTTCAAGGTCAAGGAATCGATTTATCGTGGTGGCAATAGTGTCCGAATGTTACTATCCAAGATGGCGTCCAATATGGCCGCCAACACACAAATATATGTATAAGCTTATATCAGGTCAGAGGCAAGCTACAATAACAAATGAAGTGTCGAATATAATATTTTCAAGGTCAAGGAATCGATTTATTGTAGTGGCAATAGTGTCCGAATGTTACTGTCCAATATGGCCGCCAACACTCAAAAATAGGTATATCTCAGCTCATAAAGCCGGGATGGGTGGGGGGCTTTGGAATCGCTCTTCGGGACGATCATCTGATGAAAACTCTAAGCGGACTGTCTCTGAGCTGTTTGATTCTATTTGTAGCGCTGACAACAGCAGAAGCAGATCCTATAAGGTTTTGACTTTGAAGATCTCTTTATGATTTCTTGAATTGTAGCATTCCCGCACTATTGCCACTTCAATTGTTATTGTGGCTTACCTATCCATTCATTTATTCAAGGAATTTGATATTACGCCCCTTCAGGAGACCTACTCAGAGGCGCTCCCAGCCCAGCTTCGGCACTAAATTATTAGACTTCGGTAACTTATTAAATGCAGGGGCACTACCCGTAGGCAGTTGACGAATCTCTAATGGGAGACCATTCTAGATGGAAGGTACAAGTTACAACTATTGAGAAGGCACGGTGCTGCCTAATTCAGGAGCGAGCCCGAGGGACTAAGAGTTCTCCCCCAGCAGAAGATTGGAAGACTCGACGGCTGCAGCTGTATCAGAAAGCAGACGACAAAGATCACTCCGACAGGCCGAGGCACAGCCAATGATGCACCGCCAGACCAAAACAGCAACCCTATTAGAGATGCGTTGTGGGACAGAGAGCCAGTACAATACATCCCACATATAATACAGAAACAAGAGCATATTTGGGAAAGCCCCTCTAAGACGAGCAGCTGAATGAAAAACCGTCCACGGCGCCCAATTATTTCAAGTGGCTCTGTGGCAAACCCACCAGGATCAAACTGCAGTGATCCAATCTGCTAGTAACAAAAGCATGGATAAGGATCACAGCAGTGTCACGGGATAGGGAGCGAGAAATAACCCTCAATTGACGTAGCTGATAATAGCAGCTAAGGGCAAGCTCATTTATGTGCTGAGAAAAAGAAAGTTCTTGATCCAAAGTTACCTCAAGTCCCGGACCGATTCCAATAAGGTGACATGCGGGAACTTTTCCGAAACCAGGCATCGGTCAATGCTCGCCAATCATCTACCACAACCCAAACAAATGAATTGATCCTTAGAGGCGTTTAGAAGCAGGCGATTGGATGCTAACCAAGTGGAAGGGCATCCATAGCTTGGCACATCTGCTGAACGGCAATCCACCCCGCAATTGGGGTGGCAATGGGTGTATACGGTCTGCACATCGTCAGCATATAGCCTAGCTGGTGCACAAGCCCACATGACTCCAGCAACACCCCAATACCAGACGAATAGATAATATAAAGCATTGGGCCCAGCACTAAAACCTATGGGGCACCAAAAGGGGCTAGAACCCAGCTGGACCTACAGAAGCCAAAGACTACTTGATTAGTGCGCTCTGGCAGAAAGGATCGAAGCCACTATAGCGGTTTGTCTGTCAGCCCAAAAGAAGCAGGAGAGAGAGAGAGAGAGACAGACAGACAGACAGACAGAGAGAGAGAGAGAGAGAGAGTCCGACATCAGTTCTATGGTGCCATAGAGGTCAGAGAGTCCTGAGTCGTTTTGGAGAGTCACCATAGAGTGATTCTTCCTAAAGCCAAACTGCTGGGAGGAAAGGAAACCATTTATATCTAGTTAAACAATAGCAACAATACATTCCAGAACCTTAGAAGGAAATGTCACATTTACAATCAGGCAGTAATTTGCTTAAGCACTGGAATTCAGCCCATCCAGCTTGAAGACTGGGTACAGGATCGAGCTCGTACGTTTCTGGCGCGATTAAATTGAGCATTCGTAGCTCAGCACTCGTGACCTCTATATTGGACGCCATCTTGGATAGTAACCTTCAGACACTATTGCCACTACGATACATCGATTCCTTGACCTTGAAAATATTATATTCGACACTTCATTTGCTATTGTAGCTTACCTCTGACCTGATATATACATATTTTTTGTGTTGGCGGCCATATTGGACGCCATCTTGGATAGTAACATTCGGACACTATTGCCACTACGATAAATCGATTCCTTGACCTTGAAAATATTATATTCGACACTTCATTTGTTATTGTAGCTTGCCTCTGACCTGATATATACCTATTTTGTGTGTGTTGGCGGCCATATTGGACGCCATCTTGGATAGTAACATTCGGACACTATTGCCACTACGAAAAATCGATTCCTTGACCTTGATAATGTTAAACTTGATACTTCGTTTGTTTTTGTAGCTTACTTATGACCTGATATATACTGTTTTCTGTGTTGGCGCCATTATTGGCCGCCATCTTGGTTTTTGAGGGTGACCCCGTGGTCGGATCGCGTGGCTCCTACCAAAAACCATTACCATATGACCAAACCTAAGTACACAGAAAGTTTGGTGCTTTTGTCCAGCCGGTTCCCTTCATCTTGCTAACAGCCCTCACTATATATTAGCAGTTGCTACAGGGAGGATCGGAAAAACTCGCAATTAAATGACTCGCGCTCGTCGTGACGTCAAAGCGGCTATTCTTAGCGGTGACGTCACATGTAGCGCGCAAACGACAACGTCAGAATGGCGAGTATGACGCAATAGATAATTAAGAACAGACGATCGAAAACCACCGCCAGTTGGCGCCACTCGGATCTCGCTGCGTTGCGTTGATAGTTGGCCATGAAGCGTCGTTTCTTCTCGGTTCCGGGATCAACTCCGGAGGTGGATTCAGTCCCGTCTTCTCCTTCGGGATTTATCTCGAGGACACCGCTGCTGGAGATCTCGTCCTCTGGAAAGAAATCTTCCTTCTTCACGCACAGCATGTTCGCCACTGGACCAAGGAAAATCTGGAAAATGAAAAACCATAAAGGCGTTTGTTCCATTTAAATATTTACAGCACAGTTGTCTTCAGAAGTAAAAGTATTTATAAAACTTCACGCGTATCACGAGTTTGGAAGCTTATTTTAATTGACTTAGTTACTGAACTGATTGTGAACCACTGCTTGACCGGGTGCTTGGTTGAATATCTCGCTTAACTGGCTGGCCGAATGCTATAGGCTGCGTGACTGACTGATTGACTAGCTGACTGCTATAGGTTGGTATGTTGCTAACTGGCTATTGGCTGATTGACTATCTGACTGACTGCCGAACTCACCAGTCTGAAGACAGCGTGTGGCCCAGACAGACGCGATGTACTCTTGTCCCAGAAACCGATGATGATGGCTGAGATGGCAAGCGACAGAGAAGCCATGACGATATTGCCAAGGAAGTACTTCGCTACAAATGAAACGCCTATTACTGAATGTAATAATATATAATTAAAGAATAATAAATTTGTACTCAGTAAAGAATAATTAAAGAAGATTAAAAACCTAATGATGACGTAAAGTGACAGAAAGTAGGCCTACCCATTCATAATTCCTGTGTTTTCTACAAGCCTTACCTACCCTACCCTACTACTTTAACACCTAACCAAACCTAAATAATTATGCTACGCTAGAATTATGTGCCAGACCAATCAAGATTTTATCCGATCCGTGAGTCCCTACCATATTTTGCGTCCTCAACTTTAAATACCCTACCATTCTCGACCTGTCATTCCACACTCTTGCGTAGCGTACATTTTAAACTGTCTACAGGCATCTACAGAAGAACTGGGTGGGGCACGTATTAAGAGGAGACTCCCTCCTGAAAGAAATCATAGAAGGGAGAATGGTAGGGAAAAGAGGGAGGGGAAGACCGAGGCAGATGATGCTGGGATGGATGGCCGACGGATACAGCGAATTAAAGGAAAAAGCACAGCACAGAGAAGAGTGGCGTCATTGGAAGTTGGAACCTGCCGAAGGGCAGAGAACTTAAAGAAGAAAGACAGGCATCTAACCTTACTTATAATACTTAACTAATCATACCTTCTTTACCACAATTCACCTTTCCGTATCGTACCGAACGTGCCTTACGGACACAAGCCCTACTTTATCCTACCCTGTCTTTTGCCTTTTCACCCCTACAGTGGCGGCGCCAGGGGGGCTAGGGGTGCTTAACCCCCTAACTGCGGTTCAGCCCCCCCAAAAGGAGAGGTTTTAAGCAAAAAAAGGTCGTCGCATCCCAATCGGAATAACTTACCATGGCTTTTTGAGCTTTAGCCCCTCCAAACCTGAAATCCTGGCGCCACCACTGCATCCCTACTCTATTGGACTTCACCCTCTGTAGCATACAATACCTTTGCTAAATACCATTGCACAATGAAATGGCGGACTACCCTAATCGTGTCATGCGTCATGCTATATAAACAGCAGCATATCGCTTCTTTCTGGAACAATCTACCATTCATCAAACTTTGATTCTAGCAGTCAAGTTAGTTTAAGATTCTTTTCAGTTTATCTCACGACGCATTTTTATATTGTTGCCAGACAGAATAATGTTTCAACATCTTCGTTAGATTCTGAAAGGCGCTATATAAAGTGTGAATTATATTGATACATGTGTATAGATAATTACATAAAATTATATGTCTTATTATCAAGTATGTACATGTAAGTGTACACCTACATGCATTATGCATGCACTTTACCGTCCGCACCAAACTTTATCTTTTCATATCCTACGAAACGAAGCTAGTTTGCTTACCTATGAGCGGTAAGTTGGGGTGAGCCGTGGGTATGTAGTTGACAAGCTCACCAAGTAGGAGAGTGTCGGTAATCAAGACACCTATTCCTACAGAAAGAAAGTCATTCAACATGGTTTACTAAAAATCATCATCATCATCATCATCATCATCATCATCATCATCATCATCATCATCATCATCATCATCATCATCATCACCACCACCATCACCTCCACCACCTCCACCACCACATTCATCATTGTCACCTTTGTGACCACTACAACCACCACTATTTGAGAAAAATTGCAGCACTGGGTGAGTCTAATTAATTCGGTCCACTTCTCAATAGGTCTTGTTCAACAGTGTTTTCTCCACCAAGCCACAAGAACTGATTTCACTCACCGAATATCATCTTTTCTCCGCTTCCCGGAGGCAGTAGAAAGACAACCGGTGTCACCAAACAGAGCATCACAGAGGGTCCGACGAACAGGTGGGTGGCAAAGGTACTGCGTCGTCTAATGGTGAATTTGTAGTTTACTTCTGGAAAAATGTCTAGGTCGCAGCAAGGGTAGTGTTTTTCATAGCGTTCCACCGTGACCCTTACAAGTTTCCATTCAAGGTTTTCGTTGGCCGCCCTGTTTAATAGGGTGTCGGCATCCGTGTAAAGATCTGGCGAGGTTATGTTAATCTGCAACATGGTTCAATAGACAGTGACACAATTCAGTTCACAGCGACATGGTTCCATGCACAGTTGTGACCATGTGACAAGTGTCTCCTGTTTAATCGGCCTACTATTCGATAAGCATCATTAAAGCATTTAGCTCCCTCTAAACAGTTGAAGGTCGTATAGTGCTAACAAAGCATAATTTTCAATGAACATTGTAAAACGAAGTGCGTTTTATTCAACCTTCTTTCTTCAACATGCCACACGATAAACAGTTGTGTATAAATTTTATTTAACGACGCACTCATATCTCCGATGATTATCATCACACTGAGCACATTTATTTTATATATAACGATCGATGTATGGAGTTCCAAGACAGGTGCTCTGAGGGACGGCTACCAACAGCGGAGTTGGGTGTTCTGCGCAATAAACAGTGAAGGGGAGTCTCTAAATAACGGCCTACTACCATCATACTCTCAATCGTTTAATGGTTATGTTCACTTAACCCCGTCTAGTCGTCTACTTTAGAACATTTTCAGCTATATCGCATTGTATAATATTATTTGAATATATTATGTGAGAAGTGCTGCATTGTCTCGCAAAGGCGAAGAAGATACACCGTATGCCTACTCCAACTTGAACGAACTAAGTGATGGTTGGAACTGCGTCCGCATAAATTTTATATGAAAGAGTTTTCTGTTCCAGTTATGAGTCGGTCTGGACGCCGATCAATAAGCTTCGCTACTTGCAGCGATTTCTGGGTGTTCCCCTTCGCGAATCGATTCAAGCTCACCGTGGTTTATCAGTCAAAGGGAAACAATCTCTCGTTTAAAACACGCATTGTTTCAATAATAATTGATTCTGGTCAAAACACAATTTCTGCGTTACATTGAGCCGCACTTATTTGGATCCTTCAGTTAGATAACTAAGCAAGGAGCGCTTTTTGAAGGCGCTTAAAAGGCGACAATTAAAACTTTTGTTGCTTGACATGACATTTGTTTACATCACACTTCGACCGTAATTCATCTAATCAAAAGAGTTTCCGAGTAATTTCATCCTACCGCTAAATCGTTGTGAACCCAGGATCCGAAAACGACTTTGCAGACGTGTTCGTCAAATGGAAAATCAGACAAATCCAAGTCACAGTGGGTCTCGATGTCAACTGGCAGAACCCATAAAACCTGACCATTGCTGTTGAGGTTGGCCATGTGATGGGTGGGAGGAAAGTAGTAGGCGTCCTTGCTGCAACCAATGAATGTGAATACCTTTCAAATGTTTTTCTAATAAATTCCGCATACTTTAGATTTTAAATGATAGCCTAATAATTCTTTTTTTATGACTTTTAAAAATATATTTGTCATTTCTTGATTCCGAGACAATTTGACCAGTTTCATGACTCACTTTGCGGACCGGCAACTGAGGACTCGCGGACCGGCACCGGTCCGCGGACCACCACTTTGGGAAGCACTGCTTTAGAATAAACATTGAGAAAGTGTCTCTCCTCCTGAATTTTCCTACATAACTCTAGATACTTTCCAACTAGATGTAGAAGAGTACATGTAGCAAGATCCAATAATTCTGGCTACATGTCAATTAAGTAGCGCATTGGATAACATCTGGCGAAGAGAGCGAGAGGTACCGAGTTCGAGCCCCGTTGGGCGGATATGCTTTGTAGGCTGCTATTAATAGCGCCGTTGTATTGCAGGCTGTCTGTTCTGTTAGTAGTTAAGATTGAAATTACATAACATGTAAATGTACAGCGCAGTGCGCGTTTGTCAGGCGCTTAATAAAGAAAATTATTATTATTATTTTTTTTTACCCGAGGTATCAATGATCCCTCAGGATTTATGAAAATTGCTATAAGGAGCAGGAAATTTGTCTGTAGGGTCAGGCCTCGTCTTCAGGGTTTGCAGGAAAAGTGCCGTTGAATGATTTTAATAAGATTACTATTATTATTATTATTATATTATTATTATTATTATTATTAATCTTATTATTAATATTATTATTATTATTATTATTATTATTTTTTTTTTGGCCCGAGGTAGAAAGAATCCCTCAGGCTCTAAGATACTAAGCATAGTTGTGTTTTACGGGTTCTCGTCTCCATCGTGTTGCATAAAGGAGCCCCTAAATTATTATAGCCGTTATTATTATTATTATTATTATTATTATTATTATTATTATTATTATTATTATTATTATTATTATTATTATTATTATTATTATTATTATTATTATTATTATTATTATTATTATTATTATTATTATTATTATTATTATTATTATTATTATTATTATTATTATTATTATTATTATTATTATTATTATTATGTCATTATTATTATTATTTTAACAGCATGTCCAATTTTCACTAGGAAAATCCCCAAAATCCCCAAAATATAGCGCCAGAGACTAATCAAAAAGAATGCCAAGAAAAAAAGACAACGTCTGGACCAGAAAAGTAAATACGGATCCGAAACTATGAAAGACGGGGCATGTTTGTAGTCTGAGTACTAACAGGCCTCAGATAACACCTTTGAGAAATCTGTTATGCCTCAGGCCAGGGCGTGACATAGGTCAACGAACGAGCTCCGTTGTCTGGGTGAACAATCAGACAGTACAAAAGATGTCACATGACTTTCTTCTATTTTTAATCTAATCGGATCCTATCTGGCTGAAATCTAATGAATAATAAGTTCCCTTAGTGCCCCTACAACAAACAAAGAAGATGCCAATCATAGTCTAATCGAAATCAATAATGCCCTGAACATATTCGCTCACTGAAAATTGCTTTAGCGCTCAGACCTTGAGGACTTTCGACTTTCACACCCAAGTAGGGCCTACTGTCAACTCCAATGAACACTGGCTATTGAAACAGCGTTACCTGTTATGAAGGATATATTCTGGTATCGTTTGCCACTTATTAGACCTATCGTATAATAATTGTAGTAGAACATCCATTACCGTAGATGAGCGTAAGCTACCAAGTACTTCACAAAACTGCAATTAACATTAAAGTAATGTAACATCCAGGTACCAAGCAGTACCATTGTGGGACCCTGTACTTTTCCAAACATTGACTAAGGAAGTGACAGTACCTGTTATATACGGTAATATCCGGAATCCAAATGTCGCTGATTTCAATTCTCATAAAATCCATGTTGTCAAAGTCTTCAGGATTCCAGACCAGCCCCAAATCCTTCCAACTCTAAAATATTTATGTTTTTCATTGATTACCGATTTATTTATTCATCTAGTTGCTGACCCAAGGTTCAGCCCCAGCCCCACACAAACGGGCAGTGATTTTCCATCGCTTAAACCGCTATATATATGACCATAGTGGTGCTTTTTAACATAGCCAGAAAAAGTAGCTTCAGCGAAATTTAGAGGCTAAGTTTAAAGGGACTGCTCGAATGTCCACGGGGGAAATTATTTAAATCTAGGAGGCGCCGTAATCGTGATCTCTAAATTTCTAAAGGGCAACTCTACAGCCAAGCGCAGGGCACCAGCTTATTCACGAGCGCTGCGTCACATCAGAGATAATTTAAAGAGATCGGTGCCCATTGAAGGAACGAGTTCGGTTGCCAGAGGGTCAAGGAGAGAAAGGTTGAGGAGCTGCTAAGGCGGATGGATCAGAGGCGGAGGATCGAATGGATTGCTGATCTCTGGACGACGACATCTGAGGCAAACTGATGCCATATTTTGAATGCAACCGAGAGTGACCTCTCAGCTGCGACTGACGGTGTCAACAGCGAACGGAAGTTGATCTATATCTGACGCCACTTGAAATCCATGTCTTCATTTCTGTAGGGTGCCATGCATGTAGGCCGAAACAGAGGCAAACTTAGGGATTCGCCCAATTAGCCGGGCTGCAGAGCGAAGAACCCGGTCTAGTCGGGCTATCAATGCAAGTGACAGACCAACCAGTATAGACAGTGGCGGCGCCATGGGGCTAGGGGTGCTTAGCCTCCCCCTTATCTGCGGCTCAGCCCCCCACCCAAAAAAGTGGAAAATCACTGCAAATCACAGCGAGGAGGGGACAAAAGGGAAGGTTTTTTGAGCTTTAAACCCCCAAACCTGAAATCCTGGCGCCGCCACTGAGTATAGAGCAACAGTAGTCCAAGCGGCTGGTGACAAAAGCGTGAACAAGGGTGGCAGCAGCATCCTGGGATAGGGAGTGACAGATGACCCGTAGCTGACGAAGTTGGTCGTAACAACCACGAGTGAGCTGATTCGCTGAGACGATGGCCGCAAGATATGCAATGAAAACAGTTTATCTACATTAAGTTTCTATCTTAGTTTGTTTATTTGTTTTGTAGACCAGTTAACTAATTATTTCTTTGTTTACTACTAATTTATTTCATGTATATCAGCTGAAATTTTATTCGATCAGGTTTTGTGCTATTGTCTAAAAATAAAAATAAAATTAAGGTACGCAACAATCAAGCCATCAAATGAATTGAATTACTGCAGCAGCATGCGTTATATTAGTTCTTGATATTAATCATTGCTATGCGACGGTGTTTGGGTGAACTGATAATCAACAGAAGAGTAACATGCCTTTTTCAAAAGTCCTCTAATCGTGAAGGCTTGATTCTTTTCGTCCTGCGACACAAATTATAAACTTTTACAGTTAATTACAGTTTCTAGAGTCTAATGAGATTTAAGTAATTACGAATTACTAAAAATAGCAAAATAACTTTTACAAATTAAGGTTATTAATATAGCGCTAAACGAGAAGAAGGCCTACAGAGACAGAGACACTTCATTGCAGTCGAGAACTGTAATAAATAAAATCTACAACACGAATGCATTATCTAATGTCGTTTGACTCGGTTTAGCATAGTTAAGTTTAGACTGTTTCTGTTTGGTCCAGTCACGTCTAGTTCAGTCTAATCTGTCCGAATCTAGCTAAATCTTGTCTAGTCCAGTATAATCTGAGCGAATCTGGTATGGTTTTGTGCATGGTATAATCCTGTATTGTAAAATTATGGATTTCTGTAAATCCAAAACAAGTCTAGTCCAAAGCAGGTTCATGCAACATCAGCATTACATGTGGTTGCTCGCTCCACTACTATCCCAGTAGCTCGACTGATGTAGGCTATGCATCTCCGGGGTGGTGGGGTTCGCGGGTAGGGGAGGACTGGAAACTCAGAGTCAAGCGATCTGGGCTTCTCCCTCCCGAGGCCTCGACAGTGGCCAACTTAGCGAGCGGAGCAGATGATGTACTATTCAGGGTGATAATTGGAAACGCGCATCGTGTACTACATTGGCTGTGCCCGACACCTCGTGTGATTCCATACGATTTTATTTTGTGATCAAGACCGCACCCATTCACCCTTTCAAAGACGATACGTAACAACTTTATTCCACGCATGACGTATAAAAACATTAATTAATTAATTATTTGAGCTAATAATTGGATATAGATATAATTTTCTCTAACCTTCAACTTGTAACTTGTAGGATTTTGTCTGCAAGAGTGAACGAATAAACGAATATAGCCTACTATACATGTATATCCTGATTTAATGAGACTAGATAACCAAGGATTAATAACGTCCAGTTGAACATAGTGAGGTCACTGGTTCAAACCTCAGAGTGTTAGGTAGGACCCTGTGGGGCGACCCAGTGAAATCATTTCCCACTGAAATAGCAACTCACCAAATTCTCAACGAAGAACTTAGGAATGCTCAATTCGACCGTCACAGTTTCTGTGTAATTGTTGATTGGGCGAATAGATGTCCTGTAGTCCTCCATCAGATAATCGTACAGGCGCTTCACGGTCGCGCGATAGCTTCCATTCGGAGCCGGGAACGCTTCAATGCAAAAATAAATCTATGATAACCCGAGAGTTTAGTTTAACGCAAGGTAAGATAAGGATGATGATAATTATAATATTCGTTTATTGATCAAGCAGGAAGACACAGCGCTGCACAACTTACATAACACAAAGGCTACTATCAGGGGGAAAAGGGAATAATGTTAGAGTTATTTAGATTTGGGTCAACGTGGTGGCTTAACCCTCCGTCGGGCGGAAAAAAAACTATACAACTAAGGGCGTGGGGTCAATTTTGACCCCATAGTAATAATTATGTAATTTGAATAAAACAAGCAAATAAATTGCATAAGAATGTCATTATTATCACTAATATTCACTTAAATGTCAATATTTGTTTTACTTCCTCATGACATGACGTCATAACGTGACGTCATGGAACGACGTCACTTCATAATGTCATGATGCCACATACAAACATATGCTTGTAATAGTGTTTGTACACTAATGATTGCATGAGAAGGTAATTAGTGTAATTATTATTCACTGAAATGTCATTATTTGTTCTTCTTCATGGCATGACGTCATAACGTGACGTCATGTGATGACGTCACTTCATGATGTTATGCTGCCACATACAAACATAGGCTAGTAAAGGTGTTTGTACACTAATGATTGCATGAGAAGGTCATTAGTATTATTAATATTCACTGAAATGTCATTATTTGTTGTTCATGACATCATGACATGACGTCATAACGTGACGTCACGTAATGACGTCACTTCATGATGTCATGATTCCACATAGAAACAATTGCTTGTAATACTGGTCGTACACTACTGATTGCACGAGAAGGTCATTAGTATTAATAATATTCACTGAAATGCCATTATTTCATGTTCTTCCTCATGACATGACGTCATAACGTGACTCACTTCATGATGTCATGATGCCACATACAAACATAGGCTTGTAATGCTGCTCTTATTCTAATGTATTCCTCATGAAATGACGCTAGAATGAACATGGGAGACTACTAGGAGTCTAGGAAAGTATTCCATCAATCAGCAGAGACATGTCTGAAAAGAGATCTGACAGTGGACAGGGCACACATTCTTATGGCATGCCTTGCAGACAGCTGTGGCTTTTCTATCTGTCTGTCAGGGACAAACTTGGCAGCAACCTCGTATGTTGGAGGTTCCTGAATGTCGTATACATGTTTCAGTGGTGCTCTAATCAGCCCAAGATGAGATGCATAAGGTCGTCACTGTTCCTTTAGCTCTTGGCAAAGATCTTTCCCCAATTTCTTGATGAACAGCCGACGCTTTCCCACTGGAGCCTTGTCAAACTTCAAGTTCTCATGGAGGACGTGAGCGAAAGTGCGGCAATATCCAGTTGGTTGCAGAACAGCACTACCGGCAAATGTCTGGTTGAGAACTTCGTGCTGACTGTTTTTATCATCTGGTCAGCACAATTGACTCCTACTTTTGTCCAGTTGTAGAAGTTTATAACCTCCGGAAGTTTCCCTGGCCAAAAGTCCCACTGGTGGTGTGCATAGTCGACAAGACGACGACCACTTTGTCTTTCTTACACTTGTCGCCGGTCTCATTGAAACCGATAAGGGATGATTACAAATCGCATCCTCTGGGAGTTACAAATTCTTCGGGCAACTCTACTAGAATAGTACGAATATTACCAACCAAAGTCGCTTTCTTTGTCTACAGAACATCTCTAGCCAGGAACAGCAAGGTTAAAAAATTATAACTGGTCATGTTGCGACCTTCACATTCAAGAGGTTGTATGAGCTGGCGGACAACGTTTCCTCCCAGATCTTTGGTTGGAGCTGCATCGGCGCTCTCTTTGCCGCAATATATATGCTGGCATTGTACTTGACTTCAGCATCGCAACACATTCCTAACTTGATGCCGTACTTTGACGGCTTGTATTGTACAAATCTGCACCGACCTCGATATGGAGCGAGTCTGTCGTCAATTGTGAGAAATGGGCCTGGAAGCATTGCAAAAGCGGGAGGGCAGCACTGATAAGTAAATATAAAACGAAATAAGGAAATAATATTGCGGGTTTTTGTGCAACTTTAGACTGTTTAATGAGAAAGAAACACCAATTACTGTCCTGGGGTCAAAAATGACCCCATGACCTTATGTGTATAAATGTCCTGTAAATTTTTTTCCATCTAAAATTCGTATGCAAACTCAACTGGAATACGTAGTGACAACCTGTACAATAATTCTCGTGAAAAATCACAGCGGCCATTTCACTTTTTAATATCGATCCATGACTTGAAAATGCACTCTGGGGTCATTATTGACCCCACGCCCGACGAAGGGTTTAAAGTTCGTATGAAGAGAATGAAGCTATAATGAAGGGCAGTTTCCTCAAAAGGTAGCTCCATACTATAAATGGCGTATTAACCGTATAATGAGGGTGGACAAAGTCTGGAGGCCCGCCTCGCCCCGAGGTCCCAAGGGTCCCAACTTCCAAGCTTGTCAACTAAAAAATTCATGCATTTTTTCCGTTTTTCCGTTACAAGATCCAATAGATCGAATTCAATAGTAGTTCTCTTATCTGTTGTAGTGTCAGTGTACACTAGCTATGCATGTAACTGGCCAAATAAAAATTCTCTAAAATATTTCGGTTGTATTCTTTTCCCCTAAACTTTTAATGTGACTTGAACTTAAGATTATTGATAATAGCGTTTGATACTCTTTTTCTTAAAACCTAACTGCTGTTTTAGATAGCAATCTCATTATTTTCAATCTGTAGTCTCGTTAGTAGAAAAGGGTCCCCAAGCTTAGAGTTTCCAAGGGTCCCGGCTAGGTGTTACGCCACAGCATATACTATGCATCAGACGGTGTCGAACGCCTGACAGAATCGATAGCAATCAAAGCCGACAGGAAACCATGCAGGAGGGAAGGCAGGCAGGCAGTGTCATGATGTTCGTTCATACGCTTAAGTCGATTATAACTCTTAACCTCAGGTATACCTTATCTGATTCTTTGACACAAGACGTCGTTGAAATTACCAGACATTGCCGTAAAAGTTCATTTACCTTCGCCAGCGTCTAACTGAAGAATCGCCAGAGCGAGAAGAAGCCATTCGAAGAAGATCATGACGTTTCTAGATTAAGAAAAACGGTCACTGAGAAGTAGCAGTTTGTTAAAGATGTCTTAGTAATTATGTCAGTGTAAAAAATTGTACATAAAATCTGTCACAAAAACCAATCGACAATCATAGCGCTATGTAAAATCAAGTCTTACGCTTTATCAAAATTAAATTAAATTTTATGATCAAGCGTTTGATCATAATTATTGTCCCGTTAACACTGATTCTTTTAATAGCCGAGAGTTGGACTGTTGAATTCTATGAATTACTATGCTTGGAATTAGTCAACAAGTTATTTATCCTACTAAATGATTTTGTTTTTATAACGTCAAAATTAATTACCAATTCTTATCGTCTTGATTTGTATCATCAAGGCTCAATGTGTGCATGATATCGAATGCCTACTGTTAATCAGGCAGGGATGGGCAAATTACTCGAAAAAATGTAATTGAATTACAAATAATTTATAGATTACTTTGGACATGAAATGTAATTTCAAATTACAAAATACATGGGAAATGTAATTGAATTGCAAATTACAAATTCCGCAATTGCAAGTAATTTCAATAGCGTCATTTAAATTAGTGCCCATCCCTTTAATCAAGCATATGCGAAAAAGACAGTGCAAGATAAGAAAACTCAAATTATAATAGAGTTAATGATCATTATGCTTTCTGGCCATATTTCTGTTTGAAATATCCAAAGTTTAATTGTGACACCAAGAGTTGTCAGCTGAATGTATTTATATAATTATGTAAGAATGTATTCGTAATCGAAAGCATGACATGATAGTCTCTGATTATCGTACTTGAATACTAAACGTGAGGCATCAGGATATTCTCGAGCGCCGCGTCAAGTCGGAGGGACTTTCCACCGACGCCGCATGAGGAACAAGGTCCAGTCGCCCGGATCTCAGAGACAGAAGGAAACAAATGAGCTGGTACGGTGGGTTGTGCCTGAGACAGAAGGAAACAAAGGAGTTGGTACAGTGGGTGTTTAAGTCGAGAGACAATTGGAGGAGGCGGGATTGTATTGATCAATGCGTGTTTTCTTGAACGGGACTTTATTTCTAAATGTAAAGCCAGCGGATTGAAAGATAGACCTGGAGAAGGTGAAAGGTGACTTAGAGGAGGGGGTGAACGAATGCAGAATTTGTGGAATTCAGGTGGGAAGTCGTTCCTGCGTTGCTGAATATAACGTTTTGTAACTCATCATTTTGCCGAAAGTGGTTCATCAGTCGCACAAGGCCAGCTCACTCTGGGCACAATGTTCGTCGTTGACTCATTTAGTTTACTCCCCAAAAGCGGTGCGGTATACTGAGCCTCGTAGAATATAGGCTAATAAAACCTCTCATCTGTCATCAGTCTTCTGTGGCCACCCGACAACAACCTGACCTTGTTATTCTTGTATAGGCCACTGCAGTTTCTATTCTAATCAAATCTATTGACTTATATAGCGCCGTTCTGATAATTTGCTCTCATATGTCCTGTTATCATACATATAGGTTAAAGTGTGGTTAAAACCGTTATCAATGGGACATGTTCGGTCGAAATCCGATAGCCTGGTTGATCAAATATAAGGATTGTCTGACGTAAAGCAATCTTTTAAGTTTTTTCTTTAGAAAATGAATTTCGTTTTGATTTAGTTTTTAATTAATGACGTTATAATATTGTTACATGAAGACGGCATATATCCAACCTGTACAGCACAGAATGTGGGCCCTATATTATGCACTAATCAAAGTCCGCAGAACTGCTGCAATATAGTCAACATCTGAATAAAAGACTTTCAAAACACCTTTAAAGATATAGCTATTCTCTCCAATAATTATATGGGCCGTACACAAATACACGCCAGAGTCCCTGCCCGATGGTACTTACAATTCCATCCGCAAGACCACAGGCTCTGTTGAACGACGCTGATCAAAGTCCAAACGCTGACTCCGATGCCAGAACTTATGGAGCAACGGCAAAATGCACACTCGCCCGATGCATTCAACTCTACGCGCTAAGCTAGGTCATTCATTATACGACATCCGGCCGAACACGTTTAACTTAGCAGAGCAAACAAGATACCAGTCTCTTAGGTCTGAGTCAACTCACAGTGAATTACACATGTAAACATAGTTTGGGTAGATAATGATGGATCCTATACATAATAAAAAATTATGTGTAAAATAATGTGGAATATTGTGCAATATATGCAATTTAATACATGTTATATATATATCCATATAGATATTTCAATATATCTTCATGAATATAGGCCCCACATACATAATGCCACATCTATTAACAACATCTGCTGCATTCTACTGACTAGCGGCATACTTTTCAAATAGCATGCCTGTTTATACGAGCGCATTTGAAATGCACTAAATAGCGTTACTTTAAGCGCCACTCTGCACATAAAAGCATATAGGCCTAAAGGGCTATTTTGAACATGTAGGCCTATATACACTCGTATAAATATAATGGGTAGGGCCTAAGTTCCTGCAAAATATCCCAGATAGATGTTGCAATAGAATGTGGCGTAGAGATTGGAACCATGAGCTTTGGGGAGTATTGATAGCTTTCTGCATGTGAAAAATCCACCATGTGTAGGCCTATATGATGTTAAAGGCTAAAAGACTGAATGTACATGTATGTGCCAAGGTGAAACACAAGTAAAACACTACCCTGCAAGCTTCACGTAATTAACAGAAGCTTTATACAGCTACCTTCAATCATCTATTCAGTATTGATCAAAGTTCATCAAACATGTATGTAGAAAATACGTACATAAGCCTACCAGTACAAGATAATTGCAACCATGGCCTTGCTGTTTCGCCAGAAACCCGGCATCCTGGTGCATATATAATTATATTTAATATACTTATCTCTGAAGTAATTATTAGGCCACCATGTGCAGCAAGTTGGGTTACATCGTAGATGAATGCTAGGTAAATATAAATCTCCGAAAGTTGTAGGCCCTAGGTGCCTTATTACAAAAATGTTGTTTCAAGAAGACCTGCGTAATTACGGGTGGTGCATCAAATAAACTCCGTAAGAAGGTCGGTTTCTCTGCCAGGTCAGAACCTCAGAATCTATAGGTCAAGGGGTGAAGAATCTTTAGTGGAAGCCTAATACCCCCAAATGACCGTTGGCTTTAAGATCCCCTGGACAAAATTTACAGTCCCTCTTTGATTTTGATATGTTGATGAAATTTGTCACAAACTCATTACTATTGGGTCGTCTTGGAGGCTCTGCCGTCTTTGTATATACAGTACTTGGTTGAAAATCGGCGATAACGAAAATGGTCAGATTTGCATTAATCTCACGTGACAGGAACAGTTCGTTCTGATCTGAAGATTTTCACAGCGTCGTCATCGTATTGCATAATATGTAGGGTTTGTGTTCAGTCAGACCGGCCACACTATCTCAAGGAGCAAAACAACATTGTGAAGTCAGCAAGAAGTCGGTAACAGTAGCACGACAAGGGCATCAATGATGTCTATATCATGGCAAATACATTAGAGAACAGTGCTTTCCTGTTTTCAGTCAATCTATACACCGCCTACTCGACGGTTGTTGCGTTCACCCTCCTTCCTCGTGGACTCCTGTTGGTCCCGCCCTTGCGCACGATGATTTTGACTCGTCGTGCCTTCTCATGCAATGGACCATGCTCCTGGAACATTAGGCAAAGCTTACAAACTATTTTTTACAGAAAACTCAAGAAACATTTTCTCTACAGATAGTCAGATACCGGTACATAGGCCTACACACGTACACACTACGTACAAATGAGTGCGAGAATGCACCAATATCTGCTTAATGCTTTGGCATAATCATTAGATTATAGGTTTAGTGGGAAGGACATGGTGAAGCCATGGGTTTTGTTAATCATAATATATCAAACCATAGGGGTTGTTCAATCTGTTATTATTGTCATTTTTTGGAATAATTTTAGTGCTAAAACATTTTCTTCAGCTTATTGGTTTTTAATTTTATAGGTTGGGAGCAAGTCTATGTCCACTTTCAAAGTTTATTAACGGTAACTGCTAGATTGGTATCTGATTAAGAAAGTGTCTTAAAATCTACTACCATATAATTTATGTGCTTCAATCACTAGCAGGCTTTCTTTTGACCTAGGAACAATCTCTACATAATTATACAGTTCTCCTACTTCGTCAGTATAATTCTTCAAATGCCTTGACTCCATTTCTTTTCCCCCGGGGTTTTCGTGCTGAGAGCGCTTCTGAATAGTTATTCTGAGAGAGGCGCTATATAAATCTTTAGATAAAATGCAATACAATACAATTTGTCTAGCTGTTTTCTTTTGCAGCCACTATTCCCAGCGAGTTCTTACTTTAAGGTAATTCCACCATTCACGTTGAAAACCCATTTGACCATCTTTCTCCTCTCTTTCTAAACCTTTTCTCATCATCCAGTCACTTCCAACACTTCAACTTCCCAACCCAAATCAAGAGAGCAACACTTTCGATCTCATGTTACGTATGATTGTATACATGTATGTATGTATGTATGTATCTATGTATATGTTACAGTGAATGTGTATGATCAGGAGGGAATGTGTATGTATACCCTGACATTTTTAGGTTATTATATTAAGCGTATTAGGTTATATGTATATGCCCTGGTTCACTCGGGGAATGTATACATTCCCTGAAAAAACCATGCAGGGTATATATATACCCTGAATTTTTCGAGTGATTTCTATACATATATACGTACGCAGGCCTATCTGAACAGCATTTTAGGGATCCCAAAAAGCGTATTATACCATCCTGTACTTCTTTCAAATCTCCATCCTTTCTCTTTCTGTACTCAATTACTCAACATCAAAATATCACAATAACCGACTTGGAAATGAAGCCTTTCCCTCGCTCTCCTCTTCCTCAATCGTTCCTCTGCATCAGGTGCATTCACCGGAGAGCTTCCAAGCACTATGTTGTCTATCACCTGGTTCTCATTCCGCCTTCTTCCTCTGATGAGCTCCTTCCTTACCTCAATTCCATACTCACCATCCCCTTCGACACCCATGTGCCACTCATCACCAAACACAGCGCACACGGAACAATCCCTGGTTCAACTTTTACATTCAGGCAATTAAATCCTTTAGCAGAAGCCTTAAAGATGACTCTGGCTAAGGTATACAGTTTCACTTAACTATTAAAATTTGTCACTATAAAATATCAGCAACTTATAGTTTGCTCCAAGAAACATTAGCTGTCCTTGCTGCTGCCTCTCACTCGTGGCATAAACTGCCAGGCCTATTAAGTAAGTAAGTAAGTAAGTAAGTAAGTAAGTAAGTAGCGCGCATTAAAGTGCCCGGCACTTTTAATGCTTTTGTCAACTTTTTAAGCCAACTATAACCCTTTATAGTAGCAAAATCATAGATAAATGTTGAGGATAATAGGTCTTCTTTGCCATTCAACGAGAAACGAATCCATATTGATGACATTGCTATTTTTTGGAAGTAAAGTCCTGATCACAAGATTTCCTTAGATCGTTTTCGATATTCAGATTTTGTTCAGTTACTTTTACTGCCATTTTTTAACTGCTTCAACTTACTACTGTGAGCAAGTAATTTGTTGACTTATCGGTTTCTGCTCTATTAAACACGCGCTGGTAAACATAAATATTCACAATTGTCAACTACATAATATTAGATTTCCAACATGAACGCTATTTCAGCTGTATACAGCACCAACATTTCATCAGCTCCGTAAAATAGTAGCCTATGAATAGCAACTGCAATTTCAGTTCAGTTTATTGCTCCCAAATGAATGGTACATGAGATACATGAATAGTTTTTTTAGCAACAAGTAATATACATTAGAAATAGATAATAGTAGGCATTTTTGGAGTCAATGGGTGCCCTGAAGGGAAAGAATCCCGCTAGGTAGGGTCCCTAGATACAAGATAATTAATAAAGATGGAGGGAGATTGAGAAGTAATTGTTGGAAGTATAGGAAGTGGGAGATCGAGAAGTAATTGTTGGAAGTGTAAGAAGACAAGCATAATAGGAAACAAAACTAGACAAGAAACAGAAACTAAACAGCAGTGCTTTCTGCTTAACTAAACATCATTTTCATTTTCCATTCCTCTGCCACTCCTCTGCTATTTTTTTGCTACGTGTGCTCGTACTAGTTGTTTGAAGTGTGGGAGGGACTTGGCAGTTTTAAGGGATCCCGGTAATTTGTTCCAGAGTAGTGGACCCTGATATTTGATGGAGAATTTCCGGGTGTTAGTTCTTGGATAAGTACTTGTATATTCACTGTTACTTCTAGTAGGGTATGCATGTTCTGGTGTAGGAAAGTATGACACAAAGGCAGGTGGCAGCAGGTTATTTTTGTATTTATACATAAATTCCAGTGTTTGAGTTAGTTTTATTTGATTAATATTTAGAAGGTTAAGTTCTAGAAAGAGAGGTTTTGTATGTGTGTTATACTGTGATTTTGTGATAAGTCTTATGGCTTTTTTCTGGAGTATTATTAGGCTTTGTAGATGGGTATCATAGGTGGAGGTCCAGACAAGATTACAATATGTTAAGTAAGGATATATCAGTGTGAAGTATAATTGACGTAGAACATGTGGTGGAAGCAAGTAAGATATTCTTCTAAGTATTCCTATGTTTTTTGAGATTTTTTGTTGATTTCTAAGATGTGTGTGTTCCACTTCAGATGTTGGTCTATATAAATTCCTAGGAATTTTGTGGTTGAGACTACTGGGATTGTCATGTCTTCAATTATAACTGTTTTATTCAAATTTGGAATTAACTTTTTTGGGTTCCTAAATATTATGCAATTAGTTTTGGATAGGTTAAGCGATAGCATATTTGCTTTAAACCAGTCATTAGCCAGGATCAGTTCATCATTTACCAATGATATTAGGTGGTCATATGAGGCGTGTGTAACAAAGGCATTGGTATCATCCGCAAATAATATAAAGTGTAGGAGAGATGATGAATTAGGTAGGTCGTTGATATAAATAAGAAACAGTAGAGGCCCAAGTATCGACCCTTGAGGAACACCATAGAGAATTAGTTGGAGAGAGGAGAGGTTACCATTACATGATACTTGTTGATATCGGGAGCTTAAGTAACTTTTAAACCAATCTAAAGCTATATTCCTAACTCCGTAATGCTCTAGTTTAGCTATAAGAATTTTGTGATCCACTGTGTCAAACGCTTTAGCTAGATCTAGAAATATTCCAACAGAAAATTTATTATTGTCAATAGCTTCGGATATTTGGTCTTGCATGTCAAGAAGAGACATGGAGGCAGAGTGTCCTGGCTGAAAACCATGCTGAAGTGGGTACAAAAGTTTATTGTGTGTTATGAAGGAAGAGAGTCGATTGTACATTGCACGCTCAAAGAATTTGGAAAAGTAGGTTAAAACTGATATTGGTCTATAATTAGAAATTTCCGATTTTATGCCTTGTTTGTGTATTGGTGTAACCTTGGCCTTTTTTATTTCAAGGGGGACCACTCCATTTCTAAACGAACAGTTGATCAGTTCTGCTAGTGGCAGGGCAATCAAGTTCAACAGAGGTGATAATATTTGGGGATTAAGTCCATCTGATCCAGAGCTAGAGGTTGGTTTTAGGGTCTTATTTATGGACAGGAGTTCGTACACATCCGTTGGTAGAATAGCCATTGAGTTCAATGTTGAGGAAGGCATGAAGCTGTGAAATGATTTGGTGGCTTTAGGAATTTTAAGTGATAGTGCTTTTGGAAGTTCAATAAAGTAAGTGTTGAATTTTTCAGCTATAATTTTGGGATCTTCAACTGTGATATCATTGATTTTTAATTCCTTAATTAATTCAATTTTTTCTTGGACATTTATAATGGATTTAATTAGTTGCCAGGTTTTCTTTATGTCCCCAGTATTCTTAGAGAATTCGTTCGAATAGTATTCCTGTTCCAATTTTATACGAATTGTTTTATATTTATTTCGATACTTTGTAAAAATTTCCTTGTTTATTATAGTAGGGTTCTTAATATACTTTATATAAAGCTTTTCTTTTTTTTAAATTGATTTCATCAGGCAAGTAGTCATCCATGGGTGTTGTGGGGTATTTTTTTTCGTGTATTGCCTGGCTCTTAAGGGAAAAGCTAGGTCATATTTCGATTTTATGATATTTATGAAGGTTGAGTAAGCTAGGTCAGTGTTGTCCTCCATACATAATCTGTAAACTGGATTCCAGTCGATCTTGGTTAGTAGGGTTTTAAATTCAGTAATTGTTTCTGGCGTTATAGTCCTAGTCAATTCAGGTCTGGTTGTGACGTTGTTTGAGTGAGATTCATTGTGGGTCCAAGTAATTATAGGTAGGTGGTCAGTCATGTCGTTAATTAGTATTGCAGAGTTGATTATTGTATCAGCAGCATTAGTGAAGATGTTGTCAATTAATGTATTAGTTGAGGTAGTAATTCTAGTTGGATGATGTATTAGAGGGACGAGATGATGGGATGTCATATTTTCGATAAAGTCTTGAGTGGGGGCGTGGGAGTCATGAGCAAATAGGTCAATGTTGTAGTCTCCAAGCAGGAAGAGCCGTTTGTTGGTATGTGTTTTGCTACTTAAGGAGTCAATTAACACATCAAACTCAGTGTTGAAGGTATTCAAATTAAGTCCTGGTGGCCTGTATATAGCCCCTACCATCATATCCTTGCTTGTTTTATTAGGTACATTTATAAATAGGCTTTCAAATGAAGTTGAGGAACCTAGGTTTGTCACCCTGTTAAAGTCAATTCCATTCTTAACGAAAATTCCTACTCCTCCACCTCGTCCCTCAATTCTATTCTCATAGACAAAGGTGTAACCTGGAATGAAGATGGAGCCTGCCGTAAGATCAGTCAGCCAAGTCTCGGTTACTGCTAAAATGGAGATAGGCAAGTGTTGTAAAAGAATTTGCATGTCAACCAACTTGTGTATAATGCTTCTACAATTTATGTGCATAAGACTAAAGGGGGGTGTTCCTTCGTTAAGTTGTTGAGAAAGTTGGGACAGTCCATAGTAGTTACTTTCCTTTATTAAGTCAGAGAAATAATTCAGGTCAGGATCTAGATCGCTATTATTAATGAGTTGCTTATTGGATTCCTCTGTTTTATATAGTTGGAGTGTGGGAAATTTACTGTATGTAGTATCTGTTAGCGTAGAATTATCAGAGTTAAGCTCCTTTAAGGATGTATCAGTAATAACATTTGCTGTCTGGTTTGTATTACCACATTCATAACTCTGACAAGGGTCTGGTGAGTTCTGCAGGGTCTTATAAATAGGGCAAGATGAGTTATGAGTTCTCCCAGGGATGTTGTAGATGCCAGTCCCTTCTCTCTGATCTATGTTGGGCGAGCACACGCAGCAATGGTGCATTTCATTGCAATGCACAAAAGTATTCATGTTATTTGATCAACAGAAGAATGAAAATAAAACAAAAGAAATTGTCAGTATTAAAGTCCACAAATAAAAAAAAAACAAACCCACTGACAGTTCTTAATCTAAACAACTGAAGGAAAACGAGCCGAATTTGTCGACTTGAACTTAAGTACTCTGTACATCATGTGTGTGCTTAAACAATTTTCTTATACTAGTTTTTTTTAGACAGTATAATAGTTTCAATTTTTTCGCCTTAGGCTTATTTGCCCACCTCTGTTAACATGAGGACGAGGTTATTAACATTAGGGTACGGGAACAAAGATCACAAGCTCAGCATCAACGTTCAGCTTCATCTCAATATGTGAAAGAAAAACGAAAAAGAATTTTGCACCTCACAAACATCCTCGCATTTTCACAGTTGGTTGTAAGTCTGTCTTGGACCACATGACTAGCAACCTGCAACGTAGACTCTTTCGTATTTCCTAACTTAGGTCATATAGTCAGCAGTCTCGACAGGAAAGGAATACATATATACGCTTTGCAAGTTAATGAAGTATAGCAATAGAGGTAGATAAGGAAAGTTAAGGTTATGCGGCAGGTCCTTTCACAAGTTTTAGCATGTTCTCACTTCCTTGATACTGAGGCATTATCACAGATGATGAGACCTTAATGCAGCTGTGAACAATGTTGCAGCCTATGGGTCATGTTGCAATTTCAGCACCATTGTCTCAGTCTATTAGTCTATTTGCCCTCCAATGTCAATACCAGGTGAATGGAGATAGTTTAGTGCAGGTCTCCTAATGCACTCAATGTCATGTTGATTATTGGTCCATACTAACAGGTGGGAGTGGTCAGGCTTTCTTAATGTAGTGATAGAACTAGGTACAGCAACAGGCTTGTATGTACAAACAATTGGTCTCAGTTTACACAAGCTATGCCATGGGCACATTAATATACCTGGCCTAGTTCACATATCCAGCAATCACCAGCAGGAGAGAAGTGAAGAAACTTGTGCTTCAACATATGCTATACCCTAAAATAAAAGCAAAGCAATGAAGGCAGATAAGGGAAGTTCAGGTGATGTGGCAGGCCTGTCTTCATAAAAAACTCAACATTCCAACTCAAAATGTGGGATCAAAAGAAGTGTGGAAGCCTAAATTTTAAGTTTCACATTACATAGGCTTTAAATTCAGAACTTCACAGGTTAAACTCAGTCCACGCATGTCCTACCACATGTGAAGTCAAGCTATGGTGTACCCAATGTAGACTCTTTCAAAAATTCAACAGGTGTGAGTGCATATCGTATGCATTAGATTCAACTGCACCTAAGAGTCTTTTATGCACAAGTTTAGCATAACAGAGAATTCACGATTCACATGACCATGTCAATAGTAACATAAAACAACCCTGTATAGTGATAGAACCCATATTTTAGTTTTAAACTTAGCATTTCAATCCATTAATATTCAAACCACCTTCAGTTTGAAGCTTTAGAGTAGTAGTAGTAGTAGCATAAGTAGTAGGTTTATATTTACATTTAAAGCACCATCAGTTAAAATCTTATTACTGATATCTGGCCGTAAAGTGAAGCCAAGCAAATTGCAAAATGCGTCAAGTTAGGCCCAGGAGTTGTGTGGAGATTGTACCTGTTGGCAGCTGCTGACAAACGAAAAGTAATCGTTTATTGACAAGTCATCCTTCATTCTTCCCAAGGCTAGAATGCGGTAGGGTTGAGGTGAGGTTCTTTCTGTTTGTCGTCAGTTCTTACGGGGCTAGGATGCGGTGAAGTTGATGTGTAGCTCTTTCTGATTATCGTCGGTTTATCACATGGCTAGGATGCGATAGGTATGAGGTGAGATTGTTTCCGGTTATCATCAGATTGTCACAAGGCTAGGATGCGGTGAGGTTGAGGTGTAGCTCTTTCTGATTATCGTCGGTTTATCACATGGCTAGAATGCGATAGGTATGAGGTGAGATTGTTTCCGGTTATCATCTTAGCTAGTGTCATAGGATTATTTGCTAAGAATTCAGACAAGTCTCTTCCCGAACAACCGAGGTTTGCAGCTAAAAATAATAAATCCTGTGATAGCATTTTGACAGTCACTAATCGTCAGCGTCCGTGAACCATAAGCAGTTCAGGTGCTATATTAGCAGTTGCTACAGGGAGGATCGCAAAAACTCGCAAATAACTTGAAAGGAGTGTTAGTCTGTCTGCTAAAGTCCATAACTCAGGGCAATCGTGCAAAAGTGGAAGAGAACCTGAAAGTTGATTTATCTCATAGATAAAAGTATACTAATCAATATTAGGAGTCAAGCCATTCTCAAATTTACCCGGTAGCGGCTATGGCAGCCATTTTACAAAATGGCCGACCAAAATACATATTGTTCAATATCTCAGCTTCTACTTCACTTAGAATTGTGATCTTGGTGTCTAAACATACAAATTTAGGGGCAAGGATTCCAATAGAACTAATTGCAAACACTTATCTACAAGAAATTGGCAGCCATTTTCCAAAATGGCCGACCAAAATATAACTTTGTAAATATCTCAGCTTCTAGTTCACTTAAAATCGTGATCTTGGTGTTTAAACATACAAATTTAGGGGTAAGGATTCCAATAGAACTAATTGCAAACACTTATCTACAAGAAATTGGCAGCCATTTTCCAAAATGGCCGACCAAAATATAACTTTGTAAATATCTCAGCTTCTAGTTCACTTATAGTCGTGATCTTGGTGTCTAAACATACATATTTAGGGGCAGGGATTCCAACAGAACTAATTGCAAACACTTATCTACAAGATATTTGCAGCCAGTGACGTCATTTGCAGAAGGTGGGATTTCCCCAGTTTGAAACTCAACTGTGACACATCGCACAGGCCTCTACACAGACAGAGACCAGTACAGTGTAGAGCAGCTTTCACTGATTTGCACTGTCCCCTACAACCCTTCTTGCAGCCACATCTTAGCAGTTCATGACAGGTATGATGCTTTGGGAAGTGTGGTCCACTTTGCTTCCCAGCCTCCTTTTGTCGTTTGCTGCCACCCCCAATCACCCGGACATGGCTATAGTTTGAGAACAGCTACGAACATCTGTGCCCAAATATGACCTGCATGGTAGGCAGCTCTCTTTGTGTGTTCCACAAGTGCAGCTTGAGTCGGTGGAAGGCCATCCATTAGCCTACCTTTCTGTGAGAACAGATCATTCTGTGCCTCATTCACCTTCTCCTCACTGGAGCTGGGAGTTAATGCTGAGGTGCAGAGGGCTGGGATGACGTCATTAAATGTCTTCCAAATGTCCCACTAAGTCCTTTTACCGCGGCCAGCAAAGAATAATACTGTGTCACATCCAACGCGTCAGAGTCAACTGAGCATATCATCACTTTACGATAGCCACGTTTGGAGGCATCAGACACATGCAGGAAAATCCTTGTATCAGCTTCTTCCTGGTGTACAAGGAACAGGTCCAGTAAAGTCCCTTGGCTGAGTGCAGAGTGCGTCCTTGTGGTGTGTGGTTATGATCTGTCTTTCTGTTTCTATTTCAACTTTTCATATGTGCAGAGTTAAGAAAGGAAACAACTCTGACTTATTTTCGTCATTCCTCAGAAATTCCTGCCAGTATCTATGTAGAGCATTAGGAGATTCATTCCATACCACATCTACCCTATGCACATGCTCTATCTGTCTTGTGATGTCACAATACTGGCAGCAATTTCCATCACTTTCACACAATGCAGTGCACTGTGGATTGACAAGTTTGCATTTGAAGAGTCCATGACAAGTAACTTTGCACCACAGCGAATAAATTCTGTACAGTTTCAGTAAGCTGTGGCAGTAAGGTCCAGTTTGTACGACCATCCCCATTCAACTGGACTTAGTAAAATTGGCTTCGGTGGTGGTTCTAGACTTTTCCAACAGGGGGACACAGAGGGGCCTGGAACCTAACAGAGGGGCCAGTTGGATGTTTGGTTTTGTCAAAACTGAAAGTGGTGACAAGATATCTGTATTGGAGCTACCTTAATTCTTTACATCAAATGTTGACCAATCACAACCAGTTTTAGCAGCAATAAATTTCTACTGGAGGAGAATAATATGAGAGGGTGGGAGACATTAAAAGATTTTTAAAAATTGTCACATGTTGCTAAGGACCACCCTAGTCCCTGTAGTCAGATAAGTCTGGGGAATAAGTACTGATTTTAAATATTGTGGTTGGCCAGAGTTCACAGTTTTGTAAACTATAAGACCAGTTTGAAACAAATTCTTTGCTGAACAGGAAGCCAATGCAAAGACTTCAGCACAAGGGTTATATGTCCATACGGCTCTAGTCAAATAGTTCTGAACTCTCTGCAGCATGAGCATGTTTGACTTATTGATACCAAAAAGAAGCGAGACTTTACAAAAATGTAGGCGACTGGAAACCAATGCATTTGCCAGAGATATCCTTGCAGACATGGGCACCTAGCACATAATTCTGCATATGCCATGAATGAACATATATGATGACTTATAAATACTGTTTACCTGGCCAGTGAGAGACATCGTAGAATAAAAAAACAACGCCTAAGTTACTTACAGCATCAGCCAGCTCAAATATTGAGTCGCCCAGTTTCAATGACTTATGCTGATAAACTTTTTAAGTTGCTGTGAAGTGCCCAGTAGCAGAAATTCAGTCTTTGATGGGTTAAGAAGGAGTTTATTAGCTGCCATACAGGACTGTACTTCATTACAGACAGCATACAACAGCTGTATAGATGAGTCATATGACAGACTGTCAAATGAAATTTAGATTTTAGTATCATCAGCATAGAAATGATATCATAGCGAATGATTAACCAGCTGGGTTAGCTATAAATAGCGCTTCTTTGTAGTTAAGTGTTGTCGTTCTTCTGAGGGGCTGTGGTTATGAGTAGTAGTTGATTGTGTTCTGTGTGTTCACTATTATCAGACGTTCTAGTTTAACCACATATATTATATTAGACATATACGAAGCTCCTCCCATTTCCTGTAATTAGGTCAAAAAGCGCCATCTGGCGGTCGTGGAGTTAGAAAGCTCGCATGGACAGCGTTCTAGCCGCTGCCATTGACCGCATGGTTTGGTGTATCGTAATTCTGCAAATTTATAAAGCGCCACTCGGAAGTCATGCGCAGTGCGCCAGTTTATTCATGAGTGCTGTGTCTAGTCAGAAAGGTTGTCCGGATAGCTCGATTACCAGAGGTGGCAGAGTAGCTGTTAAGGTGGGCGTTATAGCCGTTGACCGCATGTTTTAGTGTATAGTAATTCTACACATCTCTAAAGCACCACTCAAAGCCAAGCAGTGCTCCAGCTTATTCACCAGTGCTGTGTCTAGTCCTCCTTCTTATTGTCATCCCTTATTTCCTTTTCCACGTTATTCTGCATGCCGTTACATCTGCTTTCTCTTCTTGCAATTTACTTATCCTGCACTCTTCTTAGCCTCCTCCCGCATGTTCTCTTGTGACTACCTTCATTTTATATTATTTCTATTCCTATTTAACCCAAGGCTAAAAGTAGTTTGAAAAAATTGCCAGATTTCTTTCAGTCCAAGAAGTGCTAGATATAAATATTTTTTCAAATGCCACACTTTTATTCAGCACGAAAAAGAAAATACGAAGTACAGATATATCAAAAACTGGCATACATGAGTAGATTAATGTGATGTAGCATAGATTATATCAACATCGTCGTCATTATCTTTAGTAGCTTAGTACACATGAACGAAGTCTATTATAATATGACCAGAATAGAACTCAAATGTTTTTAATTTTAAAACACAACATGGTCATCAGCTTCAATAACTCTCAAGACAATCCTACGAAAGTCGTAAACTTAAGTACAATTAAACTAAAGTCTTATGGTTCACATTTCAAGACAACCTTACAAAAGCTGTAAACTGTAAAGTCAGTGGTTTGCCTTTACTTCTGGTGACCTACTAGATAACAACTTAAGTGGTTTACGACTCAAGACAATTGTGCAAAAGTTTTAAATTTAAGTGCAATTAGTAAAGCTAAGTAAAGTCTGGTTCACAACTCAAGTGCAACTTTCTATAGGAAATAAAGTATAATCCAAGCTATTTTCTAGTTAATTTTATTGGCCAGCATTAAATGAATAAGTTCAGATTCTGCACCTTTCTTCACTCACGAGTTAATGATTTCTTGGAGACTAAGCACCAAGAAGTCTAAGACAGATTGCAGTATAAAGCTGTCCACATAAACAATGCATCATAGAACGGTGTGATCAATGTGGCAACCAAAATGAGCTTTTTTTATTACAGTTTAGAAGTCCTCAATATCAGTTCTAGTTCCAGTTCTTAAAAATTTCAGTTCTACTTCCAATTCAGTTTCTTATATAATTTCAGTCCTTGTTCGAAAATAATATAAGAGCTAGCAGAATTACGGGGAAGCAAGCGGAAGCCATAGGAGGCTATTCCAAATAGCTGGGCCAACCATCAAGAATGCTCTTCAACTGCACAGTTGTTGTAGTAATTTGCAAGAGACATATAAATTTCACACTTTATACAGGATACAAAGTATAACCCAAGCTATACAGGTTTGATCAATGTGACAACCAATATGACATTTTCAGAGAATTTAAGACCATGTCCATATATCTAGGATGATCCGAGGAAGAAAACTGCCCGGCCTAATTACACAACATGGTCATCAACTTCAATAACTCAGACAATCCTACCCAAGATCAACCATGATGCATCAGTTGAATGTGTGCTAATGATTACAGAGAAAGATAAATTAAATAACACAAATCAATTAAAATTAAGGACACTGAGTTCTATTCTGATTGTATAGACCTCATTCAACTGATGTAGATATATCTGATATATATTCCTAAACTTCAGTGCAATAAAACTAAAGTCTGTGGTTCATGACTCAAGACAACCTTACAAAAGCTGTAAACTTAAGAATCATTAGTAATGCTAAGAAAGTCAGTGGTTTACAACTCAAAACAACCTTTAAAAACTCCTGTAAACGTAAGAACTATTAATACAGTTAACTTTTCCATGTTACGTCAGTGACAAATATTAAGATTTTTTGAATATAACCAAAAGTAGCAAAGCAAAAATCACATTGCAGTATCCAACAACACTAGATATGCATTTTTAAAGCATTCCTGCATACTTTTGAACCATGACTAGTAAATTTACTGCAATTAATGTTTGTCTTCAGAAGCGTTACGTCAGTGACATTTGAATGTAACGTCAGTGACATTTAGGCACCATTGAAATTATGAAATATATGACTGTTGGATAAAAATGTTAACTTTCTATGTTAGTGATGGTGGAATTTCCCAAGTGCAACTGCAACACTAAGAAAGTCAACGGTTCATAACTTTCTTCGCTTTACGATTGCACTTAAGTTTGCGACTTTGATCAATCTGCTGCAGTTCACGATTTCGGATTCGAATGAAGTGATGAATTCGGACACGAAGCAACAAATTCACCATGTAATCTTGCTGCTGTGTCTGATGACTTTCGCAAACTGAATCGATATGGTAACTTGCAAGATCAATGCAAGTCAAGACGCACTGTCTCAAATTGTGCATAACTTTTCGTCCAGAAATCAATGATTCAATGTTCATCTGCACCACCTTCTCAATGTTCGCAGTAAATTCATAGAGTTCACGTGAAGGAGCCAGCAGACCATGCTTGGCCCAGTCAAACGTTTTATTCTGTATAAATGCAAGACGTGGTTCCGTTGATACAGACAGCTCATCCCGAGATCGTGCAACTGATAATTCGTAGGCTGTGTGACAATTTTGACAGTCAAGTCGCTTGAAGCCTTTTGTCGTTATATATCCTGCCAGATACGAGACTACACTGTCATCTGTCGGGTTCAGCCGGAATGTCATCGACCAGTCAGTTAGTCCAGTGAAACTGTCATCCATCAGTTCAGTCAACTCTTCGTTTACAACGGGAGAAGGTGTAGCATGGGAGGAAGATGGCTGGAGTTCATCAGTTACAATTGGAGAAGGTGTAGCATGGGAGGAAGATGGCTGGAGTTCTTCACCTGCAAATGACAAACCAGAATTACCTGTGATCATCTCCTGCTGTCTCTTAAAATTTGACATTACACCAACAAAATAGTCAAAGTCTCCTTCACAGTTGGAAGATTTGCTGGTAGCCCCTAGCATCCAATTCACGGATACTGCTCTCCCAGCAGACTCGTACTCCCAAGTCGTGCGTGAGTCGTTGTTTAGACCTTTCTGTCTTATGCACGAAAACCAGTTCTCCACAATGTCTTGGTTGAATCGCGAAGTCAGAACAAATTGAAATGCATGTTCATTCAACAGATCATGAACAACCTCGCGAATACCTCTAATCGTAAGTAGCAGCCCTTGTTGAAAAGGCAACGTTGACTTAACGGTGTTTTTCAATACGTGCCTAAATCTCCATGACGTAATCCATTGACAAGCTTCATCCAACAACTGAAATTGCTCTACGGATTTTTCAGTCAATGGTTTCTTCCACTTATGATTCACTTTCACGACCCTCGAGTTCAATACATCGAAAATCTTATCGATTCTTTCCACAAAACTAGCTGTTGACAGTGCGGAATCATCCAGTTTCTGAAAGTGAACATAAGTCCGTAGAGCAACCGCAACACTGTGGCTTAGCACCTGGGTGGCCAGGCTTACCTTCATCTTCTTGAATGGCTTCAACTCAAGGTGACCATCTGTCAACTTCGGACACAGGCGCAGACTATTTCCCTTCTCCATTTCATACATTTGACGAATCACGCCAAATGATGCAATCATCTCACCGGACTCAGTCGTGATGTTGTAGTTCAGCAGATTATTCCTCAGGTTCTTGATCAGATGAGGCACATCATACAACGCATGAAGTTGGTGCCCCCTTCTGTAAAAAACCATGGCTGAGTCTCGGAAGTTGAAAACTGTAGGAACAGCATTGTGGACCAGTGAGTTTCTATCTGTCACGTTCATGAACATGCGATCTTCGAAGTGTTCACCACAGACCAAGCAGTTCGCGTTCAATTCGGCAGCCGTCTTTTTGTCGAGGTTTACTGTGCGACAGTTGACAACCCACCTTTTCGATCTAAAGATAAATTCAACATTCACAGTCCAAATCAACAAATTATTTAGCCATAAGACAACAAGTCACAACAAGTCACGGAATGGCGACAATTTTATTCGAAGATCGCGACCCGTTAACTTTTTTCATGAACCCAAAAAACAAAGAAACATAATACAATTATGGCAGTGAATACTTTAACATAAATAAATGGTGACCTCACAAAAGTGACCTAAATAATAATAAAAATATTATACGGCTATTTCTAATTAGTGATTTTTAATCATTGAAGCATGGTAAGTAACAGCATTTAATTTATTTCTCAATTTAATTATCATTTAATTGCATCTAAAAAAGTTAAAACGTGTATTTTAGTATTGCATGGGTTTCAGCATTAGTCGAGATTGACGAAAAGAGTTCTTTCTAAATAAAAGTCGGATTGATTGAATTAATTTTTACTGAAATCGAAGTGGGATTTATGACAACGATCTCGCTGAAATCGAAGCTTGTGTGAAGAGCAATAATTTAAATTAAATAAAAGTTATAATGATGAAAAACATTTGCTGACGAAATAGAAGCAGGATTTATCAAACTAATTCTTGCCTAAACGGAAGCTGGGTCGATGAAAAGGATTCTCGTCAAACTTGAAGTTGGATTGATTAAAATAATGCTGCAGCGAGCGAATAATTTACCATACTAAAATACACGTTTACCCGACTGTCTTGTCGTTCCTCAACATTCATCGAAGCAAATCATTTGGATCTTTGATTATAGCCTGAATAGCACATCATCAGCTTGGCTAGACAAATAGTCCGGGTTATTGTTACTGACGAGCCGTAGCAATTTAGCACGTAAACAGTATGGCCACCGCAGATAGAGGCAGAATAGAGCGGTCTGACTTACGCATTGCTCACAGCACGAACCACCGTTCGATTCATTCTTGTACCTCTGCGGTAAGAAATACCTACCATGCCGGAGACGCATACGTAATTCTAGCAATCGTGTTAACGTGAAATAGGACCGTGCCACTCCATGCCGGTTGATCAACTAATCTACCGCCATCTCACATAAACACCTCGCTGTGATTTTACGGCGCAATTTGCAATAGCCTAGTTCTTACCTTTCTGGATCCTTCGGAAATCTGAAAAAACTCAATTTCTTCTTTTCTTTCACATTATAATACGTATTGCTACAGTAAACGACAGCACATCCCTTTCGATTAGACGCCATCTTTATCGTTTTCGTTGAACGATCGGTAGGTGGAGTGATTACAGAATTTTGCATGGAAAGTGGGAGGAGCTTCGTATATGTCTCTAATATCAGTAGTCTAAATCCGTTAAAATGTTGTTTACTGGGACAGACAGCACCCACAGAACTAAAGTACTCACAGACAGTGCTACCAAATCCACTCACCGTACGGTACCAGACACACGATCATATAAAACGGACAAACCCAAAATGATGCAATTTATCAATAAATTTCTGGTAAACGTGTAGTTTAGCGTCGTAAATTGTTCGCCCATTGTAGCATTATCATTTTTCATCAATCCAACTTCTACTTTGGCAAGAATCCTTCTCATCGATCCAAGCTTATAGTATCGGGGGCTGAAGGATATAGTGCGTAAGTTTACTGGCGTCGTGAGTGTCGCTTAGGGTCAGGTTAGGCGTCGTGATGGTCGGTTAGGGTCAGGGTTAGTGTCGTCATTAGAAAACTTGGTACCGTCCGGCGCCCATGCAGCATGCCCAAAGATACTGTATAAATCTTTCAGTCCACGATACTATAAGTTTGTCCAAATACTGGCAATGGGGTTTCTTGATTGTGGTTATGCATTCCAGCGGCACATTTAAGAGTCACACTATTAAATTTAACTTATTCTGCAGTTAGATTGTGAAAAATTGTTTTAACGACGTTGTTGTAATACGAAATGTCAATATACGAAAACGCACAGTTAACAGTCATCGACTCAATATAGGTCGATGTTAACAGTAAACTAGTGTTATATAGGTAACGTCACCTATTATCGCTCACCGTACAAAATCGATTAATATTACTTCAAATTTTAATTTTACAGCGTGGCTTGACTCCTAGATCTCTTCTACAACATGTTAGGCGTAGGCCTACTTACTCCAAAAATCAACTTCTCTTCCACTTTTGCACGATTTTTTTGCCTATCCGTTGGACTTTGTCCATCGCTCGTCGTTACGTCAAAGCGGCTATTCTTAGCTGTGACGTCACATGTAGCGCGCAAACGACAGCGTCAGAATGGCGAGTATGACGCAATAGATAATTAAGAACAGACGATCGAAAACCACCGCCAGTTGGCGCCACTCGGATCTCGCTGCGTTGCGTAGAAAGTTGGCCATGAAGCGTCGTTTCTTCTCGGTCCCGGGATCAACTCCGGAGGTGGATTCAGTCCCGTCCTCTGCTTCGGGATTTATCTCGAGGACACCACTGTTGGAGATCTCGTCCGCTGGGAAGAAATCTTCCTTCTTCACGCACAGAATGGTCGCAACTGGACCAAGGAATATCTTAAGAATGTAAAAACCATAAAGCCGTTTGTTCCATTTAAATATTTACCGCACAATTGTTTTCAGAAGTTAAAGTATTTAAAACCTTACGTGTTTCAATAGTTTGGTCATTCATTTTTAATTGACTTTGTTACTGTGCTCGGTTGAATATCTAACCTTATTGACTGGCCCAGTGACTAAATTGCTCACTTAGAGGTGACGGATCTCCGAATTTGTTGCAAATCAAAAGCCTAAGCCTCTCTGACGAAATTATGGTTCTATGACCAATGGTCCTATGACCAATAGGCCCTATGACCAATCGTCCGTATGACTGATCGTCCTATGACCAATCGTCCTATGACCAATCGACCTATGACCAATCGTCCGGATACCGAAATTATAAACGCCAGGCCCACTCGCTATTCGTCATTAGGAAACAAATAGACTGTATGAAACATAAATGATATGGTCGATTATTGTGATGATAGCACAGTTAGGTGACGGGTCTCCTGACTCTCCTTTTTAGGTGGCCAGTCTCATAGTTTAGGTGGTGGATCTCAAATTCGAGGCGCCGGATCTCAGATCCGGCGAGATGAGGCTGAATTGAACCACTCGGCTGGCCGAATTCTAGAGGCTGTCTGACTGATATGCTGGTAAATTTGCTAACTGGTTACTTGGCTGGTTGGCTGATTGACTAGCTGACTAACTGACGACTCACCATTCCGAAGACAGCGGGTGGCCCGGCGAGACGCGATGTACTCTTGTCCCAGAAACCGATGATGATAGCTGAGATGGCAAGCGACAGAGAAGCCATGACGATATTGCCGAGGAAATACTTCGCTACAAATGAAACGACTATTTACGTTAGGAATATAATAAAGTAAAAATTAAGAATACTAAATTCATAATTAGTTTAAAGAAGATTAATTATCTTATGATGACGTAAAGTAGCAGAAAAGGACCCATTCATAGTTCTTGTGTTTTCTCAAACCTCATCTAACCTACCCATCCAAGTCCAGTCACACTTGCATAATTATGTTCTAGTCCAGAAAACAGATTTGAATCAGGACATTACAGTACCCGTGAAACTCCACCATATTTCCGTCTTCAACTGTTACTATCCCACCATAGTTGACCTACCATGCCACACTATTTCTTAGCGTACATTTTAAAAGACATCCTACATACATCTAAACTTACTTAACAAATCATGCTAACCCTACCCTAATTGACCCCATCGTTATCATACTGTGGAGCATTTGTCGCCCCGGGCATTTTGTTTGTTATTTGCCTCCCCACCCTTCTGATTTGCTTGCAACGACTCGCCTATAGATACGCCTGCGATGATTCGTCTGGTGTCACGACAACTCGTCGAACGACATTTCGTCTACGACACTTCGTCGAGCGACAATTCGTCGAACGACATTTCGTCTACTAAGTTATTTGATATTGTCACTTTAAAATGGAAGCTGGATTGATGGAAAAACTGTTTCCCGAAATGGAAGTGGGATTGATGAAAACATTCCTGTGTTGACATAGAAGCTGAATTGATCGAAATAATTTTCCCCGTAAATAGAAGCTGGAAATCAACCTGGATGCATGGATGAAAATAGGTCACTTTCCATTCAACAGAAGCTGGATTGATGAAAATAATCTTGTCAGTAATTAGAAGCTGGATTCCTGAGAATATATAGCACGTTTTAGCGAAACTATAAGAAAGCGGCCTCTGTTGATTAGCCGTAATGGATACAGATACACTAGTAGACGAAATGTCGTTATACGAATTGTCGTAGACGAAGTGTCGTTATACGAAATGTCGTTCGACGAGTTGTCGCGGAACCCGATTCGTCTAAGGCGTCTATAGCATGCTTTGCTATCTATTCATTTGCTAAATTTCATTGCTTAATCAAATCCGGGCCTACCCTAACCTGGGGCATGCTCTGTATACAGCAACATATCACTTCGTCTGGAACAATCTACCATCCAAACGTAGAACTTTACCGTCAAAAGAGCTCAAGATTCATTTTCAGTTTATCTCAAGACGCGTTGTTATGTTGCCGTCAGACAGAGTAATGTTTCAACGCCTTCGTGAGATTCTGAAAGGCGCTATATAAAGTGTGAGTTATATTGATATAATTATAGATACACAGATACTTCATTGTTAAGAAAGTAAGTACGTACGTACACGCACTAAACATATCTTTTCATCATCTACCACAGCGAAGCTTACCTATGAGTGGTAAGTTTGGGTGAGCCGTCGGTATGTAGTTGATGAGCTCACCAAGTAGAAGAGTGTCGGCAATCAAGACACCTATTCCTACAAAAGAAAGTCAATTATCATCATCATCGTCGTCGTCATCATCATCATCATCATCATCATCATCATCATCAACATCATCATCATTAACATTCACCTTGAAATTTTAAAATCTGCCTCTTTGTCTCTTTTCAAATTCAAATTCAAATTTTATTAGAATCGATTCCATGAACAGTGAATAGGGGTTAGTATCGAAAAAGCGACATAACGAAAGAGCGACGTAACAAAACAGCGACAAATGGGAGAGCAGTTTTAAAAGAGCGACAGAAATATTTCTGATCAATCTGAAAGAGCGACGTAACGAACGAGCGACATAACAAAAGAGTGACAAAATTGGTTATTATCGTAGTCTGGTTACTTGGAAATATACTAAGGGGTCGTGTATTCGTAGCCATAAATTAATGGCTATTCAAATTGCTTATCAAAGAGTTATACTTAAGTTTGCTCTATAATGCAAGAGGGAGTTTGTGTTTATTTAGAGGTTCGTTATGAACAACTTCTAAGGACAATAGGTACGAATTATTCGTACCTATTGTCCTTAGAAGTTGTTCGTAAATATAAGTTCAAAATATAAGTACAATGGCTGGAATTATTCCAGCCATTGTACTTATATTTTGATTTGCATCGGGGTTCCGTACTCTGATGTTAGCTTCAGAGGGACGCGGATGTCGGGGTGAATAGGCGAGCGAGTGAAATGAGGCATGGGCTCAGTTTCTGATAATTGCGCAAACTGACCAGTCATTGTTGTGAGATTCTCAGCTTTGCGAAAAATCTTGACCAGTGAAGGTGAGCAAGTCTGTGGTTCTAGATAAATTTTTTGGATAAACAAGCATTAAGAAATAATGGACGGCATGTTTATTTGCAGCCATAATAGATATTATATAATCGTTTTACTGAGAAAACATCGATGTCTAGTTTATTGCTTTAAATGAGTACATAAAGATGTTTCTCGCTCTTTCGTTATGTCGCTCTTTTGAATTTTTATTTCATTTCTTCGGTTGTCGCTCTTTTGATACGGTATTTATGTCGCTCTTCTGTTGCGTCGCTCTTTCGCTATGTCGCTCTTATGTACCGCTCCCGTGAATACAATGTACACGTATGAATACAGTCATTAACAGTTTTCATTTCCTAAATGTCATTAGTAGGTTACAGAAATTGAAGAGAGCATAGTCTTTAATTACAATTACAATTACAATTTTTTTTCATGGCTAGGGTGCAGTAGGCCTATAACTTTCCAAATGGTGCCGTCTAAAAGTCTGATTTAATCTAATCATATAAGAAATTAATATTTAGAAACTAATAAGCAAGCTGTTCGAGAAATTGGGTAAAATTGCAACACGGGGCAAGTCTAATTAATTAGACTCACTCCGAGTGAGTTAATTAATAAGCCTTTTCAATAGTGTTTCCGACACCCAAACCACAGCAGCAGAACGGCGTTCACTCACCGAATATCATCTTTTCTCCGCTTCCCGGAGGCAGAAGAAAGACAACCGGTGTCACCAGACAGAGCGTCACAGAGGGTCCGATGAACAGGTGGGTGGTAAAGGTACTGCGTCGTCTAATGGTGAATTTGTAGGTGATGTCAGAGTAAATTTCTGATTCGCAGCAATTGTAGTAGTTTTGGTTGCGTTCCACCGTGACCTTTACAAGTTCCCATTCGATGTTTTCGTCGACCGCCTTCTTTGATAATAGGCTGTCGGCATCCCTGCTCATATCTGACGAGGTTATGTTCATCTGAAGCATGGTTAAATGGACATAGACAAAATTCAATGTACAGCAATATGGTCCCATGCACAGTTGTGACCCTTTGAAATTTGTCTCATGTTGGCTCGGCCTACTATTCGGTAAGCATCATTAAAGCACGTGGCTCCTTCTAAACAGTACTGTTGAAGGTCGTATGGTACTAACACAGCATAATTTTCAGTCAACATTGTAAAATGAAGTCCGTTTAATTCAATCGACATACTTCACAATATTAAACCAAGCGTCACAGAATAGTCTATGCTGCAAGAGGCGCTCTACAAATGTTTAGATACGATACGATACGATCCTACTTTCAATAGTTTAATACACTATGGTTAAGTTCATCCAACCCCGTCTACTTTAGAACAATTTCAGTTATATCGCATCATAAAGTATATTTTAATATGTGTGAGAAGCGCTGCGTTGTCTGTCTAGGGCAGGGGTGCGCAACCTGCGGCCGTACGACCGCATGCGGCCGTAAGAGGGAGAACTGGTGGCCGTGGACGTATGGTCCAATTGTAATATGTTGGCGGCCGTGTGTATATTAATTCAGAAATATTTTAATTCCATTATTTTCAAACTGGGAGTAGTGTGAATCAATTAGTTATCTTTGCCTCTGTATTAGTGCATGTATTTAACAATAAGTATTATGCTCATACATGCACACACAACACTCTCATACACTGACACCCTTTGAGAATGCACCACTCTGAGCATGCATCCCTGCAAATGAAGCTCAAATGGGCAAGCAGACTAACAATATCCATATCAAGCATTGGAGAGCCAGCCACTGCATATTGTACGAGCAGAGGGACAGTGAGGTATACAGGGAGAGAGTGGTCAATGAAAGTTACAGTGTACAAGAGACATTTTTCCTACTGCGTCCTTTACCGCCATCCTTGATGTCATGCTTCAAGAATTCACTGAACAAATCACTGACTTTCATAAGATTTTTCAGCACTGCGACTTGTTGCTTCTCCTCATCTGGTGGAGACAGATGGAGACAGAGAATGCGCCTCTGGACCTCAAAATGGAATTGGTGGAGTTGAAAAGCGAGGAAGAACTCATGAAGAAGTTCGAGGATAATATTATTGATTTAGTAGAGGTGTGGAAGTTGGCGGTGGAATACCTTAAACTTTGAGAATTGGCAAGAAATACCTTGGTCCTTTTCGGAAGCACCTACACGTGTGAGGCAATCTTCTCTCGGATGAATTATTTGAAAAATAAATACAGAACTCGATTGATGGACAGCAACTTAGAGTCTGGAATATGTTTAAAGGTCTCCAGCGAGTCTCCAGATTTCTCATACCTCTCGGCCAACATCAAAGACCAAGCCATATCTTAGCTGCAAATTTGAGTAGGATTGAAGATGTAGATAAAAAATTTTTTTTATAATTCTTTTATTAATTATATTATGTGATGGAAAGATATGGTAGGCCTACTGAAGTTCATGGAGAAGGAATGGACGTCAGTTAACATGTTTCTAACAGTGAACATGCTTATTTCTGGACGTCCCCACACATGTATTTTTTATACCCTAATAGCAGACATCTTGGCGGCCGTGTTGAGAGTAGGAGCCTTTAATGCGGTCGACATTACCGAAAAGGTTGCGCACCCCTGGTCTAAGGCGACCAAAATACAGGGTGTCTGCCACTTGAACGAATAGAGATGTTTGGCACTGCGCCCGCATATATCTTTTTTAGCCGTGGCTAGGCTGGGATGGGAGCGCCTCTGAGTAGGTCTCATGAAGAGGTGCTATATAAATTCTCGGAATGAATGAATGAATGAATATCGCGGGTGCAGTTTTCTGTTTCAGTTATGAGTCGGCCTTGACGCCGATCATTACGCTTTTCCACCTGCAGAGATTTGCAGCATCCTCGTTTCCTGAAATCGATTCACGTTCACCGAAGTTTAATCGCTCATAGGAACTCATTCCCATAAAACAGTCTGGTGTAAAGCAAGCACTGTTTCAATTGATTCAGGTGAGCACACAATATCGGATTACCTTATATCGCATTCATTTGGATTCTTCAGTTAGATAGTGATGCAAGTAGCGCTATAAATTATGGATCGAGGTGCTTGGAAGGAGATAATTAAATAATTGTAATGCGTGCCATTACATTTGTTTACATTACATTTCGACCTCATATTATTAGGTCCACTCTATACAGTTTCCGAGTAATCTCCTCCTACCGCGTCATCATAGTGTATCCATGATCCGAAAACGACTTTGCAGACGTGTTCGTCAAATGGAAAATCAGACAAGTCCAGGTCACAGTGGGTCTTGATGTTAACTGGCGGAATCCAGAAAACCTGGCCATCGCTGCTGATGTAGGTCAAGTGTTGGGTGGGAGGAAAGTAGTAGGCGTCCTTGCTGCAACCAATGAATGTGAATACCTTTTAAATGTTTCTCTCATGAATTTCGCCTACTTTAGTATAAGCATTGAGGAATTGCCTCTCCTCATAACTTTTCCTAATTAACGCATGATACTTTGCAACAAACAGCTACAAATTTGAGTAGGATTGGAGATGTAGGCCTAGATACAATTTTTTTATATTATTATTTTATTAATTTTGTGATGGAAAAGATATGGTAGGCTTATTGAAGTTCGTGGAGAAGGCATGAACGTCAGTAAACATATTTCTAACAGTGAGCATGCTTATTTCAGGACGTCCCCACACATGTATTCTTTTTAGATGACCCAAAGCAGCTAGATATCTTGGCGGCCGTGATGGGAGTATGAGCTTTTAATGCGGCCGACATTACACAAAAAGGTTGCGCACCCCTGCTCTAGCTCTACAAGAGTCATGTGTTGTTATTTGAACATCTATAACAGAAATTCAAGTTAAATTTTTAACAGTCCAAGACACAAAACATTAAACGGCAAGAATTGTAGTTACACACACACACACACACACACACACACACACACACACACACACACACACACACACACACACACACACACACACACACACACACACACACACACACACACACACACACACACACACACACACACACACACACACACACACACACACACACACAAGCACATGCACACGCACACACACACGCACACGCACACGCACACGCACACGCACACACACACACAAACACATACACACAAACACACACACGCACACGCACACACACCGTCTTTCTGTCTTCAGGTCTCTTTGTTTAGCCTATTTGGTCTCTGCGTGGCATAGTGACTTTCTAGAAACGGCAGCTAATTTATTACGACGCTCCCTTTAGACACCATTTAAACGAAGATAGCTTTTACAACGTAAATATAAGGCATGGTTTAGTAGAGGTATGTTCGGTGCCTTGCAGCCGGAGGGTTGCGGGTTCGAATCCACCTCAAAACCGCCGCGTAGGGACCCTGGGCAAGTCCTTCACTCGCAATTGCTCATGCGCTTCGGCGTGAAACTCCGATTCAGTGTCCGCGCTGTAGTCGGGAGCGCCTCTGAGTAGAAATCTTGAAGGGGCGCTATAACAAGTGCTCATACATACATACATACATGGTAGGCGATTGCGCAGAGCGATCTCCTTCAACACCTTTTAAATGTTTCCAAAAGATGCTATATAGGCTTGAGACACAAAAATCATTTAGTTGCAACAAACAGTTCCTAACGTTTATATTACGTGAAAGACCCAGATTATCGATTCTAGTTTCAAAGAAAAGAGTGCTGCTTAAAGTGGCTTGGATTAAAATTTGTGATTAATATGCTTTTTAATCTAATTTCATTCTCCTATCAACATACTTAACATATTAAGTTCATAGTCATTGATATGAAAAGTATTTTATGACAAAATGTTGTGTTTCTTTACAAAACTGTCAATTATTTGTTCTTGGTAGGGGAAAGTGGCCCAAAATGACATAGCAAAGGATTTTTTGCAAGTTTAGCATAATATTTATCGCACAAGTGGGACTTTGTTATCCTGTTTATCAGACACCTAGTGCACTTACATAATGCAGTGGTCCAAATACTAATAAATAATATATGAGAACAGAAAAAACCGGCAGTTTTGTAAAAATGCTTGTTCTATGTCATTTTGGGCTACGTGCTGGGCAAAATGACATAGGGTATAGTCTAAAATGACATACACATTTTTGACCCAATTTGTAAGGCTTAAATAAAATGATTAGAAGTTATTATTTATAGAAAAATGAAAATTATAACATATTATATTTTATATTTTGATGTTCTGAGACTAACTAAACAGCTGCTGGAACCACAACGCAATTAGGATTTTTTTAAAGAGTTAAACATGTTAGGCCTATCGTGACAAAATACAACACTGACGACTCAGGGACAAGCAGAACTGCAATTCAACTGAAACTGTTACAAGAAAGACAAACACAATTTATACCGATAAACTAAGCAATCATCAGCAAATAAACTGAAGAACTAGGTCAACAACACTACATGAAAAAGCTTCCAATATGTGACTAGCACTTAGCCTATGTATAAAAACTCAAAAATCAATTGCTACAAGTCTGCCAAAGCTTGTTGCAGGCCTACTTGATCAGTGCCCAACACATAACAAGAGCGAAGTCTACCTATTCACTACACAAATCACACACAAAAGTTTGTTTTCTTTGAGATCATTCGCAATGTGCCCAGTTGTGGCAAACTGTGCACTTGATCCACGGCTCACGTTCACGTGAGTTGGACAACAAGTCACTGCAAAACAGGCATCTTGGATCTGCATCATCTTCATTTAATTTCTGGCTTGAAGGCCTTGGCTCATTTGCCCTTTTGAAATCATCATGTGGTCCACACCTCTTTTTGGTACTTTTGCATGCAGCTTTGCTCTTTTTCACAGGAACTCTTTTTGTGGCTCCTCCAGACTGAGCTTTCTCGGTCTTACTTTTTTCTGTCTATCTTTTTCACTGTACTTTATGGCTATCATCAGGTTCAGGTTGCTTGTCAAAGCCGATGCACCTTACAGATTTTATTTTAGTTATAGTTATAGTTATAGTTAATGATTTTTTATTTTAGTTATAGTTATAGTTATAGTTAGTATTATTTTTTTTAGTTATAGTTATAGTTATAGTTAATGGATTTTTATTTTTTAGTTAATTTTAGTTACTACTTAGTTACAATAATTAAGTCTATAAGCAAAATTGTGCGTATTAATACGCTGTTTCACAATTTACTCAGAGCTATGAAAACCTTTGAAGCATGGGTACAGTCAGCTTCATGAATACACGAGTTTCCAAAGTAACTGACAAATTTCACAATAAAAATTTCGCAATTTTTCGTTCTCATTTATGTCGAATCGTCCATATTGCACTTCCTATTTTTATTTTTGTATTAACGAAAATAAAGATGAATTTTCGTTAGTGTTATTTTCGTTATAGTTATAGTTATAGTTAATGATATTTTTTAGTTATAGTTATAGTTATCGTTAACGAAGTCATTTTATTTTCGTTAACGAACATTTTCGTTATCGTTATCGTTAACGAAAATCACACTGGCCAAGCCGATGCACCTTCACTTGTCCTCTTACTACGGGATGCAGAGTGTGATGAGGGAGGAAATGGAGACAAATCAACAGCTCGAATTGGTGTACATACACAAGATGTGTTTATTGGAAGCACTGTAGTTTTCTCTGAGTGAGAAATCTGAAGTTTAATGCCTGCAATAGCCTCTCTCATCGTAGATGGTTTCTGAGCTACATAATGTTCAGCGTCCGAATGAGTATCTGGGGTTGAAATGACACTAGTGTGCACAAATGGGCTCATACAATTTCTGACAGTGTAGTGGCTGGCTCGAAGTCCTAATGTACCCCGTGGATCGTTGAATTCTTTTGAACCTCGTAGAGTCGTAGCCAATCCATTTCATTAGTTTCAACTGCTGTGATAGCTAGCCTCATGTATTCTGAATTCCAACTCTGGCGATCTGGTTTTCTTTTGTATTTGTTCACCATCCTGTATGCAACATGTCATAGTGAATTAACGATCGGAGCAAAGATTAGTGATATATAAGTATCAACAATATGTAGGTTTTCAAGTATTCTTTCTACTAAGTTTCTAGTCTCAAAGGCGCAGCCGAGAAGTGCCCCAAAGTATCTTTCTGACTATATGCGAAAGCCGTTATCTGCGACCTCATCTCGTTCCTTTTATGCTGCTGATTGGCTAGATCTTTTTGTTCCTAGGACTAGGACTGCCTTGGCTCAACGCCGGGCATTTGCTGTGGTTGGTCCCGCTACTTGGAATGACCTTCCCCCTCATTAAGGGCTAAACTAATGACTAGGTTTTCCTCTTTGGTCTCTGGTTCTTTAAAGACGTTTCTTTTCCCCGCGGTTTTCGTGCTGAGAGCGCTTCTGAATAGTTATTCTGAGAGAGGCGCTATATAAATCTTTAGATACAACACAATACAATACAATACAGACAACTTCTCATATGGCAATAATTACTGCAGTGGATAAAATGACACACCCTATGTCGTTTTACCCAGTATGTCCGGGCAAAACGACACATGTATGTCATATTGCCCGGTGACGTGTATGTCATTTTACCCTGTCTATGGGTGCTAGGTTGAGACCTACCGCTGTAGTCGCGACGAAATGTTCAAAGCTAAAAGTTGCACGGGACTTGATCGACATAATATGCATACCCTTTGCAAAAGACTAAATTCCTCAGTATCTGCACGTACCTTTTTAGCAGCCTTGACTGTCGTAAACTATCAAATTGTATCGCAATGTCACAAATAATCTAAACATCAACCACGCACTTCTGCGCATGCTGTTATATTCGTTCACTAAAAATAGCAACAGCAGGTGCCACGCTCGAGGAAAGTAAGTGAGTAAGTTGACGATATATACTACGGTCCAGCCCACGTGCCACCTATGACATTTTACCCGAGTATGTCATTTTAGGCTACTTTCCCCTACAGTAATAATTTCTCAGGTAATTCAGCGGCAGTAACATATTAGGGAAGCTTACAGAAAATGGCTTTTAATGATGTATACACTCCATAACAGTGCAGTAGTAGTTGCGAAACCTTAGAACGTACAACCTCATGTCACTGTATACAGGCCCTATTCTTTAATCGCAAATTATTCAAAATGAGTTTTGTCGGGGTTGTCATGTTCACCAGTCTCTACAATAGCCATACACGTGCTGGATAGTGTTCATATATACTCTTTATTTCACTCTCATTCTGAACATTTAAAAAATGCAAATAACTCCAAACCGACAATCTGGTCCCTTTTCACGTAAACGTCCACAAAATGAGCAATAATAGAAGGCTTTAGTATTAGAAATGTAAATGTACAGCCCTGTGCGTTTTTAAGTAAAGAAAAGATTATTATCTTATTATTTATAACGCAATTCGAACGGTGAGAACTGCTCAAAATTATTTCTTTCGACGTAAACGAGTTTTGTTGCCAAAATACATCGTTTTAAAGTGTGGACACTGTTCAAACATTTGTCTCGATCGAAATCAACCGCCTTTTCTTCCACATGATGACGTTTGACTGCTGAATCCATCCAATTTTATATTAAACCAACCAATTAGTTTCAGCGCTTTCTATAAACACCATTATAGCGATGATCTCCTTTGCTATATAATTATAGGTTTGGGAATCCCGACCTAACGCTGGCTGACCTGGCCTTGCGAGCGTCATAAGTGCAATGAAAGAAGAAACAAATTAATTAATTAAATTGAGCTAAACTGATTTAACTTATATTTACAAGAACAGGCCCTAAGTGTCTATCGCCACTCTCTGTCTTTGCACTGTATAAATTAATGTCTAATTCTATCAGACACTCTAGAGAGACTAGAAGGCTCGCAGTTATGAACAGTTACTGTATGCGTCCTAATGCATTAGTCTCAGTTTTTGTAAGAAGATGATCAGTCTTTTCCAACTTAAAAGTTAGTAGTAGGTTCAGTTTAAAAAACGCTGTGTGATAACAAAGATCATTATCGTCGCCCTCCTCTTTCGTCCAGGCTTGTGACTTGCACTTCCAGGCACTAGGATATGGACGCGCAGTGGTGGAACTCAACTTAAACATTGGTTAGTTGCTGTTTAATGAAATTGTGTCATTACAAAGTTGACCAGCGTCGCCCTCCACCATTTGCCACGCTTGGAATCAAAAGCTGTTGACATAAATTATTCGTAGCGTTGTTTCGAACTGTTCTAATCGGATAACGATCAATTTTAACAGCAAGGGCAGATCCAATAGTTGCCAACACATAGTAGAATATTAGATAACAGATATATATTTCTGGTGAACGCCAGTTTAAAGGTGTTCAAACAAAGACGTCTGCTTTGTTCAATTAACCAACGTTTAATGATACTTTAAGGTTGGCATAAGTGTATGTGTGAATAAGTGTATAAGTAATTTGAGACTCATATAGCGCAACAATAACATATAATTCATCAAATCCTCCTCTTTCCATGCTTTCTCTCCTCAGCGAAACCCGCCTAAGCAGCTGCTTTTCCCACCTCTCTCTCTCTCTGTCTCTCTGTCTCTCTGTCTCTGTCTCTGTCTCTGTCTCTGTCTCTGTCTCTGTCTCTGTCTCTGTCTCTGTCTCTGTCTCTGTCTCTGTCTCTGTCTCTGTCTGTCTCTCTGTCTCTCTGTCTGTCTGTCTGTCTGTCTGTCTCTCTCTCCTAGCTCTCTCTCTCTCTCCTCTCTCTCTCTCTCTCTCTCTCTCTCTCTCTCTCTCTCTCTCTCTCTCTCTGTCTCTCTCTCTCTCTCTCTCTCTCCCTCCACTTGGTAGCACTGGAAAGCCCCTCTGACACGACGCAGTGCTCGTGAATAAGCTGAAGCCCTGCGCTCAGCTTTACACTGTATACACAGTTACTAGCGCTTCGGAAATGTGGAGTTCATAATAATTTTTACGAGTATTTCTAAGTATCGTTTAAGTGAGGAATGAAGTTCCATCTTTTTTATGATCGATTATTCTTCTTACTTTTCTCTTCTTATCTCATGAACCTAAAGACCTCCACTAACTTTAATGGATTGTAATTTTAGAATCATCTTTTCTTATAAGCCCTGTGCTTTAGAGTAGAGGCGCTATATCAGTCAATTAGATTGGATTATGTAAAATTCGAAAAGATAGGTTTCGATTAAATTATTTGAGATATGAGGGGCCTCAATAGTACAGTGTTTAGCTTAGTAGTAGTAGTTTCAGTTTAACGACACTGTGTGTTAAAAATGATCATTAGCGTCGCCCTCCTCCTTCATCCAGGCTTGGGACTGGCACTGTCTGGCACTAGCGCACGGACGTGCAGTGGCGGAGTTTCAAGAAGCAAAAAGATCGGTTAGTTGCTGTTCAACGACTCTGTGTCATAACAAAGATGATTAATGTCGCCCACCTCCTTTCACCAGGCTTGGGACTGGCGCTAGTGTAGTGGCGGAGTTAAAGGATAATTTATAGGTTATGCATGTATTATAAAAGACTGTTAAACGGAATGAGATATTTGACGTGTCGCGTTTGAAATATATATACAGCCGGCGGTTAACGTTTTAAAGGTGTCTAAGTAGTGCATTATTCTTTTTCTAATTGACCGGCGTTTACCGATAATTTGTGGTTGCCAGCGCCTCTAACTTAGAAACTATCTTACGTTATTACAATTTTTATGAATTATGCTTGTTTGTAAAGATCCTGTGTCATAGAATAGGTGTTTAACGGTTTAATGTCAGTCTGCCCATTATTCAGACTGTGTTTAAGAGATGCTATAATTATAGGCTCTGTACACAATGGGCTATTTGGTTTCAAAACTGATTTTTTTAAACAAAGCGTGAGAACTATTAAAATTCATCCTCATTATCGACGTAAACTGACTAGATTGTGTTTCCACGAGATCTCGTTAAACTGTTGTATTCAACCGATAAGATTAACCCCACCACATCATCGACCCGATGCACTGCCATTAATTCTTAAATATTGTGATATGCACGAATTCCAACAGTTTCTTGTAGCATCAAAGGCTTATACTTTTCCTCTATCTTAAAAAATTAGCGCGGTTGAGCTATATATAGCATTGATTAAGTGGTTTATAGAGGTATGTAAACAGAGCGTCGTATTGAACCGTGTTTAACGAATTTTTTTGTCGCCCTCCTTATTTATCACACATTATACGCTATCAGTTTTACAAACAGCACGCACAGTAAACTATATATAGGTTGCTAACATTATTTCTCTTTAAGCTGTTCAAACATTCTAGCAACTAGAAGATGTGGATAATGCAATTAACTTAATTCATTTATACACATCTAAAACGCTTTATACTGCAACTATATAAGGGTTCACCGCGCTGTAAGAGCTGTAATATGCCAAAACTAATCTTTGTCGGCGGAACGGCCTATGTTGTCATAAGCTGCCGTTAAACTGTGGATCCATCCACATCGTAGTTCATTAGTTCGTAACAGCTATTTGGTAACGACGAGAGCAACTAACGAAACTAAGTCCGCCACTGCACACCGTGCCCTTGTGCCCTTGTGCCAGTCCAAAGCCTTGATAAAGGAGGAGGGGACGCTAATGATCATTGTAATCACATTTTGTCGGTTAACTGAAACTATTACTAAAAAGGAAGCTAATGTGAGATAGTTATATGAAAAAGAACTGAACTACATCAAACACTGGGAAGTCGTCAAAAGCATCCGTAGCTATAAGTTGTCGTTAAACATTGAAATAGATACATAATTATCACAATAATAATATTCTTCCTGCAGCAACGCTGGTTACATAGGCAAGGTAAAGTCAACGCCAACTGCCTTGGAAGCCATAAGAAGCAGTTAAGCACTAGAAATCACTGTTATCCAACAATAACTTTAGCAAAATACTAAAACACTTCAACGACTTTTGATGGTATGAGCTGCCGTTAGATTGTTGCAATCCCTCCTACAAGTCCGATGCCTGGATTAAGGAGGAGTGCGGCGCTAATTATCTAATCATTTATGACACGACACCCTTAAAATGGAAATTAGTCAACCGGTTTTGTTCGTATGAACCAAGGCTTATCCTTTCATCTGTACATTTAACTTACTGTCTCTGATGCTATTTATAACATAAAATAAGGTCAAAGTGAGCTATTGTAAAGCGGCTCTGGCTGTCACAAGATGTCACTAAACATAGAAAAAACCGTGCTTCTTTAGATACCTTTAAAACTATTTCTCTAAGGCTACATATACTTATGACACGTTAATTGTTTCGTGTGAGAATCAGGATACGGTACAGAACAATGATATTACCCTTAGTGATATTGTAAAACTCTATTTTGACACGTTTCTTTGTATTCTGCACCTTATCTAAACGTTAATTCAACTGAATTATCGTCAATGGCTTTGATGTTATAAGACGACGTTAAACTGTGAAATAATAAAAAAAAGTCTAGCGATACCTGCGACACATAAAACAACAACGTGAGAAGCAAACGAAAGTTATGTGATAATGACCTGAACTACATAATTGAACTTAGAAGACATCAACGGCCTTTGTAGCTATAGGATACTCGCTAAACAATGGATTACTGATACTTAGTGTTTTGTAACAGCAAAACCCATTTATATGTGACAGTCCAAAGCTTGAATAAAATTCCGCCAGTCCCTGTGCCCATAAACATTGGAAAATAACGAGGTCCTTAATAAACATTTACAACGCTTTGTTCCTAAGCTATATATATATTTTTGATGCGTCTTTTGTTTAGTCCGCCACAGTTTGCACTCTGACAGTGCCAGTCTCAAGCCTGGATAAAGGAGGAGAGCGACGCTAATGATCTTTGTTATCACGCAGTATCGTTAAACTGAAACTACTACTACTTTGTTTAGTCGTCCTTGGTGCATTCGATAATGCATAACAACAACCACAAGAAAAGCAAACGAATCTGATGGACAAAAGTTATATAAAAATAAACGGTAATAATTATGTGACGTCGGCCAAGAGAAGGGACAACTTGTCCGGATTGGACTAATGAACATTTTCCATAAGCTTATACCATAAGAAATTCAGGGTAAAAATTTCAGAACAAAACGCAGAGGTTTGACGAGGCTATTTTAACCCTTTCAGTACCACCCATTAAAAAATTGAAATACCGGATGAAATTGAACGAAAAAACATTTATATATTTTTTAATAGTTTTGGTTAAAAAATCAAGAGTAATTGCTAAGTAAAAGTAAATTAAATTAAACGAGCACTTCAAAGCCATTGTTTTTGGAGAAATGTGCAAAGAATTTTGTATTATTATGAACAATTTCATAAAATTTGTGATTCAAAAATAAGTTTTTATCATTGTCATCAAGTTTACTATTTGTCAGACAGTTCAAAGTTACATTGGAAACCCTTTTCAAATGTCACAAAAGTAACCTTCTGGAGTATCCAAAAAATTACTTCCAATAGTGCAATTGAGTATGCCACAGTTTGAAACATGGAACTGAACAAAGACCACGTTTGCTTGGACATGATGGACAAATGATTTTGACATCTTTCGAACACCTTTCTTGGAACACACACGATATCTCGCTTGTGGTTTTGTCCAGGTGGCAGTTGGGACCAGGACATCAGGATAATGTCGCTCTGTAAGTCGCATTAGGGCTTCATTTTTGTCAGCTCTCAGTGGACCTACACCATCACCAGGAAATAGCAGACTTGCGGCGACATCATGTTGGAATGTCAAGAATGTTGCTTTCTAAATTGGCAAAGTGATCCACCACTTCTTTCAAAGTGTACATTTTTCTCTTATGTGACATGGTTTCCGATATTTATGTAATTTTCTAAAAAATTATTATTTCTAAACGCATTCAGTTTTACACAGACAAGAAAATAAACACACAGTTTCAGAATACACGTAATACGTCATAGTAGGTTCTCATCGGTTGGCTTTGTTCACTACTAGTGCGCCACCTTGCGGAGATTATAGATGTAAACTCACGCGCTAGTAGGCCTATCCCACCTCTAAATAATATTCCCAGTACTTGCTATTGAAAAATCGATAGACCAACGTTATAAGAGAGTCCATGTTATGCCGCCGGATTAATCCGGCGCGCAAGGTATTATAATTATTTTTGGACGCCGGATATATCCGGCGCTCAAAGGTACTGAATGGGTTAATGTTAATTATAGTGACGAGGCTTTTGAAGTTATTAGTGCATGTGAATCGGTTTTTGAGAAACCTGAACTTTGCCAGGAAGAGATTAGGATTCTAGTCTTAATAAGAACCTATTAGGTAGCTTAGCGATACTTTGACGACTTCAAGAGGTTTGTTCATTACATTCGTATGTGTATAAATGCTTATTTATTATGATGTAATTCAACTAGATATTTATTTAGCGCCTGCCGATGGATGCAGGTGGATCTTTATAAAACATATTCATGCATTAATGCATTCATATAATTATACTGTTAACCCTTTGAAGGTGAGGTGACGCATTGTAACGTTTGAGGTGAGGTGGGGTCTGACATACCCCAATACATATAATTACTTGCAAGTCGCAATATCAACTACATAATATAAATTGTGAGCTAAACTATAGTTATGCAACCTATTATCGGCTAAACTGGTGATTTTCAGGAACAAATAACAGTTTCCAATCTTATAATTGATATGGCTAGTGTGGTGGCGCTCAAAATCAAAGCGGCCCTTTGCAATGGCATCTTCGTGGCCCTCGAAACATGTAACATTTGGGAACACGTGACATAATACCCGTAATAATGGATCAATTTTGCATCGATGCAACAATATATGCAGTAATATCTTATAATCGCACAATTTTTCGGTACTGTGCCGTTACTTTTTAATTCATTAAAATCAATATGTATACGAAAACTTATAATTTCACTTTAATATGCAAGAAATAAACAAAAATGGCGTCCAAAAGTACCTGAAAGTGTCCTAAAGTGTCTGTATTTCACATTCACTAAGGTAGACAAAAATAATCCAAGCTGGTTCTACGTTTCCGTGGAAAAAGCAAATCAGAATATCGCTATGGGGTTTGTCATACCCCACCTCACCTCAAAGGGTTAAACATACATACATGTACACTAATACGAACTTACATGCATACTGTTAGGAGTTCATGGTTCGCTATAGCATGTTTAGTTAGTGGGAGTATTGTGTGGAGGGGAATGTGACCACTAGTAGAGTCTCATTAATAGTATTGGTGTGTGTCGCTGAATACGTTCGAAGTTTAGTCGCTAGATGAAAGACTGTAGTAGGCGAGAATTAGTTAAGATAAGAACACTCCTTTTATTTGTGTGTTAATATGTTTTAATGTATCTGTGTCTGTGTGCTTTGCTATTCGGAAAGAGAATATAGATATCTGTGACTTCGGGTCGAAGAGCGCATGAGTCAGAGATCGAGCGCCTGTTCAACGTTGTTCTGCGAGTTTCATCTTGAAAACATGCATGCGAGTATCTATGTTACTTATTGCTTTCACGCATATTTTATCTTCATCTGTTTACCTTTGCGAACAAGTCTGTAAGTCTTGTAAGCCTGCTTTTTTCAGAGTCAATTTCCAAAACTATTTCATTTATTGGATTCAGTGTATAGAGACATCGTACAGTAAGACTATTTACTGTAGCTGTCGTGTCCTAAGCCTGTATACTATTTAGCACCGGTTAACAGCGTTTTAAAGTTGTTTAACAAGAACTATTAGATTCAGAGTTTAACGACATCTCGTGGCACCAACGGCCATTGGCGTCAACAGAAGTTTCTTTGAACAATTTTTACTATGACACTGCATATCGCCATCTTTTTCAATGCCATTATAGCACTAATGAACAACGTATCGAAGGTGTTTAAGGAGAGCGCTGTAACAAATCGTTTTGTTCCACTAGCTAACGCGACACACTGTAAGACGAAACCAAGGCAAATAAAAAGAGAGAGAGAGAGAGACAAGACAGACAGACAGACCAGACAGACAGACAGACAGAACAGAGACAGACAGAGAGAGAGAGACAGAGACAGAGAGAGACAGAGACAGAGACAGAGACAGAGACAGACAGACAGACAGACAGACAGACAGACAGATAGATAGACAGACAGACAGAAGTGAGAGAGACAGACAGACAGAGACAGACAGACAGACAGACAGAGGGGGGATGAGTTTTTTCCCCGGCAAGAAACAATACCAGAAATAATGTTATTATATTCGAGTGAAAAACATGGTGACGTCTGATTTGGATATTTAAAACGTTAAACCCGATCTTGACACCAGCAACCTTTCTAACTTCAGACCTATCTCTAACCTCAATAACATTTCCAAGATCCTTGAACGTCTTTTTCTTACACGTATCAAGAAACACATCACTTCTTCACCTAACTTCAGCCCTTATCAGTCAGCTTATCGCGAAGGCTATTCCACTGAAATTGCTCTTGTCTCTACACTGGATAACATCTTCTCCTCTGTTGACAATGGTAAAGCCTGCCTCTCAGTATGTCTTGACCTCAGTGCAGCCCTTCGACACCGTAGACCACCAGCTACTTCTTTCAAGACTAACCAAAAGCTTCGGTGTCTCTGGGACTGCTTTAAACTGGTTAGCTTGTTACCTGGATGACCGTAGTCAGCAGGTAACCATCGGTACCGCTCGGTCTGAGCCCACACTTTGCACTGCTGGAATACCACAGGGATCTGTCCTCGGCCCTTTGTTATCTACAGTCTTTACTTCCCCAATCAGTCATATAGCTAAGCACTTTGGAATCCAATTACAACAGTACGCGGATGATACTCAGCTACATATTGCTCTGTCACACACTGACCAGTCTGGTAAACTAAAACTTGAAGAGTGCCTCTCATCTATGTATGCATGGTTCTGTTTCAATGGTTTGGCCATAAACCCAAACAAGTCTGAGGCAATTCTGTTCGGTTCATGCCAACGCCTGCGTTCTTTCCCTTCACTTTCTAGTGTCGACCTCGCAGGCACTGCTGTGCCACTTTTAGATACTGTCAAAACACTTGGGGTAACCCTGGACAGTAAGCTCACATTCCGACCGCACATAACAAACCTTTGTAAATCTTGTTTCTATCACATCAGGGCAATACGTCACATCAGGTCGGCTCTAACTAAGAATATGTCTCAAACTATAGCCTGTTCACTTGTATCCTCTCGTCTTGATTATGCTAATTCCCTTTTTGTGGGTGTCTCAAACCTTGAACTCAAAAGGCTGCAACGAATCCAAAACTCCTTAGCTCGTGTAGTGATGCGTGTCCCACTACGAACATGCTCCTCAGTCCTACTCCACGAGCTGCATTGGCTTCCTGTTGAATTCAGAATAAAATTTAAATTGGCCTGTTTGACCTACAAAGCCCTCAGCACCAGCACACCTACCTATATTCATGCACTACTAACTCCTTACATCCCTCCTCGTTGCCTGCGATCATCAAGTACAGGTCTTCTAGCTGAGCCACGATGCAGAACAGTTATGGGCTCTCGTGCATTCCACGCCTCTGCTCCAAGGGAATGGACTATCACTTTCTCCACTTCCTTCCTTCAAAAAGCGGCTCAAAACTCACTATTTCTCCTTGGCTTTTAAGGATTTAGAAATCTAAGTGCATCTTCACCTGGCGGCTGACTATCCGCGCCTCAGATTCACATTTCGGCGTGACCTTGCGCGCGTTACAAATTTATTAAATAATAATATTATTATTATTAGGAGTTTGGCTCCGATCAAGGATTATGAAAGATTCTGAAAGCCAACGAAACCATTTACAAAAGGTTCTTTTATGGTTTTATTTTTACAGTGACGAGGAGAGAGGAATAGAAGGGTTACTGGAGAGAACAGAAATGAGAATGCTGCGGTGGATACTTGGTGTCTAGTTGAAGGATAGGAAAATTAACGAATACATCAAACGACGCTGGGAGTGGCATGTATTACTGACAAAATACGACGGAATAGGTTGAGATGGTACGGTCATGTGATGAGAAGAAAGGATAAAAGCTGTATGAAGAGAATTATGATGACAGAGGTCACCGGACGCCGCTGTCGGAGACGGCAGAAGAAGAGATGGGGAGACATGATTCAACAAGATCTTAAATCTCTGATTGAACAAAGAAGATACTAGTGACAGAAACAAGTGGAGAAGAAGGATTCGTGTGGCTTACGCTGGAAGGAATTAATTCAAGCGTGAAGGAGATATATTATTTGATGGCTTCATTTGGAGCAGCTCTAGAATTTAGTCAAATCGCAAATTTGCATCGTAGTTTACTTTATCTGTTATACCACATGGTCGTTAAACAGTAAATAGCCAACCAATACCATTCAATTGTTGTGAAGAAATCTGTCAGATGTGATAATGTTTCCGTGAAATGTGTTGATGAGAATCTGTCCGAGACTGGAATCAAACGAAACAGGATAGGATCCTCAGTTTAACGGCAGCTTATGACAACATAGGCCGTTTCCGCCGACAAAGATTAGTTTTTGGCATATTACAGCTCAAACGAAACAACCGCATGTGCTATTTTATATAGCATCGGCAAACATCGTTTTAAAGGTGTCTAAGAAAAACTTCGCAGTATTTAACTACGTTTTGTAGCTGCCTCAGCCGCTGACGTCGCCTTGCTTTCCTTTTCACTACGTTTAACTATTTTTAGATATAAAATAGCTATAGTTTTATTTAACGACACTATGTGACAATAAAGATTATTAGCGTCACCCTCCTCCTTATCCCAGGCCCCGGACTGATACCACCCGAATTAAAACAGTACGGCGTTCAAATTAGTTACATCGTGTACCTTCTAAAGCCGTTCACGTCCGTTATAAACAGCTGAATTGCTGATTGAATGAATATTTCTCTGTTTCGTTTTTGTTCTGAGCAATAGTGAGTGAAGAACTTGATCAATGTCCCTACACAGTAGCAGTTACCGTCTCAGTGGAGAAAGCTGGAACCCGTCTTGAAGCGTAACAAGGCGATCGCTCTAACCGATAAAAAAATCGTGTCCCACAATCAGCAGTTAGTAGTTTCCACTGCTTAACGACATCTTATGGCCGTTGATTCTACATCGCCTTGCTTTTTAGCATGAGGTTTACAGTCAACCATCAATACGGTACAGCGTCTCATATCTATATAGCTTCGGATTACAATGCTTAAAAGGTGTCTAAGCGTTAGGATGTTAATTATTTTTGCAAGAAAAAAGGCACTCTTACAAAACCTTCAATCAATAGCTTAGCTGCGTACATCTTGCCCCTCAGTCTGCAATATTGGGGTCTTTTGGTTTAGCCTTCATGTAGCTACGAAGGAGCCTAATGGACTTGCCAGATCTCCTTGAAGACATCTCCTGGCATGACGCTCATTCCTTGGGTGGTGGAGGTGGGGGCAAATGCCTTGCCTGGAATGCCACTGTTATCGACACCCTGGCAGAATCATACCGCACCAGATCGCAGCAGATAGAAAAACATCAAAATATACTGCCGTTTTGTCATCATACTGCGCTGTACTCGTAGTCTTCGAAACGTTGTTTCCAGTAAAGCTTCCTCGGCTACCTACCTTCCCAAATATCAGTAGACAACAGATAGACTACTTTTCAATTTCAGCGCTTAACTAAGGCTATCCAGCGTTTCAATGCAGTCGCTTTTTGTAGCACCTTTCCCACCAACTAACTATTTGTGAATACTAATTTTGCAATTCGAGGGTTCATTTATACCGTGGGAAGAAAATAATTATAATTATTATTATAGTCTATTTGAAAGTGCCCTCTGTCTGTAACCTAGCGATTGTTGGTCTGAGATTCGTGCGTCATAAGTGCAATGAAAGCAGAAACAAATTTAATTATAGAATTAAATCGAGTTAACCTGGTTTATATTATATTCATAAGAACAGACTCTAAGTGTTTACCATATCTTTTTGTCTTTGCATTCTATAAGGTAATGTCCAATTCTAGCAGCCACTATAACGAGACAAGAAGACTCGCAGCTATGAACTCGCAAGGCACATTCATTGTCTGCAGCCTCAATCACAGTCGTCCCCAGTTATGCAAAAATTATCAGGCTTACTACACTTAACCCTAGGGCTACCAAGCTTTTTGTAACACGGACTACCAAGGGGGGGTGGTTACCACCCCCTGGGATTTTGTGTTTGGTTTTACATATCATAACTTGTAATATAGCAATGGATTCAGCATTCATTTCTGCACAGAATGGTATATTTAGATGTACATTATGTGAATGCACCTCGAAATTACATCACTTTTAACAACGGAACCCCTTAATTAGCAATATTGTATATTATTGCGTACATTTTGTACTTTTTGGATAAACAAATATAAGATTATGTGTGTTTTGAAACTAATCCATGTATAAAAGATACACAAAATCATCCCCTGCACATGTTTATATAGTATAAATGTACATTCATACATATATATCCATACATATATATCGGTTTACGTTGTAATGCTGTATTCAGCCATTTTCACACAGATTACGCGTATTATTATTTATTTTGATCACTTCCGGTATTCAAAAGACAAAGATGTAGGTATGCAAATGAAGCCCTTCATTCCCTCTAAAGAATGGTATCTTTGTTTCTCTTCCAGGAAAACAAATGAATATGCTACAGACAAAAACTAAGGGGGGGGGAGTCCTTCCATTCCAGCCATTTTTCACTCATATTACGCGTATTATTATTTATTTTGAGCACTTCCGGTTGTCACAGGTCAACTCAGTGACCATAGAAATGTAGCCCCACATTCCCCTCTATAGATTGGTATAATTTGCGTCTCTTAATATTAAATGACGGATAAGATATAGTCGAAAGTCTAGGGGCGGTGGTATCCACCCTCTCTGGTACCTCGGGTATATTGGCTATAACTTTTGAACGGTGTGAGATATCATCTCACATTTTACCTCAAAACGTGTGTAAATGAACCCACTACAGCTACCTAAAAGGTCAAATTTTTATTCCATACGGAACAAGTTTGAAATGAATAAAACCTAGGGGTGGCAACCACCCCCTTGGTAGCCCGAGGGTTAAATATTAAGTAGTCGTAGTAAAATCTCACTGCAACTGAGACCAATCTATGCCATAACATCTATGTCACAACAAAGATGATTAGCGTCGCCCTCCTCCTTTATTCAAACTTTAGACTTGCACCTCCAGAGTACGAGCAATGGCAGCGTCGTCTTTTAGTTCAATAATGTGAAAACATTTAGTGTTAAAATTTGCCTTTCGATTCTTAAAGTAGAAGAAAATGAAATGATACGCTGCTGTATGTCCACAGTTTAACGGCAGCTTATGACAACATAGGCCGTTTCCGCCGACAAAGATTAGTTTTGGCATATTACAGCTCGATACGCTGCTGCCGTACGTCAGAATTATTTAATAGAAGGAAGTAATCTTAGAAGAGGTGTTTAAAATTTCCAATACAAATGAGGCTTTGGGTGTTCTGACTAATTTAGTGTCGGACCTTTCCAGATATCAGTGTGCACAGTTTGTCTGTGAGCAGATTGCTCAGTCTATTTGCATCTTTCAGAACAGGATCTAAGTGTCTACCACCATTGTATATATTTGCACTCTAATAAGTAATGTCTAATTCTGGCAGCCACTATAACGAGGGTACATGTCGTGCAGTTAATGCCAGGTATGTAGGTCTACTGTCCACGAGCATTCATTGTCTTCGACCTAAAGGCAGCCTTCTCAGTTTCTGCAAAAATTATAGTCTACGCCTCTACGGTGTTTCCAGCTTAAAAATTAAACACAGTTGAGGTATATATTGCATGTGCTGAACGCGTCTTAAAGGTGTGCAAATAGGGCATCGTATTACCCAGTGTATCAGCGAACCATCTATGCATCAAAAGGTGTTGACTTTAATTAGAAATGTATTTTCGAACAGTTCTCATCTGTTCGCATGAGTTATGAGATCGTAGACATGGATGCAGAGTTTAATAATATCTTATGGCAACAAAGACTGTAAACGTCGGCAAACACTGTTTTTACATAATACAGTCTTTTAAAAGAAAGTAGAAAGCAGCTAAAGTAATAAACGAGACATTTGCCGATGGATGGATTAAGAGTGCAACGACATAACATAGCAAGAAGGAGTTATATCTGAGGTAGTTGACCAATCGCGTTTGACACACACGCACACACACCCACACACACACACATCCACACACGCACACACACACACGCACGCACACACACACACACACACACGCCCACACGCCCACACGCAAACGCACACACACTCAACCACGCGCACGCACACACGCGCACACGCGTAAATTCCAGCTCCTAGCGACATTTAGGACGATACATGTGGACTAGTGCTGAGAGTGACAGAGGATATTTGAAACGTTGTTATTTGACGTTTCGGCTCAGGTCAAATTTTATGAAAGCCTCTGAAAGCCAACCCCGCCAAATATCAAAGGTTATTTCATGGTTTTATTTAGCGCAGCTCTAAAATTTAGTCAAATGGCGAATTTTCATCCCAGTTTACTTTTATTTGTTATGCCACAGTGTCGTTACATAGCAAATGACCAACTAACAGAGTTCAATATTATTGTTGTTGAGAAATCTGTCATTTGTGGTAATGTTTCCGAGAAGTGTATTGACGAGAATCTGTTGTCAGGTATATTTTAGATTCGAATCCAACGAAACGGCCTCGGATGATGTTCTATATATAGCATCAGCAAAAACTCTTTTAAAGGTGTCTAAAAAGAACTTCGCAGTATATAACGACATCTTGTGGCGGCCTGCGTCGCTGACGTCGCCTTGCTCTCCTTTTTAATGCGTTTAACCATTTTAGATATAAAATAATGTGGTTTCACTTTAACGACACTATACGACAATATAGACTATTTGCGTCGCCTTCCTTATTTTTCGAGGTTCCGGACTGACACCAGCCTAATTAAGCCGGCGTTCAAATTAATTACATCTCGTAGCTTCAAAAGCCGTTCACTTCCTTAATAAACAGTTCAATTGCTGATTTGATTAATATTTGTCTCTTTAGTTTCTGTTGGTAAGATTTTCTTCTTGCTTAAAATATGTTTCCAATGACATATCCCTAAGTTTTCAACATTTTATTCAACTTATTTAGCGCAGTTATATAATTTAGGCAAAATGGCCATTTTTCATCGCCATTTAGTTTTATTATCGTTGTTGACATCATCATCATCATCATCTTGATTATTTCTAAAACTATTAATTTATGTTGCTTTGTCAGTCTACGTATCCCTGTCCGCGAGTCAGTCGCTCTGTTTCCATGTCTCAATCTGCGTTTGATGCTAAGCCATACATATGCATAAGGGTATTTATGTATGTGTGTATGCGCTTTATATATATACATATACATACATATATACATGTATGTGTGCATGTATGTATGTATGCGTTCATGTATTCATGTATGTGTGAATGAATGTATATTATGTGTATGCATGTATGCGTGCATGTATGCATGTAAGCAAGCATGTCTATATTGTGTGCTGTCACCGTCCCTTCCATGAGTTTTTGATATTTCATTACACTCATATTATAGGCTATACTATAATTATACTACACTCATCACCTCGCTAGTGATAGCCCAAGCATGGCACAGCATCGTTAAAAAAAATAATAAACAAACCGATTGTTTTAGCGCTCTTTAAACACCACTGAAACGTTATTTACCGTTGCTACATAGGCTTGGAACACGGCATCCAATTATAACCCATGCACCCACTAAAATCGGTAAGGTTGAAGTCAACGGCCATGACAGCCACAAGATGTTTTAAAACAATGGAAACCTACCAATTGTCGGACACGGTAGCCGATTGGTTAGAGCGCTCGGCTTATAACACGGAGAGTAGGAGTTCGAGTCTCTGAGAAGGTGGTTGTGTAGATACATTGAGCAAGACATACACTCACAATAATAATGCTCAACGCATCGATTGCTCAGCGCCATGCTTGGTCATCCGTATGTATGTATGTATGTATATATGTATGAATGACTTTGACCAATCGGGTACCGTGTTCCACAGTTGGGAAGAAGTGCTGAAGAAATCTGATTGTTTAAAGATCCGTTTTGCTTGAGAAAAGCTATAATTCTGCGACGTGGTAGCGTTATAGTTATATTTGTTATAGTGTTCGGGTTGTAACACGGAGGGGCTCGAGACTCTGAGAAGGTGACTGTGTAGATACATTGAGCAAGACCTTGTAGAGACACATAACACTGATATAGTAGTAGGCTACGAAGAGAGTTATTAACGGGAGCAATGGGTGGCTCCTAAGGGATTGACATCCCGCTAGTTGGAGACACACAGAAGCGTCAAGTTTCATAGGTTCAGTAGATGGCTGAGCAAACTAAAATATAAAATGATTTTTTTGTAGAAGAACAACGAAGACAAAAATAGAAATTAGGTAACTTAACTAAATTTATCTAGTTTACTAAACCACTCGAGGACCGGTACATCGTGCAAACAGGCATAAGTTTAAATCTACATATATTTTATCATTAAAATAATTTTTCATAGTGGCGATTGGTGTGCGCCAGTAAGAAAGGAACGTAGTTTTTTTTAAATTCATGTCGCGTTTTGGATAATTGAATTTCATATGGAATGGAGTTCCAGAGTATTGGTTGTCTATGGATATTTCAGTAACCAGCATTGCAACACAGTACTGCAATATTATTCAACATAGTATCTACTCTGATGCAGTAACCAAACCACACCATTTGTAATAATATTGAATAACGTTTGACAAATATATTTATATACATCGACGGTGAACACCGTTTTAATGGTGTCCAAAGAGGACATTACGCTTCATTGAATTATCCGCCGTTTTATCGACGCTGTGTTATAGCATAAGTGCTTAATGTCGCCAACGTATTCTATCCAGACTCTGAAAGTTTCTGTTTAAGAGCGCTGTGTCATCACTAGGATTATTACTCGTCTATATTCTCCTTTCTTCTGGCGTTGGACTGACACCACCAGAAAATATATAAAGTTTTTATATTCTCGGCCCTCTCTCTTATTTATTTTATATACGGCTGACATCTCCTCTCTTTGTCCGATCTGTGGTGCTGCTGGTCATCTTTTCGCTGATGATGTGCAAGCATTTGTCCATGGTCCTTCGTCATCGCAGTTGCTTTTGGTCGGGAGTATTCAATCTCTCTCTAATCATCTCCACTTTTGGATGTCATCTAATCGCCTCTCCCTTAATGCTTCTAAGACTCAATTCATCTGGTTTGGTACCCCTCAGCAGCTCCATAAACTTGATTTTTTCTCTCCTCTCTGAAAAGTTCCCACTCTTCTCTTTCTCGTCAAGTGTAGGCTACGCGATCTGGGTGTTACCCTTGATAGTTCACCTACCTTTACTGAGCACATCTCTAATCTCACACGCTCCTCCTATTTTCACTTAAGGCGTCTCAGGGTCATTCGTCGTTCTGTCTCCTCCTCCATATTCACAACTTTAGTTCATGCTTTTGTATTTTCTCGGATTGACTACTGCAATTCCCTTCTTGTTGGTCTTCCTAAGGTTCGTCTTTCTCCTCTTCAGTCGGTCCTCAACTCAGCTGCTAGACTGATAGCCCGCCTTCCCCGGTACTCTCACATCTCTACCTTTATGTTTGACGAACTTCATTGGCTCCCTTTGCATGCTCGCACACAATTTAAAATCCTCTCTCTGATCTTCAAGGCTCAGAAGGGTCTTGCCCCTCAATATCTGGTTGGTGTAATTCTTCGGCCTCACTCAGCTTCCTCCCACCGTCCACTTCGTTCCTGCAATAGACTTGACCTCTTGGTTCCCCGTAGTAGAACTGCTATGGCTCAGGCTCGTTCCTTTGTTTCAATTGGTCCCTCTCTTTGGAATGCTCTTTATCCTTCTGTTCGCTCTAAAATTCTCTCTGGCAGTCTCTCTTCTTCCTTCGCTTTTCTCAAAACCTGTTTATTTTCGCGGGGCTTAGCACACTGGGAGCGCTTCTGAACGGTTTACCCTATGAGAGGCGCTTAACAAATGCTTAAATACGATACGATATTAAGGGTTGCTAATTATATTTGCTGTCACACAGTGGCGTTAAACTGAAACTAGAACTAGCAACTATAGGCAATGGGACACGGTATCCGATTGCGCTATCCTTCAACACCTTTTAAACGTTTCCAAGAAATGTTATATAATCTCGGGACAAGTTACACGTTTCAGTAACATGTTCCTTTTATCGAAACTTGGTGTTGGAAATATCTCCACTTTACGAACGGTGAGCACTGTTACAAATCGTCTCTATCGACTTTAAACCGGCTTTGCTTCAATGAGATGTCGTAAAGCTGCTGAATCCAGCACCATTGCTCATCCTCATGTAGTGCCAGTCGAAATCCTGGCTAAAGGAGGATGGCAACGCAGATCATTTTAACTAGAAAACACAGCTTTGCTGAAGAATAATAAACCAACTGATTGGTTTGAACGCTCTCATTAGACACGATTAAAACGTTGGCTACCGCTGCTACCTCATCTTACTTTCCCGCGGAATAGGCTAGGGCATCAACCAATTGACGACAGAAGAACAGCTTAGCGAAATCTTGGTCGTTGATTTCAATAGATGGAAGCTTTTCCGTTTCTACAACATGCCTCCTAACTTCTCACAGCGCACATCAACGAACTAATACAGTTCCGTTAATTCTGAAATATTGATTCATGCATGGATTGCAACAGTTTCTTATGGAATCAATAGCCGTTAACGTCGAAAGAGAACAAGTTCTCGATGTTCCAACTTAAAATCTCAACGATGTTGAGACTTATATAGCTTGAAGTAAGCGCTTTATAGAGGTGTGTACAGAGAGGGAAGTATTACACAGCATTTAACGAAATTAATTGCATCAAAACCCGTTGACGGTAATAGGAATACTTCTTTAGAATAGTTCTCACCGCTCGTGTGGCATAATGTCGGCACTTAAACTTTGAGATAGGTAGCAGTTGCAGTTTACAGTGTTTAGCGACATCTTGTGGCTGCCATTGAAGTCGCCCTCCTCCTTCTTCAGGCGATGACAACGACAATGAAGAAGAGCAAAGGGAGGAGGAAAAAGAACTGAGATGAAGATGTTTATGGTGATGATGATGATGATGATGATGATGATGATGATGATGATGATGATGATGATGATGATGATGATGATGATGATGATGATGATGATGATGATGATAATGATGATGTTGATGATGATGATGATGACAACGACGATAGCATTGAAGATCTTTACTTGACACCTCTCTGACTTGACGCAGCGCTAGTGAATAAGCTTGCGCCCGCGCTTAACTTTCGCGTAGCGCTTTAGAAATATGGAGTTCGTGATTGTGATTACGAGGAAGAATAGAATGGTTTAAAGAATTTAAAATGAAAATAAACGAATACTATAAAACAAAAACGTGTAAAATTTGAAGTATGTTCTATGTTTAAATTTATTGAATGCTAAATTTGCAACCAGTAATTTAAATAAGTGTTGCGCTTAGATATGCCTAACCTTATTATTATAGGAATAAATGAAAACTTGTAAAGGTGTCTAAAGAGAGCGCTCTAACAAATCAACTTTCCAGTCCCATTAGGGATTCCAATTTGCTTAATGCGCGCTTTGCCCACAATTTGTTTGCACACAAGCTCCTCAGTAACAAGACACCATAATGTAATACCGGCGTAATCTGGAAAGTAGCGTAAAGTCATTAAAAGCGCTGTACCCTGTCGAGGGACCATGGGATCCACCTATTGCCAGGTCAAAGAATACAGTAGAAAATGAGTTAAATAATACCACATGAAATTGATGGTAATCAATAATTCCTAGACTACAAACAGTTCAACTGATATAATGGAATACGGTTGCCGATTGGTTAGAGCGCTCTCTTTAGACACCTTAATATATTTCTTACCAGTGCTATAATATGCATGAAACACACAATATAATTAATTCGCTTTATCCTCAATCTTCAACTATCTATTATTCAACGCCCCTCGATTGAGCATTTAATTGTAGCTCTTGATGAAAGAGTATATAAATCAAAATAATAATAAAATTACCAGAAACTTTACTTTAAATCTAGCAGACACTATATCGTGGCTAGAAAACTCACTGTTATGAATTATCAAAGCGCATTCAGCGTGTCCAGCCTTCATGTATTTGGCGCCAGTTGTTTCATAAATAATAATAATAATAATAATTATTATTATTATTATCTTTATGTAATAAGCGCCTGACAAACGCACTGCGCTGTACATTTACATGTTATGCAATTGAAACAATCTTAACTAGTTAACTACTAACAGAACAGACAGACTGCAATACAACGGCGCTAATAGCAGCCTACAAAGCATATCCGCCCTACGGGGCTCGAACTCGGTACCTCTCGCACTCTACGCCAGCTGTTATCCAACGCGCCACCGGGCCCCAAATCACAGTGAAACCTGGAAATTGCGACATTGCATACAATCTTCGACCCGAAGCACTTCCATTAATTCTTAAATATTGATGTTTTCATGGATTCCAACTGTTTCTTGTAGAATCAAAGGCCGTTGACGATGAGAGAAAGAATGTCTTATATTCAAAAAATTCAGTTCGGTTGAGGAGTATATAGAATGTGTTAATCAGTTTATAGAGGTGTGTAAACAGAGCGTCTTATTAAACTGTGTTTAACGAAATTTATGTCGCCCTCCTTTATCACAAATCGCGAGCTATCGCTGGCTCCGTATCCAACAGCGGCTAAACTTCAAAATCCTCCATGATTTTATTGTATTGTGATATTAGGAAAGCTGGTCTATCTCAAATCTGGCTTTTTCTGCATTAGACCAACGTTGGGCTTAGGCACTGGGATGGATCCCATTGCAGTTGTATGTCAAGGTAACAGGACAGCTCTCCTTCCAACGCACAAGCCCATTGTGACTACTGGCTTCTTATTTGTAGTCGTATGTGACCACGAGCAGTTTCCGACAAATAAGATAAGGGACAACCCATAAGTCTGTTACTTCGTACTGTCCCAGTTCCACCAATCCCAATTAGAGACAGTCTCTTGAGCAATGGTATTGACGAGATTTTCTCTGTGATGGCAAGATGCGACTGTTCAGATGTCGATTGATGAGCAGAATAATCGGTCGAAGCAACACGTGATCGACCGGAAGATCGAGCACCGGTACCACGGGGCAATCGACTGCTTTTTCGGTGGCTGAAAACATAAATGCGAATGGTCGCTCATAGATACTGTGAATGTTGATCACCGTTATCGAAAGATTTTAGGTTTCTTTCATGTAAGATATTTTCTAAGTACTCTGGAACATTCACATTTCCCTACTAGTCCTTTACGTCCTTATATGATGTCAAAACAGGATATGATGTACGGTATGTAACAATAAACTTACTTGCACCATATTCGCGGGCTGCTCATCGTGTCATTGTCTCCCATACGCTCCGTCTCGCAAATATGACGAAATACATTTGCCTCTCCTTGAACACGTAGTTGTTTCCCACATAGATTGTCTGGTGATACATCGGCAGTAGGGCCTATTGTCTTCTTGTCTACGCTATCTCCGTCATTGCTAATCCAGTCTCTGGCGGAGTTATGTAAATGTCCGCGCAAAAAATGTCGGGGTCGTCCTCGAGAGCACTGATGACATCATGTATACAGCAAAACTGTGTTTTTTTGTAAAACAAAACTAAATATTAAAAAAAACGAAAATAATTTTTCTATACAGGACAACGTCTGGCATTGAAATAAAGCTATAACGGATGGACCTAATAAGCTTAGGTCGTAAAAACAAACACACGCAGCCATGTTTGCATCTAAGAAAATACTGTGTCGTCTAATGCCCACAGTCCCTTTTTAGGGACAAACTTTCAACACAGCACAGTAAAGAATAAGAACACGACAAATATGAAACAAAAGTATTCCTGCACAAGCTAAATAGTTGTACTTCATAAGCATCAATCATTTTATTCAATTTACTGAGATCATTTATTAGAAAAACGCTCACTTTTGAGAGGAATTCATCATTTGTGAAATTTCTCGCGGGCGAAGTTTCTGACGTCATATTTAAGTATAGAATATTTAAGTATCTTGAAATAGAATGTTTCAAATAATTATATGGACATTAATAAGTACAGCAAAAAGACCCTATCAATTTGCGGCTCTTGTACGCTAGACTGGAATTTTATAACTTTGTGTCCCTAAAAAGGGACCGTGGGCACTAATGGGTTAATATATGTTTAAAGCCTGGCCTATAATTATATCTAATATACACACACCGTTCCGAGTCTGCAGAAAGGAGGATGGCTACGGTAGTCATCTTTGTTACGATACAACGTCGTTAAACAGCAACTAACTTAACATAAGTTACATAGGAATTGGACACGGTAGCTTAAGATAATATGTTTTAAAACATTCCATGACTATCAGGCTGTTAATGTCTACATTACGTTTCAAGATGGATAAAGAAACCGACTACTAGGTACTACCTAGTAGGTATTGTATTGTATTGTATTTGAACACTTGTTATAGCGCCCCTACCAGATTGCCCATTCAGAGGCGCTCCCGACTAGAGCCCTGCGCCGGCCGCGCCGCCGCCGCCGCCATTTTTTGGGCGCCGCCGCCGCCGATTTTTGCTGATCGGCGCGCCGACGCCGCCGACAATTCCTCGGCGCGCCGCCGATGCTTCGCTGATATATTTAATTGTTTTGCTGTATTTCTCATGTTTTCCATGATTTCGCGATAAAATTGTTGCTTCATGGGGTAATAGAAGTAGACACAAACAGACAGACAGACAGACAGGGACAGCCAGACATACAGAAACAGACAGACACAGACACAGGTATACATACAGGCAGTATTAAGCCATACGCCTGGAGACCGTCACCGCGACCCTCCTGGTTGTATGCCGGCGCCCCTCAAGACCAGACCCGCCCGTCATGGTACGCTGCCATAACGGGCCACGGGCCTGGCATGGCCAAGGTTTAGTTCTTTTCTTAACCCAAATACTGTGCTTCCCCAAGTATTGCTGTTCTGTCTATCGTAAGGTATGTAAGTAGGGAGGGGCCGGAGGGGGTAGACATAGGCCTACAGCATCGACATTCGACAGGCCACAGAAGATTGTCATGACCCTGAATTGACCCTCATTCTCCGCAGTGTGATTCTCCTTACAGATTTTATTTTAGTTATAGTTACAGTTATAGTTAATGGTTTTTTATTTTAGTTATAGTTATAGTTATAATTAGTATTATTTTTTAGTTATAGTTATAGTTATAGTTAATGGATTTTTTATTTTAGTTAATTTTAGTTACTAATTAGTTACAATAATTAAGGCTATAAGCAAAATTGTGCGTAGTAACAAGTTTCACAAGTTGCTCAGAGCTTTGAAAGCCTTTGAAGCATGAGTGCATTCATCTTCATGAATACACAAGTTTCCAAAGTAACTGACAAATTGTATAATAAAAATATCGCATTTTTCGTTCTCGTTTATGTCTAATCATCCATATTGCACTTCCTATTTTTATTTTTTGTATTAACGAAAATAAAGATAAATTTTCGTTAGTGTTATTTTCGTCATAGTTATAGTTATAGTTAATGATATTTTTTAGTTATAGTTATAGTTATCGTTAACGAAATCATTTTATTTTCGTTAACGAACATTTTCGTTATAGTTATCGTTAACGAGAATCACACTGATTCTCCGAGTGAACAAAGTTAACTCTCTCTCAGGATTTAGGCAAAAAGTTCCAAAGTGCATCAGAGCATCCACTCACAAAACGCATACACAGTTGTTGAGTCATAAATTGTGATAAATTGGATATATTAATTAGAAATAACATCGCGATGGCCGAGACCAATAAACGTTTTGTATAGAAAAACAGATGGCACCAGAACTCCCTAATCTATCAGTACTTTATAAAATAATTATATCTCACTCTTCCTGTTACATTGGCTAATGCAGAGATCCTGAGTGGCCGAGAGGGTTGGTAGCCCGCTCGCCGCGCCGGCGGCCCGGGTTTGATTCCGGGTCGGTCGGTTTATTCAGAGATTAATTTCTCGGATCTTTACTGCGGGTGGCTCGGTCGCAATATAAACGTGGAGTACAATACAATACAACACAATACAACTGGGGCGCGGTGGTATAGGGGTATGTTCGGAGCCTTGCAGCTGGAGGGTTTGCGGGTTCGAATCCTCCTCAAAGCCGCCGCGTAGGGACCCTGGGCAAGTCCTTCACTCGCAATTGCTCATGCGTTTCGGCGTGAAACTCCGATTCAGCGTCCGCGCAGTAGTCGGGAGCGCCTCTGAATGGGAAATCTGGTAGGGGCGCTATAACAAGTGTTCAAATACAATACAATTCATTACAATAATGCGGAAAGAAGTTTAGCAGATTGAAAATAATTAAAATTACTTGTGATACACCATGGGAGGGGATTTAGGTTAATGGTTACACTTTTGGCACAAAGAGCAGAAGATCAGCATAAACGCGGGATCGATTCCCGCTACCCTCCCAAAGGTCGACTCAGACTTTCATTCGCCAGGTGGTATTCGTAAACGAGGAGTAGGACGTGATGGGCGCATTGCATGGCAGCAAAACAAATTCGACTCATGTAATAACATGTGATCATCCTTTCATTATATGAATTGTAATCATACTGCGGTGTGTCTGTTTGAAATAATAAATGAAGATTATTAATATAATAATAATAATAATAATAATAATAATAATAATAATAATAATAATAATAATAATAATAATAATAATAATAATAATAATAATAATAATAATAATAATAATAATAATAATAATAATAATAATAATGATTATCATCATCATCATCATCATCATCATCATCATCATCATCATCATCATCATCAGCTGCTAATTGTCTCCTGGTCAGCAATACGTTTACTAAAGGCTTATGGCGTTCTTGGAAATTGAACGTTTTTCTAGTTTTTATATTAATTTTAATAAATGTCAAACTAAAACACGACTTCTACTAGGTCCTAACTACGAGTGACAGCTGAATCCTATCTGCACTGGAATAATAAAGCTTGAACCGCAACCACTGCAGTGTGTAAATTCAAAATATTTATAAAGTTCGGACGCCCATTTGGCCCCGTATAAAATTCCTGGATCCGTCACTGGCGCCGTCCACGCCGCGCCGCGCCGCCGCCGCCGCCGATTTTTGGTCGGCGGCGCGCCGCCGCCGACCAAAATGACCGGCGCGCCGCCGCCGACACTATGAAGTCGGCGCAGAGCTCTACTCCCGACTACTGCGCGGACGCTGAATCGGAGTTTCACGCCGAAGCGCAGGAGCAATTGCGAGTGAAGTACTTGCCCAGGGTCCCTACGCGGCGACTTTGAGGTGGATTCGAACCCGCAATCCTCCAGCTGCAAGGCACCGAATATACCCCTATACCACCGCGCCCCAGTTGTATTGTATAGGTAGTTTCTGTTTAACGGCGCTATGTCATAGCAAAGATCATTAGCGTCGTCCTTCTATTTCATCTAAGCTTTGGACTGGCACCTCCACAATTCGAGAAATGGCAGCTTCGTATTTGAGTTCTATAAATTGAAAACTCACAGTGTACAAATTTGCCGCGAAAGGAATATATTGCCGCTGCGCGTCTTGATTATTTAGAAGAAAGTTGTGATCTTAAAAGAGGTGTTTAACATTCTCTGTAATAGCCAGACACCAACGCGTTGCATCTGTTCTGTATATTCTCGTTTCCTCTAGCTTTCGACTGGCACCACCCGAAAACAGATTAAGTTTAAGATATATGCCTTAAATCATTTCGTGACTCCCAGGGCTGCTGAAGTCGACTTTATCTCGCACGATACATTAGGAAACTAAGTAGTTTCTGTTTAACGACGATGTTTCCTAACAAAGGTTACCAACGTCGAACTCTTCCTTTGTACAGGCTTCAGACTGGTACTACCAGAGTGCAGGCAATGTTTCGTCTTTAATTTCTAAAGAAATGAAAGCCTAATACGAAGCGTTGTCATTGGCCTTTCTATTACACTGTCGTTTGTTTGTCTAATAATCAGTTTAATTGCATCTCCTTGCAACATCGGCTGCTGACGTCATACCAAACATCGTACATTAACGGTATTACCAGCAGCACAATGGACAATAGAGGTCGCAAACATGATTTTTCTTTGAGTCTCGGTCTCGTATTATACTAGCAAGGTATACAAGAATCATTTGTGGTTATTTTACATACATGTATGTAGCAGAAATTCAAATTGAACGACATGCAGCAGTCCCAGACACAAAGCATTAATTAGCAAGAATTGTAGTTACACACACGCATGCATGCACGCACGCGCACACGCACACACACGCGCGAGAGCTTTAGCGTGTACAACTGTACATTTATCTATGTGATATAATTAGTCTAATGACAGCAATATAACCCTTCCGTGGTGGTTTAATTGCCTCGGCAGTGTGTGATGTAGTTTATATAGCCTAACATTCGTAAACTTTCTTTTAAAGGTGTCTAAACAGATCTTCGCAGTATTTAACGACATCTTGTGGCTGCCTGATCCGTTGGCGTCGCCTTACATTACTTTTCACTGCGTTTAACTATTCAAATCCATCACGGTTGATTAGGTCGATGGTTGGGGTCACGAGGATCTGACCTCTTTGTCGCCCCATTGGTTCAAGAGCAATTCGTTCGTCTGGCCAATAAAACTCAGTTTTTTATAGGTAGTTTCTGTTCTGACTTCTTTGTCGCCCGAGGATTTTGTGCGTCTGACCTATCAAACGCAGGCAGATTTTTCTGTTTTATCAAACTGTGTCATAATGGAGATATTTGGCGATGCCCTTTGTCCCCTACGGTTGAAGCACGGCTACGGTCTCCTACCAATATAGTAGAAGAAACAGGCAGTTACGTATCACGGATAGGCCTTATAATCACAATCCTTGAGAACGAAGGAAGGCAGCGCTAATCATCTTTGTTATAACACAGTGTAGTAAAACAGAAACAACCCTAACCTAAGCTAAATAGGAATGGGACACGGTAGCCTAAGATATGTTTTAAATCATTCCGTCACTATCAGGCTGTTCAGGTCGACCATACGTCGAATAATTCATTAGGAAACTGACTACTAGGTAGTTTATTTTTAACGGCGCTATGTCATAACAGAGATGAATAGCGTTGCTCTCCTCCTTTAACCCTCGGGCTACCAAGGGGGGGGTGGTTGCCACCCCCTAGGTTTTTTTTCAGTTCAAACTTTTTCCGTATGGAATAAAAATTTGACCTTTTAGGTAGCTGTAGGGGGTTCATTTACACACGTTTTGAGGTAAAATGTGAGATGATATCTCACACCGTTCAAAAGTTATACCCAATATACCTGAGGTACCAGGGGGGTGGATACCACCCCCTAGATTTTCGACTATATCTTATCCGTCATTTAATATTAAGAGACACAAATTATACCATTCTATAGAGGGAATGTGGGGCTACATTTCTATGGTCACTGAGTTGACCTGAGTCAACCGGAAGTGCTCAAAATAAATAATAATACGTGTAATATGCGTGAAAAATGGCTGAATGGAAGGACTCCCCCTTAGTTTTTGGTCTGTAGCGTATTCATTTGTCTTCCTGGAAGAGAATGAAAGATACCATTCTTTAGAGGGAATGAAGGGCTTCATTTGCATACCTACATCTTTGTCTTTGAATACCGGAAGTGATCAAAATAAATAATAATACGCGTAATCTGTGTGAAAATGGCTGAATACAGCATTACAACGTAAACCGATATAATTATATGTATGGATATATATGTATGGATGTACATTTATACTATATAAACATGTGTAGGGATGATTTTGTGTATCTTTTATACATAGATTAGTTTCAAAACACACATAATCTTATATTTGTTTATCCAAAAAGTACAAAATGTACGCAATAATATACAATATTGCTAATTAATGGGTTCCGTTGTTAAAAGTGATGTAATTTCGAGGTGCATTCACATAATATACAACTAAATATACCATTCTGTGCAGAAATGAATGCTGAATCCAATGCTATATTACAAGTTATGATATGTAAAACCAAACACGAAATCCAGGGGGGTGGTAACCACCCCACCTTGGTAGTCCGTGTTACAAAAAAAGCTTGGTAGCCTTAGGTTTAATCAAACTTTGGACTGACACTTCCAGAGTACGGGCAATGGCAGCGTCGTCTTTTAGTTCTAAGAGGTGAAAACCCAGAGTGTTAAAATGTACATTTCGACTATATTGTGACAATGAAGGAATATACACTGTGTCCGGAAAAAAAGGGACCCCTTTTGGTAATATAAAAATAAACTAGTAAATGTTCATCGATTTTTAAAATTCCAAGACCATTTTAATCCTGATATAATTTGCTAAATACTGGTTAAAGTATGAAAGTTTTTGTTATTTAATAATGACGTCATAATGACGTCATTTTCATCAAAATTCAAGCGTCAAGGACGGCACAAAAAATCATCTAAAAGTTTCAATATTATTTTAAACTGTCATTTATCAATTATAAAGTTTAGTTTAATTTAATTTTTATATCTGAATAATATTAAACTACAAGGCGTGCTCAAAGTGTCCGCCTTCGGCCTCAACACAAGCTTCAAGACGAGCGCGCCATTGGCCAATAGCAGTATTTTCTAACCGTGTTGTTTTTACAATTTGGTATTTCAAGACGTCATTATGACGTAATTTTTTAACTGGGCCGTTCATAAATTACAGTTTTGTTGATAATTATGTCAGGATTAAAATGGTCTTGGAATTTTAAAAATCGATGAACATTTACTAGTCTTTTTTCGTATTACCATAAGGGGTCCCTTTTTTCCCGGACACAGTGTATGTTGCCGCTGCGCTTCAGGATTATTTGAAAGAAAGATATAATCTTAAAAGAGGTGTTTAAAATTTCCCTATGCAAATGAAGCTATTGGTGTTCTGGCCCTTTTAGTATCTGATTTTTCCAAACATAAGTGTTTACGGTAGTGTGCCTGTGAACCGATTGCTGTGTCTTTCTGCATCGTTCTCTGGCTCTGGCTCTGTCTTTCGTCATTTACACTCCAATTAATTCATTCAATTTCTAAGTTTTAATTAATTACCCTGCCCTATTACAGCTGGACGTTAACGCGTGGCATCTGTTCCGTATAGAAATATGTTCATCGTGGAACATTTATATATATATTTTTTTAAAGTTCCGTATCCTGTTCAGATGCACGCGCACATAAATATAAATTTGTACATATATATACATAAATACATACAAATATATATATATATTGACATACGTACATACACGCATATAATATGCTTGAATCCAACTGAATTTGTGTGCATATACCAGGTGAGCTATATGCATGTTGCTTCCTAAATATAGCTTTACAGGCAGAAGAAAAGCCAATGTCAGAGTCACTGCAGGAACTTAAGCAACAACAATAATTGATAACCATAGCAACACCACAACAACATCATAAGGCGTTGCTGTTGGTGATTATTGATGATTATGACGACAAAGACGACGACGAAAATGGTGATGACGACGACGATGAAGACATCGACAGCAAAGAACAAAGCGAGGGAAAAGACGGGCGACGATGTTTATGATGATGATGACGGAATTGTGATGACATCGACAATGAAGAAGTACAAGCGATGAATTTGATGATGATGATGATGATGACGATGATGATGATGATGATGACGACGACGACGACGACGACGACAGCAATGATGGTCGCCATGATCATCAGCAATATTGGCGTCGTATATAAGCAGTAGCGCAGCCAGGATTTAACCCCAGTGGAACGAGCACTTAAAATGACCCCACTCACCCAAACTTTTAATTAATTACATTCATTGTGTTTATGCGCCATTTCTCTTTGTATTTTAACGAGAATCACTGAAGTGCCTAAAGGTGGTAAAAGCAATATGTATTGTAAATTAGTATTAGAATAGCAGGCCTATACTATAACGTAACAGTGCAAACACAAACAAAATTACAACATCGTTTTTCATCTAGGCTTCATTTTAGCAAAGTTATTGATATTGCCACACTGACCGTGGTCTGCTACCAGACAATTCATGTCGATAATTGTTCTGGTTGAACAGAATGGTTTCCAAAGTGTTTAACGACATCTTACGACTGCGTTGACAACAACCTCGCCTTATTTACCTTCCAGCGGAGCAAAGAACAATTTATCAAAATCTTGACCATTGATGTCGATTGGAATATTTACAGTATGTTCATATTTACAGTATGTTCAATGTTCCATACACTTTCTTAATTCTAACAGCCCTTGTCAGTAAACTAATAAACTTCCATTAATTCCTAAATATTGATGCATGGATTTTATCTGTTTGTTATAACATCAATGGCCGTTGAAATCGAGCGAAAGCTACTAGGCGGAACTAAACATGTAACGCGGTTGAGGATTATACTATTATAGCAAAAGTGAAACGGTTTAAAGTGGTGTGAAAACAGGCGGTCGTATTTTGCAGTATTTTACGAAATTTTATGTTGCCTTCCTCCTATATTCAGGCTGAACACAATACTGTTTGTATTTAATATTATGTTCTAAAGCATGGCCTATATAATCTAATGGACACACACACACCGTCCCAAGTCTGGAGAAAGGAGGAGGGCAACGTTGAACGGCGCTATGTCATAACAAAGATGATTAGCGTTGGCCTTTAACTTTATTTCTAGCTTTGGACGGGCACAAAAGTACAAACAATGACAGCTTCGTCTTTTAGTTCTATAAAGTGAAAACTTATAGTGCTAAGATTTGAATCGAAAAGAACATGTTACCGCTGCGCGTCTGGATTATTTATATTAACGTTGTAATCTTAAAAGAGGTGTTTAATATTCCATATGCAAATGAAGCTTTGCCTGTTCTGGCCTATTTAGTATCTTTTGTTTCCAGACATAAGTGTGTGCGGTATGTGTGTACAGTTTGCACAGTGCTTTTTTAAATCTTTCTTGGCCTCTGTCTCTGTCTTCATGAATTTAATTCAAAAAAATTATTATTTACTCGGCCCTGTAATAGCTAGACGTAAATGCGTTGCATCTGTTCTGTATAATATTCTCGTTTCCCCTATCTTTAGACTGGCACCACCCGAAAACAGATAAAGTTTTTATATTTAGGATGTGCTTTAAATCATTTCGTGACTATTAGGGCTGTTGAAGTCGACCTTATGTCGCACGATACATTAGGGAACTAAGTAGTTTCTGTTTAACGACGATGCTTCCTAACAAAGGTGACTAGCGTCGAACTCTTCCTTTGTACAGGCTTCAGACTGGTACTACCAGAGTGCGCACAGTGTTTCGTCTTTAATTTCTACAGATATGAAAGCTTAAAACGAAGCGTTGTCATTGGTCTTTCTATTACACTGTCGTTTGTTTGTCTAATAATCAGTTTAATTGCATCTCCTTGCAACATCGGCTGCTGACGTCATACCAAACAGCTTACATTAACGGTATTACCAGCAGCACACTGGACTATAGAGGTCGCAAACATGATTTTTCTTTGGGTCTCGGTCTCGTATTATACTAGCAAGGTATACAAGAATCATTTGTGGTTATTTTACAAACATGTATGTAGCAGAAATTCAAATTTGATGACATGCAGCAGTCCCAGACACAAAGCATTAATTAGCAAGAATTGTAGTTACACACATACACACACGCATGCACGCACGCATGCACGCACGCACACGCGCGGGAGCATTAGCGTGTATATTTATGTATGCGATATAATTAGTCTAATGATAGCAATATGTCCCTTCCGTGGTGGTGTAATTGCCTCGGCTGCGTATGATGTACTTTATATAACATTGGTAAGCTCTCTTTTAAAGGTGTCTAAAAAGAACTTCTAAGTATTTAACGACATCTTGTGGCTGCCTGAGCCGTTGGCGTCGCCTTGCATTACTTCTCACTGCGTTTAATTATTCAAATCCATCATGGTTGATTAGATCGATGGTTGGGGTCACGAGGATCTGACTTCTTTGTCGCCCTATTGTTTCAAGAGGAATTCGTTCGTCTGGACAATAAAGCCCAGTTTTTTATAGGTAGTTTCTGTTCGAATTCTTTGTCGCCAGAGGGTTTTGCTCGTCTGACCAGTCAAACGCAGGCAGATTTTTTCTGTTTTATCCATAATTCCATATCCTACTATCTATCTCTCACACATACTCGCACTCACACACTCAATCTGTCTCCTCTCTTTTTGCGCATACTATTCTTTCTTTACTTATTTTGGTCTCTACGAGGCACGGTTTCTTGAGGGACACTCTAGCCAGTAGGTAATAGAACACTCTATTCAGACACCTTTAAAACGGCCTCAGCGAATACTACATAGGCATAGGAATGGCAGGCGATTTTAACTCCCGTAACTCCGCCACTGTTCTCTATCTGACAGTGCCAGTCCCAAGCCTGGATGAAGGAGGAGTGCGACGTTAATGATCTTGTTATCAAAGTGTCGTTAATTGTGCTGTGTGCTGTCTATCGACACCTTTTAAACGTTTCTAAGAGGTTCAATATAGGCTGAGGACGCGTACACGTACTTGTATTGAACTGTAATGTGCCAAACACTAATCTTTGTCGGCGGGAACGGCCTATGTTGTCATAAGCTGCCGTTAAACTGTGGATCCACAATTCATTTTGAGTTCCAATCTACTTTACAAACGCTGAAAACTGTTAAAATGTGTCTCTGTAACAGCGACTACCCATGCCGATTAGTTTTCAAGTTCGGTTTAGAAAAACATTTTTTTGGTTTGATACTTCACGCATAGCGATAACTGTTGAAAATTTTTCTATATCGACGTAGACTGCCCTTGCTTCCACGAGATGTTGTTAAACTGTTGGATCCATCGAGTTGGTTTAACGCCACAACTGCCCGTACAACGGTAGTGCCAGTCCAAATCCTGGGTGAAATATGACGGCGACGCTAATAGATCTTTGTAATAGACACAGTGCCGTTAAACTGAAAGTACCACTACTACTACTGCGATTGCGCACAGCGCTCTCTTTCGACGCCTTTTAAACGTTGCAAAGAAGCGCAATATAGGCTGGGCACGCCGCTCTACACGATTGTGTTTCCTGAATATGATGACGTTTTCATACAACGCTAAACTTATATTGTATTGTATTGTATTGTATTTGAACACTTGTTATAGCGCCCCTACCAGATTGCCCATTCAGAGGCGCTCCCGACTACTGGGCGGACGCTGAATCGGAGTTTCACGCCGAAGCGCATGAGCAATTGCGAGTGAAGGACTTGCCCAGGGTCCCCTACGCGGTGGCTTTGAGGTGGATTCGAACCCGCAACCCTACGGCTGCAAGGCACCGAACATACCCCTAAACCACCGCGCCCCAGTATATTGTGTTGTGTTGTGTGTTGTATTGTACTCCACGTTTATAATGCGACCGAGCCACCCGCAGTAAAGATCCGAGAAATTAATCTCTGATAAACCGAGCTGTATTCAGCCAAAATAATTTCTGTGGATGTCAACGGCGTTTTGTTGTCATACGATTTTGTTAAACCCTGACAAAATCTACCACTATTGATTTTAATTCCGCCACTGCCACACCGTGCCTTAGTGCCAGGCAGTGCCAGTCGAAAGCCTCAATAGAGGAGGAGGGCAACGCTAATGATCTTTGTTATCACACAATGTCGTTAAACTGAAACTACTGCAACTACGTTTGGTTATGAAGTTGTTAATGGAAAAGTCTACTGTACGAACAATGAAAACTGCAAAACAAATTATATTTAACACCAATTAGCCAAGCCGATTGGTTTTAAGTTCGGTTTATAAAAAATATATTTCGCTTAAAAATATCTCTACCTTACGTTCGGCGAGAACTGTAAAAATATGTTGACATGTATATTTACACAAGCGCCTTTGCTTCCATGATAATGATGTTATGTCGTTAGACTTTTGGACGCAGCCGACTGGTTTAACTCCACCACTGTCTGTAACCTGGTAGCGTCAGTCCCAATCATCAATGAGGGAGGAGGGCGTCTTTCCCTTTATTTCTTTGGCACAAAATGATGTTTTCAAATTCATTCGGTTAAATGGCGAAAGCAACAGTTCCTCTGTCGTCAGTTCTAACTGTTCGAACTCCCATTTTCTTTTTCGATATTACGCGAATTTACGCGATTTAACGCGATCACCAACAACGTTCTACCACTGAACTGGATACCAAGAATTTAATCCAATCGAAGCAGTAGTGGTTTCAATTTAACGACACGGTATGATGACAAAGATCATTAGCGTCCCCATCCTCCTTCAACCAGGCTTGGGACTGGCGCTCCAAGCGTACGAGCTTGACAATTTAATCCAAGTTAACCCATTAATGCCCAAACTTTCCCCCAATGGCCAATCTTTTTGATACTTGGGAATATAAGAAATGATGCTAGGGTAAGGTCCTTGGAACTTGTATTTATGTGATTCCGCGATCAGCCGCTAGATGGCGTGCTGTTCCCATTTGGGAACATTGGGCACATACGGAGTCTGTTCCCATTTGGGAACACCATGCAAATTTATTGCAGATAATCTGTTAAATTTGCAGTTTTCAGTTACTACACTAGTTTTACTTTATGCACAGCATACAGGCTGCTTTGCTAGAGCAACAAAACCACACATCAATGTTGAAGTAGTTTTCAGAAGTTATAAAGCAGTGCCAACAATAACATTGTCTAATTCTGCGATCATACACATCCACATATTCCAGGCATTTCTCTGCAATGCTTTCCAGGAGACTGACAATGTTCTGTCTCAAATGCGATAATATCATACTACTGCTCGTAGTGTAGATGAAGTAGAACAATGCACTTTGCACAGTACAGCTTTGTATTCTTCTCACACAATCGACATCTTGCTTGTCTTGCACTCAGAACCCAGGTCATGATCGTCTCCATCGTAGCGAATATCACTGACTGAGTGGCTATCTGATAGAGCTGTTGGAGTATTGATGGCAGTAATATA
>JACEVL010000634.1:124422-221922 GCA_020284085.1 Aporrectodea caliginosa
TGTTAAAATTTCAGGCAAATGCTAAAAGTTTTGACCGAGTTATGTCACTTTTCTATGGGTCTACTTTTTCATCGGGACACAGTGTACATTCAAACGCCAGTAAATCCAGATCTGGAGAGGAGACTTCACAGTGGCGTGTAGGGAAGATACGCCATACTTTCTCGAGCGCTTATAATATATCTCATTGGTTGACGTCAACTAGCGTGGCATCCATCAGATCTGGCAAGGCTGTGGCTATTTGCGAAACCACATTTAGACACCTGTTAAACGTCGCCAATCGATGCTATATAAATAGAAATTGATTGGTGCAGACAAGATGCCAGATAACAGGTATTATAATTAACCCTCAGACTACCAGAATTTTTTGATACACTGAGTACCAGTTGGGTCAAAAATGACCCCAACACAATTTTTACAATAAGTTATTTGTTTTTTGCATTTTTATTTATTGCCATGAAAACAACTAGGGTGGGTGATGGGAAAGTGGGACAGGCCACTATAGTGGGACAGCTAAGCTAGTGAGGCTTACATGCGTATTATGTCCAATACATCCAAAATCTAAAAATACATAGTCTATGGCAATATACGCGACGACTTTAATATGTGCGTACACACGTTTTATTGCAAGTGTTTAATGGCCTTTGGTTGTGCGTGTAACATTCGATTTTCGAAAGTTAGTGAATTTGCGGTATTCATAATTTTGATAACATTAACTTGCTAAGGCCCTTGTCGACACTAACGATAAATAATTATATTGAATGCAATTTATGTTGAAATATACTGACGAAATGAACTACCAGCAACGGTTTTTATCACCAAATGTCAACATGCATTTACGAAGCCTGCTGGTGTATAGGTGTCCCACTTTAGCGACAGCTGTGTTGTCAAAGTGGGACAGCGATCTGCTGCTAAAGTGGGACAGCCTATTCCAGCTGAACTAAGCATAGCCTACGTGTTGATAGGCCTGTTGAATAATATAAGCCTATATAAATCCTCGATTACGATTACGTTGATTGTTTTAGATGGGAAGAGTGCTTGATAAAAGGCATGACTCTAGAAGTAACCCAAGTAAGAAGAATCAGTGGCCCTACTTCTAATGGAAGCAAAGTAAAGAGACAGAAGAAAGAAAATGAAGTGACAGCTAAGCCGAAAAACAAGAAAGCAAAAAAGAAAGCTGGGACCGACTATAGGCCTACAAATGAGCCCTCCACTTGCTACGAGTGTAGTGTTGTCGAGAACAGTAAAGCCGACAAGAAACTCGCACAGTCTTGGATACAATGCAGCCGCTGTTTTCTGTGGTGCCACGAGCCATGTGGGGAGATAAATGGAATTTTAGATGATGATGATTTTTTGTGTGCTCTCTGTGCGCAACAACTTACCTTCTAGCCTTAAGTTATCATTGACTATCTTTTTGTATGTTAACTAGGCCTATAGGCCTTTAAGTTTTGATGCTCATAGAGCCTATCAGTGTTGGACCACTTTAGTAGCAATAGTGGACCACTTTACCGTTTTCCGAAGAAAATATAGATTGTCGTGCCTTCCTAAGCAACATCAAGTTATGGACCACTTTAATAACTATTTTGTCCCACTTTAGCAGCTCCTGGAATCAGACACAGTCTAAACTGTCTGTATATGCATTTAGTTTGGTCTGTTTTAATATATCGACTCCACGACTGCACGTCATTCCCTTAAGTGTCCCACTTTCCCATCACTCACCCTATTAGTAAAGTATTTGGAACATGCTTAGGCTGTTGAAATTAATAAATTTTAATTTAATAGTTACAGATTAGTGTTCAAAGTGTTCGAGTGTTCAATGTTCAAAACTAGTATTGACAATATCCAGTCATTACAGTAACTGTTTACAGTTTATGCAGGTATACTCGGCAAAAACGACATAATTGCGCTTACGTGTGGCACAGATTATATTCGACTTCTTATCATTTTCTTATGATTTTGTCCACTTGTCAAATATTGTTCTAATAAGTGCAAGTTGTTTAGGATATTGACTTTCTATTCTGCGCACCACATCGTCAAATCTAAGTGCACGTGATATTTTCTGGAACCGATTTCTAGTCATGCTGTCACTGAAACAATCTAAACTCTACAATTGCTGTACTGTTTCATTTCTTGACTTGTCAGATATATCACGCCATGTTTCACCATAGATGGCAATGCCTTCCTTATATATTTATCCACTTCAGTTTCTTTTATAATTGGATTTCTCATAACTAGTTGGAACCTGTTAGCAGACTGTCAACATTTTTGGCAATAAATTTACTAAGTAAACAATATATAATAGTTTATCTTTGTCAAAGATACATTTTAAATCAATGTTAGCTCAATAAAAATGTATTTTGATATTTTTACATATGTCAGAATTATTCAGTTTACACTGGGGTCAAAAATGACCCCACTGGTACTCAGTGTATAAATGGTATACCAACGCCATCTGGTGATAGAAAATGTAAAATAAAACTTGGAATTTTGTACAAAACAGGAATATCTATAAAGTCATAAAATTTCATTGAGATATCTCTTATGGGGGCTGAGCAGCACTAATGCAAACTACGTCTGGGGTCAGTTTTGACCCCACTGGTAGTCGCAGGGTTAACGTACATCCGTTGGTCGTAGAAGCAACATTTACGCTCTGATTTCCAGGTCGGAAATGGCGGGGAAATATGGGGATGTCCATGGTGGAAAATCCTGGACCCTTCGGTGCATTCTCCGTTAAGTCTATTCGCATGATGGCTGGACATCTAGCGAATACTTTTACCACCTAGCGTCGTCGAGGGCGAAGCTGCGTAATCAGTGGCGTCACTAAGGTTGGTGTAACCCGGTGCGGTAACTCATGGTGTCACCCCATGGACACCCTCCTATTCCAGACCATACAGAATTCTTAATAATGATTAATTTTTGTACTAATGTTACCCGTAAATCGTAATTCTTGTATATAAGAGAATGTAATGGTAATAAAAGTGAAATTAGCAACTATCAGAATTAAATTTACAGATGCATATTTTTTATTTCTTATTTTAATCATTTAGGCTACGATCAGATCAGCAGTTACATCATTAAAAATAAATTAGCAAATATTAATGGACTGTGGAGGGCAGTTGAGGTGCCTGCAGCTCATACAGGCTTGCTTATAAAATAATGTTCAAAGCATACAGACAATTATATATTAGCTACAGTAGTGTCAATTGGGAAATTTTATATAATGAGAAAAAATATTTGGAAATTTTGGCTGATTATTAATTTTTTTTCTAGAACATTGCAATATAGGAATATTATCAATTAAAACCAGGTTAGCAATAAAAAATATAAATATATGGAAATATACTCATAAATGAAATAATACAAGGAACAGGAACAAAATACGCAAGTATTTCAGCACTTCGCGAACATCTCGACTAGATCAAAACTTTCTTTACCTGGCTGTCAGAACTCCAAACTTGTGAATCACTTCATCGAAATCAATGCCTTTCGCCAACTCACTTTCAATTAATATCACAAGATCGGAAAGCCTCGACTGTCCGATGGTATATCGCAAATAGTCCTTTTTAAGTTTCAGCTTTGAAAAGCTTCTCTCACATAAAGTCAGAGATCGTCATAAATAATATTAGGCTTAGTGAAAAGGCTGGGATAGATTCTAGAAGTCCCATTCAGCAATGAATGTCAAAAGGTCTAATATTGCCCAATCTTTGACTTCTTCCAGATTAATCTCTGCTGCTCCCAGATGCCTTCTCAGTCTTGGTATTTCTATTAAAAGTACACTCTCAGACACTTCATTATAGAAAGTGGTCAATTTTTGAATGGACACCTTCAACTCTTCTTCAGTGGCAGATATCAGACTCACACAGGCTGCTACTTCTTCAATTGAACGCTCCACTAGGTGACTGTGCTCATCGTTTAGAGAAAGTCCCATAGTGCCTCTTGCTTTTTCACCACGTTGAAGCGTTATTATAATTGGTTTATATCGAAGGCACTGACCGGAGCGCATTAGAAGGCTCTAAATGGTAAATTAGTATAGTTTCAGCTTTAGACAAATTAATACATACATGTAAGCTAGCTTTACGAAAAATGTTTCTGATGTTGTCTCTCATTGTTAATTTAAAAATTATTAATTTCTGCTGAAACTCTGCACAACTTTTTTTAGACAGTCAATCTGTCATTTTGGTGTCACCCCTACGAGGGTGACACTCATTGCGGCCTGGCTAGGGTTGCCACCCGTCCCGACTTTGTCGGGACAGTCCCGATTTCGGGGTAAATGTCCCGAGTCCCGACTTGACCTAGTCGGGACAGGCAAATGTCCCGACTTTCAGATGTTTGACCGAAAAACCTGGTGGGGACAGCGAAATGTCCCGACTTTTAGATTTTTGACCCCCAAAAAGGTTGTCTCGCATCCCAATTTCGAGGAATTCGTACAAATAAGGTCTTGTCTTCAGCAATCTGTACAAGTTCAACAGGAATTTCGTGTGAAAAAGCAAAAAAGCAAATAAAAAAGGTCATCAGAAATTTCTTGGGAAGCGATCAAGGTTTTTTGGTGTCTATTAGGCGGTCATCTATGTTTTTCCCAAAATGTCCCGACTTCCTAGTTCCGAAAGGTGGCAACCGTATGCGACCCGCACCCCCGCACCTCCTAGTGACGCCACTGTGCGTAATTGTATCGTAATCGTAAACTTCAAATATTTCAAAGCGCCGATCGAGCGCAGGGCACCAGCCTATTCACGAGCGCTGACTCTAGTTAGATGGGTTGCCCAGAGATGCCAAGTTACCATCATTCTCTGTACGATCGAAGCCATTCCTGCGATTGGTTCATGAATCCATTTTGATGTCCTGAGACTTGTCATAGAGAATCTCGTGGTCAACCGTGTCTAACGCATCGCTGTCGTCTAGAAGAGCAAACGGCGTCGCGCGTCCTCAGTCGATGGCATCGTAGAAGTGGGAAACATTTCCGTTGGATGGCGTTTTCTGAAGCTACATATTATATTGAAGCATCGCCATAAAACCAGACGCTTCAAAACAGCGAGACATCTACTGAGCTACAATTATCTCAATCGCTTCTAAAAGAAAGCTTAGATCAGTGGCGACGTAATGGATGAAGACAACATTTCAAATGCCAAGTATTATTGGCTCAAATAATAAGAAAAATTTATATAAAATTTGCATAATTTCAGCCTTCGAAATGGGTCTTCAGCTATTAACCCATTAACGCCCAATGATCCCATTTGGGAACACGCAAATAAATTTAAGTATAAAATAAGTGTAGTGTGTTATTTAGTTAGCCTACTGTGCGCAGAATTTGACTGCTAAATAGTCCAACTACGATATTTTAGCCTAATCTTAAGTTTGCAGAAATTTCTAGTGTGCGGCAGCCATCTTAGAAGTTCGGGTTTTTGTCAAAATTTGGTTGCTTCCGGTTTTTCGTCTGCAGATAAGGTAAAAGAATTTTAATTTTAAAAGTGTGTATGTGATAAAAGTGTAACATTAAGTAGCTACTGTTATGCCAAATGTTAATTTAAAAATCAAATGTATTGCGGTAGAAATGCTTAGTAAATCTGTGATGTTCCCAAATGGGAACATTGGGCACAAATTTAGTCTGTTCCCATTTGGGAACATGATGGAGAAATTCATTGAGTTATTGAAAACTCCGCATCGAGTGCATTACTACTGTCTATATTTATAAAAGAATATGAGATAAATTAGAATTTTTAGTTTACACAGCAATCACACCTGATATAGGCTAATGCCTTTTTCAGGTGTAAAGAAAGGTCTCAGTCAACACGTTGTTACTTGTCTGCCCAATTGCATTACCAACCCCATCTGCCATGAGGTCTACTGCGACAACTTCTTCATGTGATAGCTGTGAGATGGCACGACAAACCAGCGTGTGACTGTCGCTACCAATTTCATTGGAATAGAGCCATTAGAAAAGCTGGAGCTCAGCCAAAAAGTATGTGGTTGATAAAAATCAACCAGGTGTCATTAGAAAGTATACTCTTCACATGGGTGTTGTGGGCAATCTGGATCCCTTCATGTCTAACTATCACCTCGTGTTTCGATCCAAGAAGTGGTGGTGCCACTCTTTATCACAGTTTGAACATGGCTGTTGTTGCTGTCTGGAGTCTGCACGTTGAAGTCGGTGAATTAGCCTATCTGATCACCTGGCGTTACGACGGCAAATTGTGAACAATACCACACAACGATTGGATAAGCCTCCAACAGCTCTATCAGATAGCCACTTAGTCAGTGACATTCACTTCGATGGAGTTGATCATCATCTGGGTTCCAAGTGCAAGACAAGCGAGATGTCGATGTTGTAAGAAGAATACACGACTGTACTGCACAAAGTGCATGGTTTTAGGTTTTACTTCATCTGCACTGCGAGCAGTAGTATGATATACTATCATATCATCGCATTTGAGACAGAATACCGTCAGTCTCCTGGAAGGCATTGTAGAGAAATACCTGGAATATGCTGATGTGTATGATCACTGTGTTTAGTCGCAGAATTAGATTGTTAGGAATGGCAATGTTATCGTTGGCACTGCTTTATAACTTCTGAAAACTAGTTACTTCAATATTGATGTGTAATTTTATTTCTCTAGCAAAGAAGCCTGTGCTGTGCATAAAGTAAAACTAGTGTAGTAACTGAAAACCGCAAATTTAACAGATTATCTGCAATAAATTTGTATGGTGTTCCCAAATGGGAACATACTCCATATGTGCCCAATGTTCCCAAATGGGAACAGCACGCCATCTAGCGGCTGATCGCGGTATCACATAAATACATGTTCCAAGGACCTTACCCTAGCATCATTGGTAATATTCCAAAGTATCATAAAGATTGGCCACTGGGGGGCAGTTTGGGTACTAATGGGTTAATGGCATCAACGTCCATTCCAGGATTATTAAACGATAGCCGCAAGAAGGCACGCTTTTGGTTAGCGGTCAGAACTCACTTCGTCAGCGACGCAATACAGAGCCTCACCAGGAAATGTAGCAACTCATCGATGAAGTAACGAAGGAGGAAAGTCAGAATGGCATCAATCGTAGACGAAGTCAAAGGAGGCATACATAATAAGAGTGTCCTCAGTTCAACGTCAGTAACCGAACGGTACTGGTCGAACCGAAACTCTGTAAGTAGGGGGAAATGGGTGAAAATTGGGATCTATGACTGACAGGCAGAAGGAGTATGGTTTCGGGGGAGGGGAAAAGAGTGAATCGATGCTGGAGGAGTGAGAGTCTTAAAATGATTATAATGTTAAGCGAAGGGATAAGATTTTGTCGGAGCAGAATGAAAAGGTTTGAGGAGCTGGAATGAATGAATGATTAATAATATTTGTTTTTTGCAGCTCAGCGATGAGTTTAAGGTATGTGTTGGTGGCTGTTTTGAGGGTAGTCAGGGATTTTGCTCTTGATGTACATGTAGGTAGAGCTCTGCGCCGACTTCATAGTGTCGGCGGCGGCGCGCCGGTCATTTTTGGTCGGCGGCGGCGGCGCGCCGCCGACCAACAAAAATCGGCGGCGGCGGCGCGGCGCGGCGTGGTCGGCGCCAGTGACGGATCCAGAAGTTTATATGGGGTCAAATGGACGTCCGAACTCTTAAAATATTTTTAATTTCCACACTGTAGTGGTAGCCTTTCCAGCTGTCATCTAAACAAATTGCTCTATTATTTCAGTGCTTATTTTAGTTCATGCTGTCACTCGTTGTTAAGATGTAGTTTGAGTTGTGTTTGAATTTGACATTTAGTGAAATTAATATAAAAACTAGAAAAAAACGTTAAATTTCGAAGATCGCCATAAGCCTTTGGTAAACGAATTGCTGACCAGAACTCAATTATCAGGTGATGATGATGATGATGACGATGAAGACGACGACGACGACGATGATGACAACAATAATCTTCGTTTATTATTTCAAACAGACACAGCGCAGTATGATTACAATTCATTGTATGAAAGGATGATCACAAGTTATTTCGTGAGTCGAATTTGTTTTGCAGTCATGCAAGGCGTCCACCACGTCTTACTGCTCGTTTTACGAACGCCATCTGGCGAATGAAAGGCTGAACCAACCTTTGGGAGGGTAGCTGGAATCGATCCCGCGTCCATGCTGATCTTTTGTGCTTCGTGCCATAGTGTTACCATTACCCTAAGTCAGTCATGCCAATCTTCCGTGGCCTGTCGATGCTATCTGTCTATCCAACCCAGCCCCTCCCTACTTACACAAGATAGATAGAACAGCAATACTTGGAGAAGCACATGGTTTATGTTAAGAAAAGAACTAAACCTCGGCCATGCCAGTCCCGTGGCCCGTTATCATCGTCGTACCATCGTCGTCGTCATCATCATCATCATCATCATCATCATCATCATCATCATCATCATCATCATCATCATCATCATCATCATCATCATCATCATCATCATCATCATCATCATCATCATCATCAACAAAATCATCATCATCATCATCATCAACATCATCATCATCATCATCACCATCAACAACATCATCATCATCATCATCATCATCATCATCATCATCATCATCATCATCATCATCATCATCATCATCATCATCATCATCATCATCATCAACAACATCATCATCATCACCACATATTCGTTTATTAGAAGAAAATTAAGTTGACATGACGGATAACTCTGGTCTCGATGGGCGCCGGCATACAACCAGGAGGGACGCGGGGGCGGTTCCTGCCAGGCCTATGGCTTAATACTGCCTGTCTGTTTGTCTGTGTCTGCGCCTGTGTCTCTCTGTCTCTGTATGTCTGGCTGTTCCTGTCTATTTGTATATGTCTTTCTGTCTGTGTCTACTTCTATTACCCAGTGAAGAAGCAATTTTATCGTGAAATCATGGAAGACATGAGAAATGCAACAAAGCAATTAAACACTTAAGCGTGGCATCGGCGGCGCGCCGAGGAATTGTCGGCGGCGGCGGCGTCGGCGCGCCGATCCACAAAAATCGGCGGCGGCGGCGCCCAACAAAAGTCGGCGACGGCGGCGCGGCGCGGCCGGCGCAGGGCTCTACATGTAGGGTCAATGGTGCGCTGGTAGATGTGCTCAAGGCGCCTACGGAAGGTTTTAAAAGCTTGGAGGTGGGGTGAGCCAAGGATTATTGGCATGTGAGCTGTGTTTGGTGATGAGTGGCGCATGAATGTCAAGGAAATCGGAAAGTGTGGAGTTGTAGCAAGACTGAAGGTCACCACGGGAAGAGGGAGGGTTAAAAACAAGTTGGGAATTAAGGATATCTTAGATGACAGTCAATGGACCCTGTGCGATGGAAAGAATGAGTGGAAGGAGGGGACCGAACAAAAGGCTTAATTTCAAAATGAGCCATGAGAAGGTAATGGTTTTTTAATGTCGAGAACAGAGTGTGGTAGCTTGGGAGATAAGAGAGATGTGGCGTGAGTTATGACAAGTGTGTGATTCTTGATGTGGGTCGTCAACCCTAAACTTTCCCTGACCATAAACTGCTTAGGACTATATGCGAATCAAACTATTTATGTCACACATGCAGGCGTCATGACACGCCGCAAAGATACATTGTAGCGAATAGGCAAAAGCTTTGGATAAAAATAGATTCCAGCGAATTTACATCCTGGTTGATGAGACAAACACGGATGAAGACTGTGAACTCTCTAAAGATCGCTACTTACAGGTTTCTTGTTACATCTGTAGCCATTTTGTTATATGCAGAAACGTTTGATGTGGTTTCTGTTAGTTATTTGAAAAACAACGTTTGATAAAGCATTAAAATATAAAGACCTCATGAACCTAATTACTGAGTACTACCACTATGGGCTCCCGTGTAGGAAAACACAAGCGAACCGATGACGAATGTAGGAGTAATCGTGACAGCCAGAAGCATACATTTCGATTTTCTACATATCGTAAAAGAGGTAGGCGGAAAGGATTTTAATATTAACACTCTAAATTTTAATTTTAATTTTAACAGTCAAACAGAAAAGCATTGAAGATCAAACAACTGGTAAAGTTTCCTTCATAAATAGGTAAAATATTGATCTTGTTAAGTGCGCCGTCTGGTAACTTTCGTATCCATGTTTGACGACCTTGTTTAATTATAATATAAAAGAAAGTAAACATTAACATCAGGCAATTTTAAGTATCAGCAAACGCGAAAGCGAAAGATAAATAGAGAATTATAAAGATATAATTCTATATAATTATCGAAACTTTTGCCTTGTTCTGTAGACCTGTGCATTATAACCATAAACCATTGAAACATAACTATTATCACCATTATTGTCTCCCTCTTCTTTGAAGCTGTAATTTTCGATCAAACTCCAAACGTGATCTTACTGTTTTAAGTTAATTCACAACCGCAATCGATCTAGTATCGTTCAGTACAGTTCCGCAAATCGCTTCTGAGCCCTTAGCTGCAGCTCATCGTAGGCCTAAACGAAACATCTGTTACCATTGGGGTGTCCCACGATAAAATAGGACAAAAATAAAATTGTTGAAACTTTTGACACAGTCCCTCCAAAAAGTTTTTTTTATGGTCCTGTAATAACACCTACCAACAGTGGTTAAATTGCTCATCCAGAGGTGCCGGGTCTCCAAGTCTTTACAAATTTAAAACTTAAGCCTAATGCTAACTGGCCAATCTGTAACCGATATATTTTGGGTGTATGTTTGTTAGTAGCCTGGTTATCAATGCCTATATATATATATATATATATATATATATATGGCCTTTTCGAGTGTAGAAAGACTCGGATAAAATACAAAATGCGTGAAGCATGCGCATCATTGATTATTGCAACCACAACATTAATTTCAAAGAAATATACATTAGGCTATTTAACATAACATTATTACAGAGGACTAGGCTTTGATCAGCATGTCAATGCAATAACATGCACAACACTTGGCAACAAATACAAAAAATTAATACGCAGAATACTTTCACATTGAAGAGCTCAGTAAATAAAACTTGACCAAAGCAGTCTGACTATATATATGCACTTAGATCATAGATGTTTTGTACATCAATCCATTTACAATTACAAATATAAACCCAGTGAAAAGCTGAAAATTAAGCAAGAGTTTGAATACTGTCTTTTTGTCAATGGCGTGCACAACATGCGAACTTAGAAACATTTCCTTACTGCCCTGCCTGCTTCTGTGGCTTTGCATGTTTTCGGTGCTTTGCACTTGCCTAAATCTGTTGCATCATGACGACCCTTAGGCTCTTAGCAATCCATGACTGCACGTACGAAAGCGGATTCCAGTCATGCAAAGGCGGCCCAACAATTGAAATGAAAAGAAGAGAGGATATAAAGTTCTACACTTATACATGACCTTAGAGGTGTGCAAATTAAGTTCATTTTGCTAAATCCACGTTCACATTCAGCAGTGCTAACAGGCCGTGTGTGAATCGCACTAATACGTCTTTTAAATTTATTCCCTGAAGCCTCGGCTCCCTTCACATCTTTGAAATCTTTGTATTCCTGCTATTTTCGAAGTGAAGACAAAATTATTTGCGCATGCAGATATAACTTTCCGGGATATTTTCAGAATATAGGCTTAATATTCAGGAAATGTTACGACTAGTCCATGCTATAGTTGTCTGGATTTAGACCGCTTGGTTGCAACTGTTTTTCAGGGACTGGGAAGAACATTTGTGTTGCATCAGCAGTTCACCTCGGTGGCCCGGGAAGTGTTTGAAAGTTCTGTGAGCCACCTCTGCTGTACAGGCCTAAAGTGGATTAAATTATACTTTATATTATATCCAGAGGCGTAGCTAGACAGAGAGGGAGGGAGGGAGAGAGGGAGGGAGGGAGGGAGGGAGACAGAGACAGACAGACAGAGACTGACATAGAGACAGAGAGATAGAGAGAGAGAAAGAGAGAGACAGAGAGAGGTAGAGAGAGACAGAGATCTCGAGGCTGAGAGAGAGCGACGGAGACGGAGATAGAGATCGACTCCGCAACGGTTCAACTGATTTGAACAAAGATAGGCCAGTAACATTATTATACACAAAGTCAGTGCATCGTTTCTGTGGCTCTGATTCTCAAAGGCAATACTATATTATTCATGCTAATCACCATGTGCCTGTAATCACTTAATATAAACACGATTTAGAATAGGTCTTACACAAAGACATCTTACACATGTACAAACAAATTAAATTCCAGGGATTTTCAGCTGTCTGAAGACACTTTTGTTATAATGAGTGTCCACATGTAGATGATGTCCTGGTGTCCTTATCCATGTATTGCTGCTTGTATAGGAATTGCTAATGCCCTAATAGTAGAACACAAAACTCACCTCATGCAGGACCTTTTGTGTGAAAAGAAATCATTCATCTTTCGTTGTTTCACTTCTGATGGCTGATGCAAACGTTCTTTTCGACATTTTGCTACATGCGCTATAACTATTACTAATAAAAAGACTTGCTATCCGAGTTCAGATTTCCACACCCATTCCAGCTAAGTCTTCAACAAACGAGTCGTTACAAACTACTGTGGCTGCAGTGTGGCATCCTTGTATGCCTACACAGAGCGGGAAACACGCTAACCGCGGGAAGGGAATATAAAACATTAATTTGAACTCGAGAGCCAGACAGACAGACAGACAGACTTTTTGTTTTTGACAGAGACAGTGAGAGAGAGAGAGAGAGAGTAAGAGACAGAGACTGTCTGTCTCTTACTCTGTCTCTGTCTCTGTCTCTTACTCTCTCGCGCAAATGATACTTTTTAATGTTAATATTAATGTTTCCATAGATGATAGACATAGTCTCTCTGTCTCTCTCCTCTAGAGAAGAGAGAGCAGAGCAGAGCAGAGCAGAGCAGAGCAGAGCAGAGCAGAGCAGAGCAGAGCAGAGCAGAGAGAGAGCGGGTGGGCGGCTAAAGTAAACACGTAGGCCAAGTAGTTTTCTATGATGCTAGTTAATATTTATTGAATCGCACTGTGAGGTTGACGAATAGGTTAATCTCAAATCAGAGGTGCCGGTTCTCACAATGCAGGTGGCGGATCTCAAATCAGAGGTGCCGGTTCTCACAATGCAGGTGGCGAATCTCAAACCAGAGGTGCCGGTTCTGAAATCCGAGGTGCCGGATCTCAGACCCGGCAAGACCCGGCTGAATTTAACCACTGCCTACCAAATGTTATGACAGAAAATATTTATGGGTCCCGCAAGGCTCACAGAATTAGAGCAATTTGTCATAAATTACTCTGACTTTTAAATATTTGGATGACCACATTTTGATCCCATAATAACATGCGTAGTATCACTAGAAAGCTCTTAAATGATAGAATCTACAGACATAACCTTCTTGTATATATGCATAAAGTTTCAAGTATGAAGAAGACATAAAACACACTAAAACCAGAAATCATATTTCTTGGCTTGCAAATCAAGGATGACTTTCGAGCCTATAAATCTGTCGTGCACTGGGATGGCAAGCTGCCTGGGATGACATCACTGAAGTAGGCCTAGACACGGACAAAGTGGGCAGATTATCAGTCATGATTTCTTCTCTATTTGAAGGAATTACTAAACTTCTGGGTGTGCCAAAATTGTCCTCTGGGTTAAGACAGGCAGCAGCGGTAGCAGTTCTGGACATTTTGAAGTCGGGGTAGTGCGATACATGTGTTATCGGCATGTGCTTGCACACAAGGGCCTCCAATACCGGCAGAGTTACTAGAGCCTGCACTCTTCTAAAAACAGCCACTGGTCGTAATCTGCTGTGGATGGCTTGTCAACATCACATGTTTGAAGTCCTGTTGTCTGATGTATTTGTAGTGTGCCTTGGTAAAGTTTGTCCATCAACTGGGGGACATTCTGCTCTTCAAGCGATTTAAAGCTGTCCGATCTGGCCCACCTTCAACCAAATCCTCATTGATATCTGTGTCTGGCAAATTGAAGGAGTTCATTACTGAGAAGCTTCAACATGACAATCCTCAAGATAATTTTTGGCCGTGGCTGGGCTGGGAGCGCCTCTGAGTAGGTTTCTTGAAGAGGCGCTATATAAATATCCGGAATGAATGAATGAATGAATGAACTAGAGAAATTGAGCAATTTGTCAGCGGTTCGCAAGCCTGTTGCCCCTCATAGAGCGCGTTCAATGGCGAAGGCATATACTCAATGAAGATTTAGTTGCGTTCTGATGGAACCGAATCGGCTATACAGTAACTTAACGGCCTGTGAATTACACGGCATCCAACGATTTAACAGATTTTTAGTCAACATCTACAGTACATCCAATCGTGTCGAGTCATTGATGGGTGCATCAGCAGTGACTCGACACGACATTCAACTAATCCAAAGGCTGTCGACTACGATGCTGCTCTGAAGACCACTGAAGATGATGCAGTGTCATTCTTGGTACCTAAGCCAAGAGCTAGAAACCCTCTCTCTGTTTTCACAGCATCTGTCTCCTGAAAAGAATGCACAGCTTATTTCGACAATGAAAGATGATCGAGGATTGTACCTGGTTCAGTCTCTTCCCCGTACAATAACGGAATTATATACTTCTCGAAGCTTCTTCCGAACTACCGCCAACTCGTCGTGGCTTGTTTTCTCGATATTCCATGTGAAGAGTGACCCAAAAGTCAATTATATAAGATCGCATGTCAGGTTGCTAATAACTTGGCTTGTGTGAATGACAATGCTGAACTTGGAGTTGCTCTTCAATTCAACAAGAACGAAGGACATAAACAGTTTCTTCTACAAGTTGTCGAAAAACATAGGCATAACTTTCCTAAGTGCAAACGTGACAATCGTGTGGTCATATTATTATATTTTATTGTAAAATGTAGAACTGAACATTATGCAGCTGAACGTAAACAGTGATGAAGAATAAGCATTTAAAGGTATGGGATAGCTGAAACTATGGCTTCTTGCATTGTCAAGGATTTGTAATAATGATTAGACCTACTCCTAACGATTAATGACAATAACTGATATGGCGAAAGTTCAAAAATCTTGAGTTTCTGTACAATTTTTTCATCATTTGATAGTAAAAGCATACCTATGTATCCAATAAAGTCAGATACTTCTTGATTCTGCTATTTAAGAGCTTTCCAGTGGTATTAGACATGTTATCATGTTATCAACGGTGTCTGAAAAGCATTTAGAAATTGGACACATCAGGCGCAAATTTTGCCAATATGGGAAAAGGTGAGTGTCTTGCTGGACCCCTAAATATTTTTAAGATGTCATAAAATCAGTGCTTTTTTCCAGCCGGAGCGGTCCGGAACGGCGTTCCGGTACCTTTTTTCAGCCATTAAAAAATAATTTAGTTGATTTAAATTTTTAATAAAAAATTATATAGAATTATTTCTATACTTTAATTTAATGTAAGTGTTTTCAGTGTTTATTAATACTGATATATATGAAACAGAAATATTAGCATAAAGTATGCCCTATGATTGTTCAAAATTGGTAGAGTTCTGGGACCTTTTTCTAGAAAAAGCACTGCATAATATTATCCAGATGTTATCATAGGAACCATAAAGAAACTTTTTAGAGGGACTACATAAACATTTTCAGCAAAAAATATTTGATAATTATGGTAACTAGGGTGTCCCGGAAATATTATTTCAACATCAACCTAAGTAATTTCTGCATTTGATATATTATATCAAATGCAGAAACTACTTAGGTTGATGTTGAAACAAAGTGAATAGTGGCAAATTTAAAAACCTCAAAAATAATTTCGGTATTCGAGCACCTTGGGCGCATGTGCAGGATAATACAAGCGAACAGATAAAGCAAACAATCGAGAAGGCCTGAGAGGTGGGTGACGATTTTTGGCTAGCAAAAGAGGTAAGTTGAAAGAATACAATACAATATAAATTATAAATGAAAATTCATAGCGCGCTTTAGCAAGACAGGTCATTCTTAGCCATAGTGCAATGTAAACAGATGAGTTTTTAATTTTGTTTTAAATTGAGCAACAGATGTGCACTGGCGAACTGAAATTGGAAGACTGTTCCATTCTTTGGGTCCTGAGACAGAGAAAGCACGGTTTCCAAACTTCCGGTTTGTGCGAAGTACGGTGAAATCCCCTCGCGTCGACGATCACTCCGATCGTCTGTTCTGTAAGCGTGTGCGCATGTCACGACCATGCCATTCTCAACATGTGAGTCATGTTTAGGCTGCAGTCTAGCAGAACACCGAGGTCGCGAATCACATCAGATGGTAGAATAGAGCACTTTGAGTCGAGATTAAGACTTTTCAATATTGTTTATCATCGTCCGTTCTGCTACAACGATCAAACCAAATAAGATCTCTGTTGGTGGCATTTAACTTCTGACGCATAGATGCTCACCAGGATTGAATATCACGGATGCAGGCCGCAATTTTGATTTTGATGTTATCAAAATTTGCCCAGAGAGTTATATATAGAGCTGGGTGTCGTCAGTATATAGATGGATCATGAGGCTTTGTTCCGAAGCGATGTTGGCAAAGTTGGAGGTGTACAAAATAAAGAGAAGTGGGCCAAGGATGGAGCCTTGGGGAGCACCAACAAGGACATAAAGCTTTTACTGAGCATCCACCGAGTTTAACATTGTGAGTTCTAGAGGAAAGAGCAGAGGCAATCCCTTGAACGAATTGTACTTGCAGAACTTTAAGGAGAATGGCATGGTCCACACAGTCGAATGCGGCAGAGAAATCAATTAGGCCTAGTAACAGAGCTTTCGACAGAGTCGAGAACCAGGACAATGTCATTGTAGACTTTAATGACAGCGGTTTCAGTCGAGTGATGGCGAAGAAATCCAGATAGTGTAATTGGAAGCAGATCATGAGATTCAAAAGAAACAATTTTATTACTAACACTCACATAAAGAAAATACTGACTATGCGAAAATTGCTAAAACTCGGTTGCAAGGCAATATAAACGAATAATCAAACGACTTTGTGTATTCAAAAAGTTTGTCTATATGACTGAATAAGGTAACAAAGAAAATGCATGGAAAACGCATAAATGTAGATTAAGTCTTAATATTTTGCCATGGGTAAAGACGCTTTCATAGAAAGGATTTCATGAGAGGGGACTATATTATAACCTAGAGAAAGGAATGTGAAAACAACAAGTGCATAACGCTGAAACATGGACAATCAGAAAGAAAGACATCAGAAGGTTAGAGTTAGCATTATTATCGTTCAGAACAACACCAACGTTCGCATTAACATGTCATGTCATTCTGCTTAATGCATTTTCCGCCAGATTTATTTTCGAAGAAATCTTCAATGTTGCAGCGCCTGATAGTTATTTATTTATTTCTTTGATAGTGTTACAGTAGGCCTATCGTAATCGTAATCGTAAACTCGGTATTTCTAGAGCGCCCACAAAAGCGAAGTCGCGGGAACTTGAAGAAGCAGATCACATTTAAGAAAAGAAAGTAGGCCTAATTTCAAATATTCTGACATTTATATTTTCTAATATGTAACTACCGCCAGTGATTTTATTTATTTCAATTGCAACAGGTGAACGGGATAAAGCTTCGCCTAGTACAACGGTAAGATTATACACTCATATAAAAGAAATAAATTACATAGCAACAAGTTTAACAACATCATAAACACTTTGGTGACCTTACTTGAAGTGACATCGATTGATGCTTTGTTCATAATTAGCCTATAGGATAACAGCTTTGTGTACGTCAACAGAATTGTTCTAGATTAGTATGTTGCACAATTAGGCCTACAATGAACTTTTAAACTACTTAGGCCTATAATTTATTAAATATTTTAAATTGAACTAAAGTTTTTGTAAAGGTATCAATGACGGCTCAAATATAAATAAATTAGCCAACATTTATGACCGAATACTACAGGTATCTATGTATGTATGCATGTATGTATGTACATGCATGTATGTATGTATGTATGTATGTATGTATGTATGTATGTATGTATAGGAATATAGGATATCTATGCAAGATGGCGGACGAATAGGTTGTTCTTGCGCTGAGCAGAAAATTGAAATGAAATTTAACTAATGGGAATGTCAATTAAGAAATTCATGAAAAGTCAGAACTAAAACGCTTTGTCTGAATGCGGTTTATATGAATTAGCAACATAAATAACTGTAAGGAAAAATCGCGGAAATCAAACGAACTTGGAAGACCCAACGGCGTGGACTGACCAACACGTGTTTGTTATAAGAGACGGTAAGCGGTGACATACGGTGCCATTCATACGAAAATATTCGTGCGAAATTGACCAACTAAATCTGGAACTAGTGACGATAACTTGGATTATCAATAACTATATTCCAAATTGGTGATGTCACGGAAATCCATAAAACCCGAGGACCTGATTGAGACGATGCTGGACGAACGCGTGGTACAGGCTCAGATCTCGCGACTTGATGAGCATCTGTCAACGACGATTGATCAAAAGCTAAGTGCATTCTCCGTTGCGTTCTCTGCTACCATAACAGGCTTGGTCGAAACAATAACAAATAAAATGGTAACGGAATTAACTGAGAAAATGATCCAACCGTATTCAGTAAAGATCGAGGAATTAAATAAAGAAAATCAAGAACTGCGTGCTAGAATTGAGTCAACGGAGGTCCATTCTCGTCGGAACAGTCTTATCATTCACGGAATCCCGGAGGCCACAGCCCAGGATTTTGTACTGGGACCACACTCAGGTACTGCCTGGGGTCATCAAGGACCACGGGGGTTCCACCAAACGGAGGAGTTGATAGTGGGATTCTGTAATGATAATCTGGACCTCCCGGTAACAATCCAGGATGTCTCGTTTGCCCATCGACTCCCCCGGGGGAAAATGGACAAACATCGACCCATCATCGTGACCTTCACATCCCATCGCATCAAAGAAGATGTTTATGGATCACGCAGAAGGCTTCGAACTCATCACTCAGGAAGCAACGCTGGTGCCCCAGTTTTCATAAACGAACATCTAACGAAACTGAATGCACAGATCTTCGCTGCTGCTCGCCAACTCCTTAAAGAAAAGAAGATCACCGGTACTTGGACTTCAGGAGGCATCGTCTATTACAGGAAATCAGCATCTGCCGGTGAGAAACCAGCTCGTGTTGGAACCTTGGATGAACTTCAGAAACTTCAAGAATCATTGGTATAGTAACTTTCCTATGCTGACCTACTTAACTGAAACAGACTGAAGATAGCAACTATGGATTTATCCCATAAAACTCTACCAATGCTGCTTGACACATGAAGATGAAGTAAATCTTCATGTCTTGTGACTATTGTTCAAAACTGATCTCCAATAGGTATAAAAGTACGATATGTTCTATCTGTGGTCTATGTTTTCATAACTCTTGTATTGGTTTAATAGATACTCGCCATGTGTCATCTTCTACCATTCAATCACAGTGGTTTTGTAAACAGTGTAATGTGTCTCTCTTTGCTTTCAACCATATTGAGGATGAGTATGAATTTGTAAGTGCATTGACAGTTTCCCACAACAAGGTTCTTCCAGAGGCAGTATGTAACCCAATTGAACATGTGGATGATGACCGCACATTGCTGAGAAACCCTGACATTGATCCTGATGCAAACTTTTACAACTGCATAAATGTGTGCTCTAGTAAATATATTTCATTGGAACAGTTGAATGTCGATGATACTGTGCATTATAGAAATTGTCTTTCGGTGGCCCATATAAATTGCAGAAGCATATTGAATAAATTACCAGATATTCAGCTATTTTTGGTACAGACTGGAGCCATTGTCCTTGCTGTAACAGAAACATGGCTAAATGACAATACAGAGGATACAGTATTTATCCCGGGGTTTAACTTTATTCATAAGTCTAGGACTGGATCTAGAGGAGGAGGTACTGGTTTCTTTGTTAGAAAAGATATAACATTTGAGCAGATTAATGGTGACTGGACTAATGCACAAAATAATACCTTTGAAAGTATTTTTATAAAACTGCCCCAAGCAAATGGTAAGGATGTAGTGATAGGGACTATGTACCGCCCTCCTGGACCCAAACCAGATCAGTTTAATGAGGACCTTGATCATATGATGGATAAATTATCCAACATGAAAAAAAATATAATATTAGCAGGAGACTTTAACATAGATTTATTGAAAACAGCCAGACACAGTCCTACTAGTATATTCTTTAACATTCTGATGTCCCATCAGCTCTTGCCAACAATTCTACGACCAACTAGAATAACCACTACAACGGCTACATTAATTGATAACATCTTCACAAACATCCTATCTAACAACCAGAACTCCTCAATCATCATCAATGACATATCTGACCATCTACCTATTCTATTTACCACTGATCTCAACCCTGTAATGAATAGTACATGCCCCAGTTTGACCAGAAGACAAAACTACTGCATTATTTCACACCCTTCTGAATAATACGGACTGGACAGACATCTCTTATCACTGTGATGCTAATGATCCAACTGAGGCTTATCAAGCATTCGTGAACAATTACTTAAAATGCTACGAAATAGCTTTTCCAGTCCTTGAGGGCACAGGCAGTAAAGCTCATAAAATAAAAAAGCTTTGGATGACGCCTGCTCTATTGAAATCAGCAAATAAAAAATCTCGACTCTATTCTAAATACCTAAAAAACCCGAATAATGTAAATAAGGCAAAATTTACTAAATATAGAAACATATTTAAAAAACTCAGAAATGCGGCAGAAAAGAAGTATTATGCTGATAAATTCATTGAGTGTGAGTACAACCTAAGGAAGACCTGGAAAATAATTAAGACAATGCTTGCATGTGAAAACTCCTCAAGAGTAGATTCATTTATAATTGAAGGTATTGAAGTTACAGATAAAGGGAAAATTGCAGATAAATTTAATGACTATTTTGTGAATGTAGGCCCAACACTGGCATCTAGAATTAGTGAGACTACCAGTAAATTTGGCTCCTTTTTAAGTAATTCTCCACCCTCCTCAATGGGTCTTATTGGAACTTCCCCTCAGGAAATAATGGCAATTGCCAATCAACTACGTTCCTCGACTAGCTGTGGACCAGATGGGATAAGTCCACAAGTTGGCAAGGCCTCTATGGGAATTATTGCACCTCTACTTGCCGATATTATTAATTGTTCTTTTGACACTGGTATTGTCCCTGATGACATTAAAATTGCTAAAGTAATACCCATCTACAAGTCTGGTGATAGGAATAAAATTAATAACTATAGACCAATTTCTGTCTTAACATATTTCTCTAAGTTTTTTGAGAAAGTTATGTACAATAGACTAATGGAGTATTTTATTAAGGAAAACACAATATCTCCACAACAATTTGGCTTCCGTAAAGGGCATTCTACATATATGGCATTGCTAGAAATGCAAGACAAAATATCTGACTCCCTGGATAAAAATGAGTTTGCAATGGGAATCTTCTTTGACCTATCCAAGGCTTTTGACACGGTTAATCATACTATCCTGCTGGGCAAACTTGAGCATTATGGCATTAGAGGCATGGCACAACAGTGGCTACAACATTATTTGGAAAATAGAACTCAGTATGTCCTCTACGAAGGCTATCAGTCTGTTCATAAAACCATTCGGTGTGGAGTGCCGCAGGGATCTATATTGGGGCCATTACTGTTCTTGATCTATATAAATGACTTACCTCAGATTGCTGATAAAACTGATTTCATACTATTTGCTGATGACAGCAATGTCTTTTTTACTGATAAATCAATAGATGTATTGCAGCAGAAAGTAAATAAGGAACTTGAAGTAATATCAAACTGGTTTAAAGCCAATAAACTTTCACTCAATCTGGACAAGACATGTTATATACTGTTCCGTGGTCACCGTAAACCAGCTCCCCAACAAACAATGGAAATTATGATAGATAACAGGGAAATAGTGCAAACTGAATGCACCAAATTTCTTGGTGTTTATGTAGATCGTCATCTGCAATGGAATGAGCATATCACACATGTATCAAAGAAATTAGCAAAAAATATAAGTGTTCTGTCACGAATTAAGCATTATCTGACTAAACCTGTTCTCCGACAGTTATACTACACGCTGTTTTTCCTTACTTATCATACTGTAATATCTGCTGGGGCTCAAACTACTCCTCTAGATTAAAACGCCTTGAGACTCTCCATAAACGTGCCATACGTGTGACTTGCTTACTGGGATGGTCTGATAGTACAAAATTAATATTTAAAGAGCACAATATTCTAAAATTGAATGATATTACAAAATATCAAATTGGACTGTTCATGTACTGTTATCATTATGGGCTTCTTCCATCACTGTTTGATAAATATTTCCTTAAAGGTGTAGCTATCCATGGACATGATACTAGAGCATCCTGTAAATATCGAACCCCAGGGGCACGAACCAGGACTAAGCAGTTCTCAATTAAATGCTCAGGTCCACCACTTTGGGATTCTCTTCCTCCAAATTTAATAAATATATTACACATGGCTCAATTTAAAGCTCAACTGAAACATTATCTCTTGAACACATAAAAAGAATATGACTCGATAGATTGTACCTTAGTTAAGATTGTTTATAATGTACAACTGTGAACATTATAATCTGTTTTGTTTTGATTTTATTTGTTTTAAATCTAGTATTGCAATGTTTTGTTATTTAGTTGTTTGGCTATGATTTAGCCCTAACATTGTTATTTAAGTTGAATTTTCTATATGATCATAAAAATCGTCTTGCCATCAGTAAATGTAATATGGAAAAGGGGCAGCCCTGCAATAGCGGATTATTTTATCCTTTAGGGCTGTCCTGTTGACGGCATCAGCAGATTAACTTTTTTTTTAAATGACTGATTGTTCATTAATTGTGCTGTTGTTGATTCAATAAAACGGCTGATTGATTGATGTATTTATTTATGTATGTATGTATGTATGTGTGTATGTATGTATGTATGTATGTATGTATGTATGTATGTATGTATGACAATTTAGGAACTTAATCTAGCGCTAAAGGTCCCTATTAGGGGTCTGCGGGTAGAGGATTTTGGCTACCCGACCCGTACGCGTAATACAGAACCGTTACCCGTACCCGTACCCGACCCGTAGTCAAAATTTTTACCCAACCCGACCCGTACCCGCGGGTATACCCGTACCCGTACCGTAACCGCCACGTCATTAATAGGCCTCCCCATGGTCCCAGTTCCTACCAATCCAATAGTCTTCCAAAGCATGTAGTAGTAATAATAATAAATTGATGATTATAGCGATGAACACAGGAATAAAAATAATAATAATAGTAATAATAATAAATAATAATAATTTTAATTTTAATAATAATAATAACAATAATTACGAGCATGAGAATGGTGATGACAGTGAACCTGCTTTGTGAACAATCGTACTGCCCACCTGAATTTCTTAATGTTCGAAGTATCTTTTTCAAATTTAAGGCTCAAAATCAAATCGTTAACTAATCTATAGGCATTACTCCATGGTCTGAAACTCAGATCAGACATATGTAACAGCACTACGATTGTGTTAATGGAAACAAGCCACTTTGTAACTGTAATTTGAACATCTATTAATGAATTCCAAGATCACTAAGGCGCACAGGCATGTGGTACTTAGATAGGATGCCGCCAGTTATAGCAAGTCTTTGAAGGTGCATGGCTATTACATCCCCAAACTTACCGTCGGTACGGGTAAAACCGGGTACACCCGTACCCGTAATGCTCCTACCCGTACCCGACCCGACCCGTGAAATGCCTACCCGACCCGTACCCGACCGGCGGGTACGGGTCGGGTACGGGTAAACCCGCGGGTACGGGTATACCCGCAGACCCCTAGTAGCTATCCTATAGCTCCGAATAAGTGCGACTTTGAGAGAGCTTGAACAAGTTTCTTGAACTGTATTTTGAAAATGGTTCTTAATTTAACACTTTAGCCACTGGGAAACCATTGTAGCTCATCACTAAAGTGTTAAATGTAAGACCGAATAAGAAGAATGAAGCATTTCACGGCCTGCCTGCATTGTCATACGGAACCGTGCGGAACCGTGATGTCTTCACGCGCGGATGCACGTTACGATAGGCTGGAGACAGGATAACATGACTCTCTTGTGACTCTCCAACTATTATGTAAAAGAAGTTATTCGGTACAAGGGTTGCAAACTTCAGGAATTGTATGAACGGCAGCTATAAGACATAAGCTATCGCTTATTTTAAAATGATTCGCTGATGATTTAGCCACAATGTATATCTTGTAAACTGCAGTGGTTCAAGATTCTTCTGAACCGATTGAAATCTATGTTTATCTAGATTGTGAACTTGGTCAACTTCATAAAAATCTACATAAACTAATCCTAATATCTAACATTCTCTTCAAGCATTAATTTTGCATTTGTTTGCTTTTCAGTTGTACGATATTCCACTCGAGATGTTGGACATGATCTTACAAAAGTCTTATCTGCATTGGATATTGAATACATCAGCAAAACAGAGAGACGAAGAAGTTATCAGGTCTCTCATATCAGTCGACGTTTCCTTCAATCGAAGAATTACCAGACAACGGTTCAAGAAGACAATCTCGCGTTACCTGAAAGGTGAGGTGCCTTTCAAACATTTTTTCCAACTTATTAGCATCGACCTATTTCTTTGATAGAATATTCTAATATGGCGACCGCCGCCGCACGCTCTCTCTCTCTCTCTCTCTCTCTCTCTCTCTCTCTCTCTCTCTCTCTCTCTCTCTCTCTCTCTCTCTCTCTCTCTCTCTCAGATCACGGGATGGCGTCGGCTCCAGCCCACTATCCGTCTGGAGCCGCTCGAGTCACTTCTCTACATCGCGTCGTCCTAGACAATACTTGGTACAACTTTCTACATCGCGTCGTCCTAGACAATACTTGAAACACTTTGCTATGTCAACTCGGCCTAGACACTACCGATAGCAGCTCTCTACGTCTTCTAGCCCTAGACCATACTGGGGACAAATCTCTACGTCAACTCTTCCTAGACACTTGTCCATGTCCTACCGTCATGTGTCTCTCGGCCCATTTCCGTGTTTGGCATGCGGCCTCACACGTATATTGTCATGCACCACAATTGACAGAGTAAGTTCCCGTACCCGTCGCTGTGTTGGCAAAGAATGACCAACACAGTGATAATTCTGCTTAGAAAGATAACTACACCGGTAGGATCTCGCGGACTGTGAAGGCAAAGATCGACCAACACAGTAAAGAATTCTGCTTCGTAAAATATAAGGTATCAACGGACTCTCTGAGAGTGAAGGCAAAGAAAAACCAACACAGTATAATTCTACTTCAAAAGAAACATACACTGTCCTCTGTGTTGGCAAAGAACGACCAACACAGTGATAAATTCTGCTTCGATAGAAAGAAACACTGGTAAGGTATCACGGACTCAGATAACGAAGGTCCTCTCTCTATAACCTTCGCTATCTACACACAGAACTTCGTTCCAACCTACGCACGAGGGGGCCCAGCCTCGCACTTCAGTCAGTTCTCAGAGCTGTGTGTTGCGACAAGCAAATATGTATCTACGTGGGTACCCGACTACCCGAACGTACACGTATAAATGACTTTCTTGGTCTGCGTTGATTTTACTTTGATCTGGGTACCCGACTACCCGGACTTCTACGTATCGGTAACTCTCTTGGTCTGCGTTGATCTACCCACCTGGGGTGTTCGTACTCCTCACCAAGGGCGTTGACTCGCTGTGTCTCACGAGTATACCCTTCCCCGGTTTAAGTCTTACACAACCTTTCTTCTCGCTATCCGAAACAATCTGATCCGGGACCTGCCAACAGAGTGGGCCCTTACTCCGCCTCAGGTATCCTTGAATCAAACTTTCCGAATCAGATAGCGAACGTTACGGTTGTGCCCGGGAGCGCACGGACTCACAGGATTCGTTTCTGAATCCTCGGACTCGATTCCGTTGCCGGAATCAGAGGTAAGTGTCACTAACGTTACCCCTCTGTTTCTCACAGACCTGTGTATTATTTTGCTTCCCTGTTAGGGAATTGTACTGTCCCTCACACCTGAACGAACCACGGTCAGATAGATATGCGGTTAGTTCCGCAAGTAAAGAAACCGCGAGGAAACCGCGAATAAAGATAATGCGGCTAGTCCCGCAAGTAGATATTTACCGCGGGGAAACCGCGGTAATAAGTACAACCGACGTTAAGTACGCAAAGAAAGATTATCCGCAAGAAAACCGCGAACGTTACTATGAACGACGCTAGATACGCAAAGAAAAATAATCCGCGGGGAAATCCGCGGGGAAACCGCGGTAATAAGTATCACCGACGTTAAGAACGTGGCCTGTCCGCCACAATAATTCGTAAACTTTCTATGCGCCATTAGTGCAAAACTTGGTTAGTTAGTTATCCCTACACTTGAAACAGCGCCTTTTAAATGTTTTTCAAAAGCGCCGCTTTCGTTGGCCTTTAAATTATGATTTGAAAGTCCATAAGAAGAAAACATCCTTACTAAGCGGGCAATATTAATATTACAGAAAGAATCACCGCTAGTGAACTCTCGCATACACAGACAGTCCAACCGAAGGAGTGCTATCAGCAGTTAACAGTTTGCAAGATGTTTAGAGTTCTTGAACCATGTTGCATCGAAGATGACGAGCGAACATGGACTTTATGATATCCGTCACACACGAAGACGCCACCCTCCAGCAATCCCTTATAAATAGTAAAAGGCTGAACATCCTGAAATCTCCAGAGCAGGACAGGCATTCAACGACGGTCACTTGGTAGTTTAGGATCGATGTCATTCGACAGACCTCATGTACCTGTGCCATGGAAAGCAAGATTTCCATGGCACAGCCTGCGTAAATAGGTCTGTACTTTGGAGACTGGACTCTCAGTCTGAATTTGAAATGGTGGTTTCTCAAATATTTGTTGAGTTTATGATTCCTCGTTGACTCAAACGATCATTTTCCTCCTCTGTCAAATCAAAAGCCAGCAAACACGGAAGATTGGTTGTAAAGTATCAGCTCCATGCTAGTTGTCATTAAAATGTATTGATATTATTGATATTTGCAGGTTTTTATGAAGAAAACAAGAAACGATCAGCTATTTGTAGAAATAACAAAGATTATCTTGTGAAACATTTTCAAGCGAATGACGAATTCATCAATTCGCTGATTTCTCTAAACTGCATAACGGAAGAACAAAGTCACTTCATTCAGCGACAACGTTCAGAACGCGATAAGAACACCGAACTTATGCGCATCGTGAGATCCTTCGACGACAAAAAGTTTTCAAATTTCTCCGAATGTCTTCGACAAACAAGGCAAACAGCAGTGGCAAAGATAATCGAAAACGGAGGAGGTTCGCAATTCCCTTTTTAAATTAAAGGCTGATCATTAGCTTAATTTATTTAATGCTAATAATCAGTGACGTCACCACAATTTAAACAGTAGTACGGCAAAGTGGGCAAGTTACGAAGAGGGATCTGGGCGTCCCCGAGATGGTAACGCTTCTGGTATATATTGATAATGTTTCGTGCCATTTCTGGTAATCTTAAATACATGTTTTACACTGTTAAATAAATTAAAAGTATTTTCTAGCTTTTAGCAGACAAAAGGTAGTACGGCGTAAATTTATATGTGAAAAAGTGGTACTGCTTTTAGTATAGGCGACGGCGCCTCTCATGATAGTAGGCCTACTAGATATAGGCCTACACCCATATCCGGGATATATCAGCATCAATGTGTGACCGTAATGTAACTCAGTATAATTAATTTGCCCCAAACGTCTGGTTTTAGTCAAGGTAGGCCTATTTATTCGCATTGTTTAGTTGACGAAAAGTGCTATGTATCTATGGCAGATTGGGAGTGTTCTCCTTTCTTCCCTGTAGCATCATAATACTTTAGTGTTCGCGACTCCTTGCTCCGGATGCTATCCCGAAACGTTGAAATGGGAATATTGAGCTCTTTCATCGTGGGCCTATTGTTGGTTCGAACCCAGATCTCTCCTCTAACGCAGTCCATTGTAAGGACGTTTCTGTTCTACCTAGCAACCTATTGTCTGGGCGCGGACGGTCTCTTAATCGCTCGCTACGACGGAGAACTACAGGCGGTGCTTTGGTTTCCATAGCAAACAATGATTTATTGTCATCAGGGACTCCCGAGGTTCCAAGTGGTTGCTGCGAGGTGGTGTGACACGACAACTGTTACAGTAGGCCTATTACAGTTTGGGTCCGATGTTATTCCCACAGAATCAAGAACTTACAAATATTCTTCTACCTATTCTAAACGTTCTGTAACTCCAGAAAGGTTAATTGCCTGTTCAGCTTGCTAATGAGCTATCTCAGACAATGAATGCTGTGTCGGATTCTGACTGGCGAAGCGCTATATCAGTTAGCTTTCTACCTGCATTAGACTGGTGTCTTACTGTTCTATTGGATAGACATCAAACCTGTTCATTATAGGATCTAAAGCAGAGGAACGGCGGGAAAAGGGTGTTCGGAATGTGGTGCATCTTGGACGCCAACGGGTCTCCACATTAAAGACAATTTATAATGTGATACCATAGCTGGCGCTAAAATTTATATTGCCGGTTGAGAAACACAAGGACAGATTATTCCCCAACTGTACATTTATACGGTGGAAAACCCTTGTCAAATTATCACTTGCAAAAATTCAAAAATTAAGAAAACTAATAATTAGTTAAAATTAAAATTAAAATAAGCTGCTTATTTTAAGTTTAGAAAGAGCTTTCTCTCCGAAGGCAATTGATAGTCTAATGGCACATGGACACGTGGTATACTTATTATGTAACTAGGTTGCTTCGTACCTGCATCATCCAGTCTGAATAGTAAAGGGTGCGTCGTGAGCATAGACTGCATCTTGTGGTTCTTTCCCTTATTATATGTTTATATGTATCTGGCGATTTATGTAGCGCCTTTATGATCCTCACTATAGCGCTTAACATGAAAATCTAACAGAGTTTAAAAGGTGCGTCTTAACCTGGTCTGACATTGTCTCTTGAGCTGTTTTTTTATACCGGCATTATAGGTTCATATAGACCTACAAAATTAAAATAGCAAACTTTCAGGATAACCTGTATCTGTGATGGAACGTTATAAAGCCATTCATCGAAACTCTCATGGTCAGTAGAAGAAAACTACTTTCCTATTAAAACCGATTACTATAACGTTTAAGTAAAACTAAGTTGAACATTAATATCAATTCACTTTCTATTGTTATATGCTACTATTGAAGGACGAGAATAACAAGGTAAAATAAAACACAATTATATTCTCAAAATTTAAAACAAGTGCAACATACAACGTGGTCGAAAACAAAAGGCAAGTTTTCAACTGAACGCGTCGCCTTTCACTTTTCATTGACCGTTTCTAGCATCAACCTCTAGATGAAACACAGCGTTTCCGTTGGTCAAGTGTCGACGTAGTTTTCAAATACTCAACAGATATTCGTCTCAACCAAACATCTGTTCATTTGGCTCTGCTACTTACTAACACCGGCAACATGCCTAACTTCTAAAAAGCCAAACTTCTGACCTTCCCTTACCAACAGTCTATGTAGGACAGACCGCAATACCACACCTAAAAAATGTTTAAGCAGAACTACATTGACCTCTAACATGACTCATCTTAATCCCTATCTTAGTTCTGGGGCATGCCTCAGTATGTGACACCGGGGGTCAAAACCCATCACATGTCGGTTTCTGACCGTTTTATTCATTAATATTTTACAGTCAAAATATTTTTTACAGAATGAACAAATCTTTTTTTCTAACTGAAGTTATGCTCGTTTGATTCTTTCATTAGTATGAGCGAGAAAATCGAATAAAAAGTTTCTGAATATTCGTGCCATCGAAGTCCTCAGCAACCATTATTTCATTATTCTGCAATTTTTCTGGGCAATAGAGGGCTATAGTATTGTGTGAGGAATAAAGGAAACGGCATCAAAATCTGATTAGTACTTTGCAAATTATGTTAACTTCATGGGCAACCCGCCCTCAAAGACCGACCCACACCTCAGCGTGGTGAGGGGGTGTTAACAACTCAGTAGGGGATTGCCTGCAGAGGCTATGCCATCAGTGGTGAAGGCCAAGCTGAAGTACCACCTAGGGCGCTACGCGAGGTGGAAAGGCTCTGCAGGAAGCCTGAAAGGTTGGCTAACGTGGGCGGCAAAGGCCTGGGCAGCAGCAGGTCTTGTATCATGGTAAGGCGGAAAATGAATTGAGGTATCATTAACGGCTTACACATGAAAAGTTCGATCATAGTGAATTGTCACAATGATCAACCACTGCGAGGTGGAAAGACGTGGGAACCTACCACCTTACTTTCCCAATCAGCAACATGGACAGTCACACACATCAAATAACATACCGGCTCGGACGTCGCCCGGGTGAAAAAGGTCCGCGTACCCTGCCGAGCAACCAGGACAGGATCGAAAAATTGGATACTGGAAGCAGAGATACAGAAATGGAAAAAGATGAAGAAAAAGAAGTAAAAAAGATACAACTACGGAATACATTACACATAGGGACGTGGAATGTAAGGACTATGTTGCAAGTAGGCAAAGTACAGTTGTTAGGAGAAGAACTGGAAAGAAATGGAGTTGAGATATGTGGTTTAGCGGAGGTGAGATGGGGAGGGAAAGGGCATTTTACTACAACAGACGGACATACCATAGTATACTCCGGGGGAGATAAACAAGGACAGAGAGGGGTGGCAATATGGATAACTAAAAAGATTGCAAGCACTCTCGTAGAGTATCATCCAGTGAACGATAGAATTATAATGGCAAGAATAAGTGCAAAACCGAGAAATATTAGCATAATACAAATATATGCGCCAACAACAGCAGATACTAAAGAAAACTCAGAAGAATTTTATGAACAACTGGATACGGAGATAAAACAGATTCCAAAACAAGACATCCTGATGATAATGGGGGATTTTAACGCAAAGGTAGGAAAGCAAACAACAGATGTAAGAGCTGCAATAGTCGGAAAAGGAACGATAGGAGAGACGAATGAAGCGGGAGAAAAACTAATGGACTTCTGCACAGAACATGAAGTAAGTTTGAGTAACACATGGTTTAAACACCATCCAAGGCGTTTATACACATGGATATCACCAGATGGGGAAACAAGGAACCAAATAGACTACATAGCAATTGCACAGAGGTGGAAAGGAAGCATTAAGAACTGCAAAACTTTTCCAGGGGCGGACTGCGACTCGGACCACCAGTTGCTGGTAGCAAAATTAAAAATTAAGTTGAAAAAGATTAGAAAAGATACATCTCCAAGAAAATTAAATATAGAGAATTTAAAAGGATTAAAGGCAATAGAATACGCCATAGAAGTAAAGAATAGATTTGAAGGACTGGAAACAGAAACAGAAGAAAGAACACCTGAGGACTTATGGGAAACAACCAAAAAGATTCTGCTAGTGACAGCTCAAGAAACGATTGGATATAAAGAGAGACAGAAGAAGAAAACATGGATCACAGTATGATCTGGTAAAAGCAAAAAGAGAAGCAAAAATGAGTGATAGAGAAAAATACAAAGAATTACAAAAAGAGGTACAGAAGAAAGTGAGAATGGATAAACAAAAACAAATAGAAGGAAAATGTGAAGAATTGGAACAACAAAACAGGACAGGAAATATGAAGGAAGTGTATAAAACAGTCAAAACTCTAACAGGAAAATTTAGTCCACAATTGTTTGGAATTAAGGCAACATCAGGGGAGATGATTAAAGATAAAGAAGGAATAGCAGAAAGATGGAAAGAATATTGTGAAGAGTTATATGATGACACAGAAGGAAACACAAGAGAGGAGATAAGTTACACACAAGAACCGGTTCCGCTAAGATCAGAAATAACTAGAGCTATGAAGGAGGTGTCTGATGGAAAAAGCACAGGAATGGATGATGTACCAGTAGAACTATTCAAAGCGGCAGGAGAGACAGCACTGGATCAAATGCATCGCATATGTATAGCGTTATGGGAAACAGAGGATTGGCCTGAGGATTGGGCGAATTCAATCTTTATACCTATACCAAAAAAGGGAGACATGGGAAAATGTGAAAACTACAGAACCATAGCACTAGTTTCTCATGCCAGCAAAATCATTCTTCGGGTCATAATGGAGAGAATGAGAAGAAAAACAGAATCAGAATTATCTGATGAACAGGCCAGTTTTAGAAGAGGAAGGAGAGCAAGAGATCAACTTATAAATCTCAGGATAATAATGCAGAAAATGAACGAACATCAACAGCCGTTGTACATGTGTTTCGTAGACTTTACAAAGGCTTTTGACTGTATATCACATGAACAACTGTGGATAACAATGACAGAAATGGGTTTTCCGGCACATATTATTAATTTATTGAATAAATTATATTGTAAACAACAGGCAAAAGTAAAGGTGGCAGGAACACTGTCAAGTGGATTCCGAGTAAAGAAAGGAGTGAGGCAGGGGTGTGTAATTTCACCACACTTGTTTAACATAATGGCAGAAGCGGTCATGAGAGAAGTAATAGAAGGTTGGGAGGGAGGCGTGAGAATAGGAGGTAGGAAAATCACGAATTTAAGATATGCAGATGATATAGTACTTCTGGCAGGATCAGAAAGTGAGCTGCAGGAAGTAGTCAATCGTTTACAACAAATAGGAGAGAATAAAGGACTAAAGATAAATATGAATAAAACAAAAGTGATGACACAAAAAGGGAAAATGTGTAACATAGAAATTAGAGGAGTAAGGTTGGAACAAGTAGACACATTCCGATATCTGGGATCTTTGATAACGGAAGATGCAACAGACGTCAAGGATATAAGAGAGAAGTTGGCTAGAGGTCTTAATACAATAACATCATTGAAACAATTATGGAAAAGCCATAACATAAAGATGGATACAAAGATGAAACTCATGAGGGCTTTGGTATGGCCAGTGGCAACTTACGGGTGTGAAAGTTGGATTATCAAGAAAAATGAAGAAGAAAGAATAAATGCGTTTGAAATTAAATGCCTAAGACAGATTCTGAGAGTATCATGGATAGAAAAAAAAAAACAAATGAATGGGTGTTAGAGAAAACAGGAACGGAAAGAAGTCTACTCAATCAGATTAAAAGAAGGAAACTTACATACTTTGGGCATCTAATGAGGAAACAGGGAAACTGCCTGGAAAAGGAGATTATACAGGGAACTGTACCAGGAGCAAGGACGCGGGGAAGACCGAGAATGGGATGGCTTAACAACATCAGCACATGGATGAATATGCCTTTTCATCGATTGTTGACGGAGACGGAAGATAGAAAAAGGTGGAGAAGACTCGTCCATGGAGCGACCAACCCTCGGATCGAGGATGGTTGAAGACAAGACAAGACATGGGCAACCTCTGAATTTAAGAATATTCTATATTTTTGACCCGTCTCACCTATTTCAGCTTGTAGCTCAATATCTAGGAAGCGACTGGTTTTTACCTTTGGCGTCACATATATTCAAAGTTTAAATGGCAGTTATACGTTGATACAAGACGCTTTTCGTCATTCTAGTCACACTTGCTATATTCATCATAATTTATTCCAAACTGTGTGTCTCATTGCAACCATCGAGATAAATTACTGTTTATTGCCTTTTCGCATACAGATGCACAACTGCATCCTGTGCCTTCTCTTTCACTAAACTTATTTCGCAAATATTTTGTACATTGTGGCGTTTTAGCTCTGATAAATGATAGTCTTTTTCTCTGAAAACACGCTTATGTCAGTTATGATAATGGTAAATTTCATATTCAAATGCTCAGTTTCAGAGGCTTAAATAAGACTAAATTCCGAAAGAGTTAAGTACATTTGTACAAGCTCAAGCTTATCAATAAAATTATAGTTTGTAACCAGTGGCCGCGCCAGCTATAGGCCTACAATTTCAGCAGGTCGCGTCAGAGTCATGCGAGTTATTCAGCAGGTCGAAGAAATAAATGTTTAAGTTTGACACATCAAGCACTATAACTTTAAAAATTATTATTTTACATATAACAATAACATCAACCACCATAAGTAGCTTCAAATATCATGACAGGATTCTAACATCTAACGTTATACCAGGGCTTATTCTAACGTGCAGCTGGACACAAAGTGTGTAGTTGGGAAAGAAATTTGTGCAGTCAAAAATCAGATTTCGTGCAGTTACTTTTTGCAGACCTAATTGTATAAAGCAACAAAATTAGCTAATAATTTAGCTTGTGGTAAAAGTATAAGACACGTTGAAGGGCAGTGCATTATGTTTTAAACTTCTTTTGACTCCACAACTGGCATAAGATACACAAATACAGAAAGATACAATACAATACAAATGAAAGTTTATAGCTCACTCTTACAAGTCTTGTTAAAGTCCGCTATAAACTTCGGAAAATATCTCTACTCGCGGTTTCCCCGCGGATTCATTACTTGCGGAACTAACCGCATATCTCTAACTCTCTGTTCGGAAACTACCCGACAGATCTTGGTTCGTTCAGCAGGTCTGTGAGAGACAGTAAATTTCCCACAGAGGGAAGTAAATACACAGGTCTGTGAGAAACAAAGGGGTAACGTTAGTGACACTTACCTCTGGTTCCGGCAACGGAATCGAGTCCGAGGATTCAGAAACGAATCCTGTGAGTCCGTGCGCTCCCGGGCACAACCGTAACGCTCGCTATCTGATTCGGAAAGTTTGATTCAATGGATACCTGAGGCGGAGTAAGGCCCACTCTGTTGGCAGGTCTCAGATCAGATTGATTCGTATAGCGTGAAGAAAGGTTGTGTAAGGCTTAAGCCGGGGAAGGGCATATTCGCGAGACTCAGCGAGTCAACGCCCTAGGTGAGGAGTACGAAAACCCCAGGAGGGGATATTAACGCAGACCAAGATAGTTACCGATACGAGAGAATCTGGATAGTCGGATACCCAGATCAAAGTTAGATTAACGCAGACCAAGAAAGTGATCGATACGTGTACGTTCGGGTAGTCGGGTACCCGGATAGATCGATATATATATGCTTGTCACAACACACAGCTCTGAGAACTGACTGAAGTGCGAGGTTGGGCCCCCTCGTGCGTAGGTTGGAACGAAGTTCTGTGTGTAGATAGCGAAGATTCTACAGAGAGAGGACCTTCACTATCAGAGTCCGTAGATACCTTACCAGTGTTTCTTTCTTTCGAAGCAGAATTTATCACTGTGTTGGTCGTTCTTTGCCAACACAGAGACGGGCAAGAGAATTTACTCCGTCAGTTGTGGTGCATGACAATATACGTGTGAGGCCGGCATGCCACACACGGAAATGGACTGAGAGACACTTGACGGTAGAATGACACGTTGCCCCATGGAAAAGACTAGTGTCTAGGACGAGATGACGAAGAGAGTTGTCACGAGTATTGTCTAGGACGACAGGACGTAGAGAGTGGTTACAAGTATTGTCTAGGGCGAAATGGCGTAGCGACTTGTCATAAGTATTCCTAGTCTCCGGAACTTAGAGAACGTTTGGTGTCCCTTAATTATTATTGGCGATGGTTTAAGAGTCACGAGATGTAGAGTGGTAAGTCGACGTTTAGATCAGGCAGAGAGGAAGAGGAAACCCGTAACTAAGAAAGTAAGCAAGAAGAGAAAGACTCGTGCTAGTAAAAGAACAAACCCTGTTCTGAGAGACGGCCATCCTCAGGACGTTGCCCATTTAACGACCGCGGAAGAGGCAGAGTCAGACCTCGAGATAGAGTTGTTACCTCTCTTAGAGAAGCGGCCCATCCTAAACCTCCCCTGACAGGAACCGTCACCCTGGGTAGAGATAGAGAACAGCCATTTTACATTGCCTATGTCGGCCCCTCTACTTGGAACCATCTTCCGCATCAATTGCGTCTTGAACTCCTCAGCCTTTCCCTTCCTCTGTTTCGGAAACGCCTGAAGACTATCTTATTTGTTAGAGCTCTGGGTCGGGAGCGCCTCTGAATCTCTGAGTGGCGCTATACAAATGTTCAATTACAATTACAATTACAATTGAAGTAGACAAGGCAAGTGACTCGGGCGGCTCCAGACGGATAGTGGGCTAGAGCCGACGCCGTCCCGTGAGCGGAGAGGTAGCGTCCGGGGCGGCGGTCGCGACATTATTAACCTTCTAACTCTTCCCTCCATTTGGCAACAAATGCTCTAAGATTCGTTCTCGGCTGGGGCTTTGCCCCAGACCCCGATTGGTGGCTTACGACACTCCTCCAGAGCCCCTAGTCATTGCAGACTTGGTCCCAGTAGTCCAAATCCGTTAAAATATGTACTACGTACCTACGGTATGCATAAAATTGAAATATTAATACGCACTATAACATTGTCAAAAAGTGAGGCGAATTCATGTTTGAAATCAATGAAATGCCATATCTTTTCAGCTTGGGGGCCAAACCCCTGACCATAAGCTTTCCATAGATCACACTGGGGACACAGGCCCCAGACTCCCTAATTCGTCCTTCCTGTGCAGTTGAGAAAATTCCTTAGAATAAGCCCTGCGTTATACCTCGAATACGACACCTTTGCAGCATCAACCGATGACCCATGAAGACACCATTACCTCTAACACTTAACATTATCAACCTCACCGATGGCGCCTTCCAGGTTGCTTGCTAGTCCTACACCAGGACTGGGCGCCTGTTTATGGCTGCCGCTACTTTATTATTACATTATTATTACTATACCTTATTATTACTTCTGTGTTTTATTTTCTATTCAATCTCTTATGTAAACATTTCTGCGTTTTTGTCAGATTGTGTTTTTCAATTAAACGAATATATTGAACGCTAATAGCCCAATTGTTGTAGCATATTAAAATTTAAAATAATGCAGCATTGAAACGTTACACTTTAGTTACTTTACTAATCTTTAAAGATTTGGAAGTACTGATCAGTGTATGCTAATAACTTAATAAGACGTTTACATGCAGATCTATTAATCTATTAATGTAGATCTATTAATTGCAATACTAGCGGGCCGCCAGTCTTACGTGACTACGTAGAGGCATGCGGCCCTCAAATGTCCAATAGCCTACTAGCGGTCCGCCAACACGGAAAATTGACAGAGTACCTTAATTTAGGCTTTATTACGCTAAGGTGGAAAACATTTAGTATCGGGATGTGTAAGTTTACTGGCATTTTACGGTATCTTTTGGCATGGTGCTAGAATGGTACCATGTTTTTAATGACGACACTAGCCCTAACCCTGACCATAACCGACCCTCACGACGCGTAACGTTACTCTAATCAAAGTAAATACTGATAAGCACTCCAAAATCCAGACCCAGGGAAATAGGTAAGTTTTCAAATGTCTATAAAAATAACAGGAATAACATAAGAAAAAAATTCTGCCATGGTGGGATTCGAACCTCAAACCGTTGAACTTACACTCCAGCAGGCTAACCACTCGTCTACGGAACACCTCACAATTGTAATGAATAATATTGGATCTTATTCTGCATGTGTAGCCTTATTAACTGCATACTTTTTCATCAATTCAAAAGTCTTTGCATCACGCATTGTTAGATTAATTAAATTAGTAGTTTCATAGACTTTCTTTCAATTTTCTAACTCATTAAAACTAAAAAAAAAACTTTTTCCCGACATAAATGATCTGACACGTGACTGGCGGCACGCTAGTTTTATAAACTTGCGGGCCGTCTAGTCACTTCGAATTGCAATAGCGATCTTATGGGACGGATGTTGATGTTTGAAATGTAAAGAAGATATTAAAAATTCGGAAGAATTTTAGGTAGGTCATAAGGCAGGTCGGGAGTAAAATAGGCCGGTCAAATGACCTACCGTGACCTGCCGTGGCGCCGCCATTGTTTGTAACTAATTACATTTATAATTCATTTAATAAAACTGCAGTTAACTGTATAAAAAGAGCAAACTTTTGTGTTTTTGGCTTTAGTTGTAATAGAAGTCAAAGTTAGAAATAATGGTACAGAAATCATGGACACCCAACTACTTCAACAAAGAATGAGCAACCTTCGAAACATAACCAAACAAGGATCACATGAGACTGATAAACTCATAACTGAACTGATGGAGGAAGGCATAGAAATCTTGAACTCTCAACTGGACAGACATACTTTGGTCGTTTGGATCTGGTGTCGTTCACAAGCAGCCCTTGAAAATATTCAGAGGCTGTACGAATGGAATCAGCTGAGAGATGTATTCTTTGAAAATAGTAAACCATCTATTTCAAAGATGATCCAAGTCGATAGAAATCAATTTAGAAAAACAGTTGGTACGTTCTTCTGAACTCACTCATCACAAAGGAAATTTTAAACGTGTAATTAACATACACAGCTTACGTCAATGAAATTACTAAGACAGCGCTGGTGTAAAAATCAGAGGGATGTTGAAACGGACAAGAAAAGGCCGCTAATTTATGTGAATAGAGTGAAAATAAATGAAAATAGAGATCCAGAAAAAGAGTAGGCCTATGGACGAAAGTTTTTTTTATAGAGAGAATAACTTTATCTACTAAGAAAGGTTTCTGGGAGGCGATAAATTATCGTGAAGCAACTTAAATTATGTATGTAAATTATGTTATTATTATTATGTAGTCTGCTTTGAGTTAATTAAGACATTACAAGAAACCATGAGGTGGGATTGGAAGACAAATATACAAATCGTGGAAGTGGAATGGGGAAAAATGAGAATCATTCCCTCAGATGCATGTTTCCTAATCAACATTTTACGCCCTATTTTCTTAGGGTCAGACCACATAACTTTAACCTTCCTGACAAGGACTCACGAAATTTTATATCTCGTATGTTATTCCTGAACTCTTACTAAGCTATTACTAATTCATATTATAACTATCTAGATGTATTTTATTTTCTATGTACACCTACAGCGTTATGTCTGTTGTTAACACATTAAACGAATATATGAAAGAGAGAAAAGGTAGCAAAAGTCTTGCACTGAGATGGAAATTATTAAGAGACAAAAGTGAGAGATTCAGATATTAACGACGGCGACATGTAGTCACACGCAAAGCAAGTAATTAAAGTGTTGCTAATGAGCAGTAAATTTATATTCATGCAATTAGAAAGAGAATGGAATTAGGTTAAAAGGCTTGAGCGAGATATGTAAGCGGTAAAAGCCAGCATAGACAAACTCAGATCGATAGACAACGAATAGCAAATTAAATTAATTAATTAAATAAAATGAATAAAATTATAAGAAACATACAGTAGCCTATTAGATTCGATGAGCTAAGTTACCAACAGCACTCAATGCTCCATAATAGGTACTTGGTTATTAATATATATTATTTTTTTATTTAGGTGTCAGTCTAACTCACTGAATGATCAAACCATTGCCAGATGTAGGCCTACTTTAAATCCAATTATATGACATAAAAATAGCACAAAATTTTCAGTAATGGAAAACTAACTATTTGCATCTAATTACAATACAAATATAAATTAAAAAGATATTATTACCTGTCACCTAGTTACTCCATGACGAACTATAATTCTGTTTATAATTATTTCAGTCGTGAGTCCGGTTTCCATCAACCTCACTCATAGAATCCAGATACCAGGAAATGAACGTGTGTGTGGATTTACTAAAATGCAGAATGAAATCTACGTTCTCTGTCGATCATATCATGATGCTACAAGTGTAATTCGTGTCTTTAACGGTCAAAATCCATTTAAGAAGAAGAAGAAAATTAATGCAAAACGGATTAGAGATCCGTTCGACATTGGATCCAGTGTTAAGAACAATTGTCTCTACGTCTCAGACTATGTAGAGAAATGCGTCTGGAAGATTACAATAGAAACAGATGATGAACACAAAATCATCAAATGGCTGACCGCTGATTATCGGCCATGGACTCTGTCAGTGTCCAGTGATGGTCAGTTGTTGTTAGTCAATGAATTCTCGTCCATACTGAATATCTACGGATCAGACGCAGAACTTATTCGATCCATTCAGTTACCAAGAGACATCAAGAACCCAATCCATGCAGTGGAAACATCCATCGGGAATTTCATAATCCTTCACAAATACAGTGCAATGGAAAAGGAAGGAGAGAGTGAGTCAAGTGGGAGAGAGATGCCATGGAGGTATGGCATAAGTGAATTGACCAGAGATGGACAGCTGGTAATTCGTCGTTATATTCCTTTAACTGAAACACATAAACTGCTTGGTCCTGATTATCTCTTCATCGATTCAGACGATCGAGTGTTTGTGGCTGACACAGAGAATGAGAGAGTGATTCTCCTGGATTCCGATCTTAAATATAATAGAATTGTTTGTCTAACGAAAGAAGAAAAAGAAGAAACGAGGATCAACTTTCTGCGAAGATTATGTTACGACAAAGAAAAGAAACAACTGATCGTCGCAGGAGATTTAGAACCAGATGGAGTTCATGTTTACACTTTAAGTCGAAATTAAACTCACTTATCATTAACAGATTATGACAAACAAATGTAGGCCTACATTTAACACTTTTCCAGGTTATGAAATATATTTACTAATTCTATCAATATATTTTTATTAATATTCAACTGATATAAAATATATCCAGAAGCAGTTTGACTCTCATTCGCTAAATGTTTTTAAACTTCCACTTTAAGGAAATCACAGACATAAAGACGCACTTTTTCAACTGTTTGATGGCCACGTGTTGAGCGCTTCTGTGAGACTCTTAGTGGCGCTATATAAATATCTTGTTACATTACATTACATTACATATACATTACATTACATAATACGCATAGAGCGCTACGTCGATAAGTAAGACGATCGCAACGGTCCTGTGTTGATTGGTTGCATGTTGCATGCTCTGAAAGCACCAACCCGGAATTTAGGTAATTAATTAACCTGCTATGACGTGCTATCCGTCTTATCTGCAGCGTGGATAGTGCAACTATGTAGCCTACACACGGAAATATTTGCCTCTCTACCAAGTATTTATCTCTGGTATATATATAGAGAAAGTGGTATTGCCAGTTTCGGAAAAAATGGAAATAATTAATAGTTTTTAAATATCTGTTCAAGCAAAGGGCGTCTTGGTCAACGGGGCAGCATCAAACTCTTAAACAAAATCCTCTGGATGTAATTTTTGTCATCTTTTAGCGGTCGGGCAAAAGTCATGTGGTCTCGGTCGAAGGTCATGGTGGCGGACAATAGTTGGAGGGAAGATCGAACGGAGCACATGAGTCCTGCATCGTACAACCGATCGTAGTAGTCCGTCTTCGGCGTCGCCCACCATCTCCGCAGCCCCCCCGTGAGTCCAGCGGAAGATAGCCCGATCTTCGCATCCGATCTAGGAATCTCTTCATAAGGGCCCGATCGTCGGCGGTAGCGAATCCCCACCACGCCGGAACCGCATAAAGGAGCTTTGCGACAGTTGTCCCACCAGCGACAGTGTGGAGTGCCAGAGTGGGTAGACCATGGGCCTTTAACATTCTCAGGGCGTAGAGAGAACTCGAGCATGCACACAGAATCTCGCCAACATGCGAGGATGCTCGAAGATCATCGGTTATCTTCGGTCATGCAGAAGATGCTTCTCGAAGATCATCGTTCATACTGAATTGTAAAAATATGACCAGACTCTCATTTGCTAAATGATTTTAAACCTCCACTTTAACGAAATAATAATAATAATAATAATAATAATAATAATAATAATAATAATAATAATAATAATAATAATAATAATAATAATAATAATAATAATAATAATAATATATTCTTTAATAATGCAAACTGACAAGTACGCAGGATGATCACAATTCAGTATGAACGGATTATAACAAGTTATTGCAAGAGTCGAATTTAACTGTATACAGCAGCCATGCAAGTCTCCCATCACGTCCTACATCAAATTTTACCAACGCGCCATCTCGCGAATGATAGGCTGAGTGGACCTTTGGGAGGGCTGCGGGAAGCGATCCCGCTTCCTACTACTCTTCACGCCAGTGATGTTACCACTACGCACAGACATAATACGCATAGAGCGCCATGTCGATAAGTAAGACTTTCGCAACGGTCCTGTGTTGATTGTTTGCATGTTGCATGTTCTGAAAGCACCGAGAAAATTAGGTAACTAATTAGACCTGCTATCCGTCTTATCTGCAGAGTAGATAAGGCAGCCATGTAAACACGGAAACTTTTTGCCTCTCTGAAGAGTAAGTAGGCAAACAGAAGTACCCCATGTGTTCAAACAGAGTCGACCACATTCCACCGTTGCAGATATCTAAAGAATAAGTCGCAGGTAAATAACTTTCCGGGAGCTAAAGAGACGTCGAGTTTTTTAACTTGTTGATGACATCCGTCAACATTCTGTGTGTTCATGTAAATCTGGTTCTTAATTGAGGGAGTTCTACCAGAGAAAGTTAATGAAGTTATCCACAAGACAAACCTATTGGCTCAGATTAAGAAGTAAGCAGGCGTTCGGCCAACACGGTTGATTAGGCCTACTCGTGGTGCAGGATGGCGGCGCATTGCACGAATAGAACGCGCTATCTAGACTATTTAATCTGCTCGCCTCTATTCAACTTCCGTTACATTGTGTATCTAGAAATTTACATGTTTAGTTTAGAAAAAAAACAAAAATAATGTTTACAAAATTCTTATTAATGTAAATATATCTTGTAGTTTATAAAATAACGGGAATAAAGGCAACGGTAAGATCAAAGAACTCGCTTGTAGGCTCAAAATGGATAAGTAGGCCTACTCGGAAGATCCCGGCCAGACTCCTCGTCCTTGAAACATGAAGAAGTCGTACAGAGACAACCACCACAGAATCAACAACAAAGGGAAAACGTCAAAGATCTTTTCTGTCACAAGACGTCCACGAACTTGTGTTGGTTATCCCGGGAAGCGCTGAGCCAGCCGATCATGCAAGATATCGTTGACCGATCACACTGCTTGTATGGTGAATACAAAATAATAAAATATTGAAAAATTAATAATAATTACTTAAAGTGAATTTGCATGACAGAAACAAATGGAGAAGGATCCGTGTGGCTGACCCTCTGCTGAGAGGGATTAATTCAAGTCTGAGTGAGATATATACTTCAAGTGAATTGCAGTTCTTTAATAATAATGTGGATAAATAATGCAGTTCGATTATTAACCTTCGTAGGACTGAGCGGAGTAGATAACATCCCAAACAGTTTTTGGATGTTGCTTGCGGAGGAACTGTAGATCGGTTTAATTTGGCGTTCCATTTGTTTACAAGTTAAGACCGATGACATATTCTGACACCGAAACCAAAATATCATTTTGTACGAGAAAGTTATTTCAGTCCATAGTGTCATGAGGTAAAAATCTACTCCACTTCTTCGTCGACGCTGTTACATTTCGTTCATAATGAAGATGTATTCTAAAAAGATATTAGCTCATAAGTAGGCCAACGCTGAAATTAGAAATAAAGTGTTCATTCTACCATGGATTTGAGTTTTAATACCTGCCAAATTGTGGAGTGTGTAGTTTGCAAGATGGCGGCCAATGTGACCGACAAAACACAAAATATGTATGCTGTATCTAAGCTCATTGGAAGGCTATAATAAGGTTGAGGTGACAAATTCCATATTCTCAGGGTCAAGGATGTGAACTATCGTAGCAGCAATAGTGTGGAATGGTACTTTCCAAGATGGCGGACAATATGACCGTCAAAAACGTCATGAGTTGAGCTATAGCCAATGTTGTGTTTTAGCGGCCATATTGGAAATGATATTTACCGGAACACCTCGCATCCAGACCCGCTCTTCCTGTTCTTCTCCTTGCTTCTCCGTGTCTAATCTGCGTCTCCCTGACTGCGTCGCGTAACGGAATTTATATAGCGCACTTTCCCGGGTCACTTTTGAGCGCACACCAAACGAACACTTCCTGCCTTTCTCCGCTCCGTTCCATGCCTTTGCGGCTCAATGCACTTCTTCGTAAAACTTCTCCATATCGGCCTTATCAAGCAGAGATGTCCTTCCTTATCAATGTCCGTGTGGGTACCTGCCCATGTCTCCACCTCTCCTCACCTATCACGGAGGTCTTTCAGGGTATTAGTCATCGTTCTCTTCAACAGGCAACTAGAAATGTAAACTATAAACCAGTTCCAGTGGGTTTTCAGTCGCCAGGTGAAGCGCACATACACGATATTATACCCAAGTCGTACCCTGAAAATACACGGAATTTAGACACCTTTCAAATGCAGTATTTCATGATATAGCCTAATTAATATTGAGCAACTTCGCCAATGCTTAACTCCGCCACTGTTCGCTTTCTGACGGTGCCAGTCCCAAGCCTGGATAAAGGAAAAGGGCGACGCTAATGGTCTTTGTTACCATACAGCTTGTCGTTAAAAAGGAACTACACATACACAATGACTATAATATTGTAAGTAGAGCTATAATATGCCAAAAAATAATCTTTTTCGGCGGAAACGGCCTATGTTGTCATAAGCTGCCGTTAAACTGTGGATTCATCCAATGACTATATTAACTCCGCCGCTGTTCGCTTTCTGACAGTATACAAGTCACAAGTCACAAGCCGGGATAAAGGAGCAGGGCGACGCTAATGGTCTTTGTTACCACACAGTCGTTAAAAAGGAAATACACACAATCACTATATATTGAGAGCGTGTTATCACAATATTTGTGTATCATACGCTGTGCAAGATGCATTACTTTATGTGGTTACTGATTATTGAAAAGTTCTGTAGTGACACCCTTTAATGGTGTCATTCGGACGCTACAAGTTTGTAGTTTTCATTGCATTGTGTTTCAGAATTGTCGTCAACGGCCTTTGAGGTCAAAAGACGGCGTTGAACTTTGGAACAAAAATAATAATTATTATATAATCACAAAATTTAAAAGACTTGTATCATGTAAGATAAGGACTGTCGAGAATAATTTCTTTCGACGACAATAATTGTTGCCATAAGATGTCGCTAACTCTGCATACATTCCAATCAGTAAATTTAACTTCACCGGCCGTTGACGCCATAAGATGCGATTAATTTATTAAAAGCAAATCAATTTATGCGAAAATTTTATTGAAAATTTAATATAACTGCGTCGATGAGGATTGGTATAAATGCTAAAAGATCAGTGAAAACTATCGACGTCAGTATATTTTCCTATCGTCTATGATGCCATAAGCTGTTGCTAATCAATCAATTCTAATTCACTTCTCACTGTTCGCATGGCATAAAACAGCTCTTCATGACTCAATTAGAGATAAGGATGATAGGATGCAGAATCTAACGACATTTTATGGCAACTTTTGTCTGTCTATTTGTCCGTCTATGTCTGCTTCTCTGTCTCTCAAATCTCTCTGACTTCAGAAGTTATGTTTCGTATGTGTTCCTCTGTGTTTGGGTCTATCTGTTCGTCCGTCTGTCTGTTTGTCCGTCAGTCTGTCTCCCTGCAGGGTATTTGATCGGAGGAAGTGCATTGGTCATCTATGTAAAGATAAAGTGTAAGCTCTTAAGCACAATGTAGCTAACATGTAGGTTGTATTGCATTGTATGATCTCAAGGAGCTTTGTCATCTCACCATCGAATGGCATCGTAATTTCTTTGCTCTGCTGCCCTCGTTCTCCCTCCCAATCCATTTCCCCACTCCAACTGAGAAATTTCGCAATAGTCGATCGCATGATCTCAAGCAGCTTTGCCTCTTCATCTCACCCATCGCTTGACCCTAATTTCTCCGCTCTGCTGCCCTCGCCGTTTCTCCCAATCCAACGCCCCCACTCAAACAGAGAAGTTTCGCAATTGTTGGTCCATGTTCCCTGGCGAATGGCGCTATATAAATTTATGATTACAACTGCAATTACAAAATGGCGGAGTTCCAATAGACGATTGCATATGTCAGTTTTCAGGTCGCTATTAGTTTTCCATTTGCTTTAAAATAATTGACGACGGATCCACGAGTTTAACGACTTTTTATGAAAGGAAGAATTGTTTCGTACGGTTTCTTGCTTTTGTACTATACAGCAATAGGCTATTGCAGCAGCGGGTGTGTGGAATAGACAGCGTGAGCAAATAATTATTGTTAGAGCTCTGTGCTGTCTCTGGACACTGTCTCTGGACACTGTCCCTGGACACTGTCCCTGGACACTGTCTCCGTAAGCGAATCTTAGCCACGAGTGACAAAGACATTGAAAAAATCTTAATGGTGTTGTAATGGTCGCCAGCCGAACACACCGGGAAGAGAACTTCTGGCAACTGTTCCTTAGATTACTGTTTACTCGTTAGTGTCGGCAGAGCCTCCGGTGTTTCCAGAGACGGCGTATCCTCGCTTCCGATGGGACTGATGGCGACTTTGCGAATAGATCCTTCGCCAATCCTCAGTGGGTTCATTTTCGATGCAGAGTGTAAACACTGACTCCGTCTCGTAAATGAAATTCTCCTCCGACAATCAGTAGTTTCTTTTCTTCGTCGTAACACAATCTATTTGGCCTTCGCATCCTCTTGTCTTCTTCTTCTTTTGTAGGACAAAGAACTCGATTCCATTTAAGATCGGAATCCAAGAGAATCACCCTGTTGTTCCTTTCGTCAGCAACAATCACTTGATCGTCTGCATCGAGTGAGATATACCAAGGATCATTCAGTTGTTGTTTCTTATTTGAAGGAGAAAACCGGCGGATGACCATTTGTCCATCTCTGGTCAATTCACTTACGACACACTGTTCTCTCCCTCTTGACCAACTTTCTTCTTTCGCCTCCTTTTCCAGCCAGAAGTGAAGAATGATGAAACTCCCGATGGATGTTTCCACGGCATGACGAGGGTACTTGATGTCTCTTGATAACTGAATGGATCGAATAAGTTCTGCGTCTGATCCGTAGATCCTTAGAATGGGCGACGACCAACTGACCATTATCAGCGTACCATCACTGGACACTGATAGAGTATATGGATCATATTCAGTGGTCAGCCATTTACTGATTACATGTTGGTCACCTGCTTCTTTTTTAATCTTCCAAACACATTTCTCCAATAAGTCAGAGACATAGAGACAATTTTCCTTCTCACTGGAAACAATGTCCCTGGGATATTTAATCTTTATGAACTTGATTTCCTTATGAATACGAAATCGAAATCCATCCTCAAAGACACGAATTACATTCAGAGAATAAGGAAAAGACTGTGGTCGACAGAGGACGTAGATTTCATTTCGCAGTTTAGTCACTCCCCAAACAAGTTCATTTCTTCCTACGTCGAATGTCTCCGTAAATTTAACGGAAATCGGACACACGACTACAAAAGAAATATTATCAATATACTAATAATTCACTTGATCCATACGTTGTTTTTCTTACTTTAATGTTTTGGTCGACAAAGGACGTAGACGCAAAACATTTTCTCCTGCGTAATGTTATTTCCTACTTGCTTATGCCCTAAAAGTACACCAAATGGCTGTCATTTCTTCAAACTTTGCTTTTGTGACCAGGACAATCATATTTTAAAATTCAGTTATTTCCAATGCAAACAAAGGTGAATGTGCGTCTTTCCTTTCACATAAAGTCAGAAAAACAACATATGGATCAAGATTACACTACAGTTATACAAATATCACCACAAAATATTCAAAAGTGAGTAGTTTTTCGAGATTCACGATAATACGGTAAATCACTTTCACTAATCAGCCCCCAAATAATGTTTCTTTAATCTACCGGTCGTTTACTGGCCGAGCTCCCAAGTATCTCTGTGACCTTATCCGGCTGCCGGCCTCGGCTACTTCTCTTCGCCAGGAAGCTCATTAAACCGGCATGATCTCTTTGTTCCGCGAGCGAGAACTGCTATGGCTTAAACGCGAGCCTTTGCCTTCATTGGCCCTGCGCTATGGAACCAGCTTCCTCCTTTGACACGTTCCTGTTTATTAACTGGTGGGCCAAGTGCCTCTTTTCGTTGTCTGAAGACCTCTTTCGTTTCTCTGGGTCTTTCTCACTGGGAGCGCCTCTGATTGGTATGCACTGCGAAAGGCGCTATATAAATTGATAGATACAATACAATACAATACAATACAATACAATACAATACAAATGAAGTCTCTCATCATGTTCTCGTTATAATGTCCTTGGTAGCGACGTTCAAAGTCCAGTGCATCCTGGTGGAAGTTCTCAACTTGCTACTCCGAGTACGCTTCCATGTTTTTCTTGAAGTTATCAAGATTAGCATAAAGGAATATCTCAACTGTTGCCGTAGTTCTTAACCAGAGTCTCAACTGGCTCCACGTAGTTTTCGGCCTTTTGATTGCCTAGAAAGCCCCTAACCACTGCGACAAGAGTGTTCAAACCGCTTTCTCCTTCCTAATGAGCTTTTGGGTTGCACTCCGGGAGAGAAGCATAAAATTATGCAGCCAAGCTTAGAATCCATATAAGTTATGAAGCAACACTGTTTAGCATAAGACAAAGTGCAGAAGAAAAATGATTAATTAAATTGAAATAATATATTAATTAGTAATGTTATATTAATTTATTCGTGAGTCTGAGGCATTGAATGAGCAATGTGCTGTAATTCGAAATATATACATAAATTAAAATCAATGATAAATGAAGGAACAAATAATTAAAAACTCATCAGTCGAGCGTAGCCAGATGGACAGTAACAGTAGGGCAACAGAGTGCCCGCAGAAATGGAGGAGTCCATCGCCGGACCAATGCAGAGACCCGGCAGGCAATGCGCTGCGGGTAGGGGAGCCAGTGGAGGACTTCATATCATATCTACTGACTGTTTTCGACGGTTGAAGCGATCGATCAATCATCACTATTCTTTTTTCAGTTTCATCAAGGTTGACACAGTCACAACATTTACATCGAGAGTTAATCTTTAATAGGAGCCGCTAGAATACGTGTTTGCTAGTTTATTATGTTTATTGGTTGAGGGTAATGTTTAGAGTTTACGGATACATTTTAGATATACCGGTAGTCTGTTTGGTTGTAAATGTCACTGAATGCGCTGGTAATTACCTTTTTAGAGGTCTGTACATTGGGCATCATCAATATAGATGCTTATACTATGCAGACCTTTTAACTTCATACTATTCACACTCTCGAGTTAAATTAATCCAAAATGTCCATTTACTTGCCATTCACTCTCATCTCTTTCTGCTTAATATCGAACCTATTACCTGTGTCCCAAATATCCACATTCCTTTTAAATGTGATTAATACCTCTATCTATTTCGTCATGTAATAATTTCTTACTTTCGATTTAATTGGAAGCCTGTTTCTTGCCACTCTACCTTTTCGACCTTTCCCTTTCAATATCTCTCCTCCAGTCCCGACTCCTGGTTTCTTTCCATATCTTCGTTTCACTCAGGCTATAAGCTACATAAATACAATTTATGTAGCTTGACGTAAATAGCTCCTCTTTCAGTTTATCTGATTATAACAGATTTTGAATTTCTCTCTCTGAGTCTGTATTTTCATTTATTTTCTCTAAGTTCATAAATGAAAATCCTTTCTTTTCAGTCTCATTGTTTAGCCTATACGCGTGATTTTACCCAGCGCTATCCAATAGTCACCTCATTCATATAATTTGTATATGGGTATATTTCACAACAGGAGGCAAGTTAGATAAATTTCCGTCTTCTCTTTTGGACGGCTTACACAAAGAGTAAAATTATAATTTTTAATTTTTAACTACATTGTAGGGCATGAATTAATTATAAAAAATTATTTCTGAGATTATTTAGATGATTAGTATGAGAAAAAAATTATGAAGTTCAATTTTAACCAGAAATTGCACTGTCCTTTCTAATGGTGAGTCAATTCAACGTTACGTTAGGAAACCCTGAACTGATGTTTTATCATTTTTAGATCATTAACTTACATATATCCATTGCTCTATATGGTTTTTCATAACTTATTAACGAACGAAATAATTAAAAAATAAATTAAACCCTCGGTCTTCAAATATTGGTTACAACACCGTTACGAATGGGTTTCTGCCATCTGTGAAATAAATTGAAAACTCTCGGTTTTTGAATTGACATCTTCGATAGCAGGGAACATGTCTGCATTGATTTTACCAACAAGAAATCAATATCGATGTTTGCTTCTGTTGACAATTTTTGGATATTTATCCGGTAATGCAATAGTATAAAAAAGATTTACAACTCCGTGACTGTAATTATTGCACTTTACGTATATATATATAATTTTTTTTCTTTCAAGAATAATATTGAAACTGACAACCTGGCCACTATAAACTAACTATTTTTTGTATCTTAACTCTTCCGGTAGGCATGGAGGCCTAATAATGAATATTTTACAACTCCGTTACTACAACTCCGTTACATTATTTTTCTATTAAAATGAATTTATTTAATGGTACATGTAGATAATTTGTCGTCAAAATAATATAGGTTGCTGTGTAATAATTTAATGCATACTTAATTAATACTAATTAATCACTAATTGTAAACAGTGGCAGTATATTATATTGTGTATTTATTAAGTAACGGAGTTGTAAATATCTAGGAATCAAAGTTGTAAGTGTTTCACACAGTAAAAAACTAAAATAATAAATCAGGCCAAATCTGTAAAATTTAAGCTCTGCTCAATATTAAGTATGCTTCAGGACTGCTACTAAAATATTTGTGTAAGAAATTTTTTTATATTTTGCATGACTTTCTTTTTCTCTAATTCTATTTCTGAATTTGACGCCTGTTGTAAAATATACCCATATATTTTATAATACGGGTTACATTTTATTGAGTACTGCGTTCAAAGAACTTGCCAACTGTTTTCTTGAATTGGTTGCAATCAATTTTGATCACTTTCGATTTCGATTGGATGATTTCAGAAGTAGATGGTCGAATATTTCCAATACCAAAGAATACGTCTCTCAGCTAATTCGATTCGTACATCCTCTGAATATTTTCAATGGCTGTTTGTGAACGACACCAGATCCAAACGACCACAGTCCGGCTGTCCAGTTGAGAGTTCAGGATCTCTATTCCTTCCTCCTTGAGTTGCCTGATGAGTCTATCAGTTTGATGTGATTTTGTGATGGCTCTGTTTCGATGGTCATTGATTCTTTCATGAAGCAGCTGAGGGTCCATAGATGCTTTCCACTTTGTTCCACAAGCTTTAACTTTGACTTTAATGACAACTGAAAGCAGAAAAATTACAATATACTAGAAATAATTTAATAGGTCAACTTCATAGTTAACTGTAATTTTATTGATTCAATTGAAATCATTTACAATATTCTTTATCTTGTACATACATGGCTCTTTCGGAGTTCGGTCTTATTTAAAACACTGAATTGGGCATTCACTACCCAATTTAAACATCTTAAATTGGACATTTTCATAAGAAAATGAGCATGTTTTCGAAGAAATATAGTCTACGATTATCTATAACTCTAAGCTATGAAGTCGCTTCAAAAGAAAGTACCAAGATATATAAGTCTTCAACTGTTCGCGACATATGTTTATAGGAAGAGAAGGTTGCGGCAAACCATGCAGATAGTAGTGAATTGCAAAGTGTGTATTCTGTGTGCAAAAACGCAATAAACCAATAATTTCCCTGGATTCTTTCAATAGGAAAAACAGCCGACAAGAGGATGGATATTGCAAGTAGGCCTACAACAGCTAGCGCGATTGGAAAGACATAAAATATATGAGCATAGCGTTAATTCATTCTGAGAATTTATATATAGTAGATATATAGAATTTATATTATAGTAGATATCTTGAAGAGGCAGTGTTACTCTAGCCCAGCATAAAACAGCCTCCAAACCATCATAACTAGGATGATCCAGCTGGGCTATCTCACCGTTGACAGCCTAAAGTTTGACTGGATGTTTCGGAAGGCTGATACCGGTTTCCTCACAACTGTTCTAAAAAGAATCCCGGTGAATGCTTACATAAGTTGCTTCCACCAAGGAACTCAACTTCATTTGCCCTTATAGCATGCTGTAGGCCTACTTATATTGATTTGTTATTTGTCCTACAATGTTTGTGCAAGGGAGTGCGGCTCTTCTGCAACCGGTTTAATAAAGAATATACTTACTTACTTACTAACTTACTTAAACAAAGCGAATATTGTATCAAAGAATATTGCCACATAATCTTCAAATATTTTAACTGTGAACCTCCTCCGTTTTCGACGACCCTTGCCACTGCTGTTTGGTTCGTTTTTCGAAGACATTTGACGAAATTTGATAACGTTTTGCTCTCAGAGGATCTCACAACGAGCAAAAGTTCGGCGTTCTTATCTCGTTTTGATCGTTGTCGTTGAATTAAGTGAGATTGATTTTCCGTTAAACAGTTACAGGAAAACAGCAAATCTATGAACTCGTCATTCGGCTGAATACTTTGGAGAAGATAGTTCTTGTTGTTTCGAGAGATTGCTGAGTTTTTCTTGTTTTTTTCGTAATAATCTGAAATATCAGCAATATCACTTCGTTTTAATCATCACATTGATCTGTTACATTAAACAATGTGTTCGACGCGAATCCTTTTTGATAAACCTCCTAGTCTGTTGATTCTTTATTTGCAAGAGAAGTAGGTGTGAAATGATGGTTTTGGGCACGGAGGCATAATAAATTCTAGCATTTAGCGAGAGGAACCACCGTGTTACATGCAGTCAATCATTAATAGGGAGGCGCTGTAACGACCCGATAGAGGTTCGGTATCCATAGACACAGCTCACGGCGATTGCCTTTTGATGAACGAGGCGCGGGCTTCCTCTCGGTCGCACCTGATAGTACTCCTTCGGTAGGTCTTCTCGTATGTGTGAGGGTCCTCCCAGTGGTGACTCTTCTTATGAACACTGTTCGCTTACAGACAAATGTCTAGCTCTTATTGACGTTGATATCATTTTAGGTTACTGAAGGCGGCGCTTTTGTGAGCTATATTTAAAAGGCGCTCTATCAACTGTCTGGCTAACTCATCATAATGTGCTACGCCAATTGTCTACCAATACAATGAAAAGTTTGCAATTGTTAGCGTTTATTTTATCATACAAAACTTTTGTGCTCGGAGTTAATAGCCTAAGTTGGACAGTACTACTTGCAATGCATCTCACCCTTCAGGTAACGCCAGATTGCCTTCTTAAATCTGTGTCTGGTAATTCTTCGATAAAAGCAAACGTCGACTGATATAAGAGACCTGATAACTTCTTTTTCTCTCTGCTTTGTTGGTGAATTCCATATCCAATGCAGATAGGACCTTTGTAAGATAATGTCCAACATCTCAAGTGGAAGATCGTACAACTGAAAAGCAAACAAATGCAAATTAGCACTTGAAAACTTTATTGGATATCATGATCACTGTATCTAGGATGCTATGAAGATACCAAATAAAAATATCAGCAAAAAGTGGATTTCAACCGATTCATAAGACACTTGAAACACTGCATTTTACAAATTATATACCTAAATCTTCAAAGTATCATCTTAAACTATATGGTAGGCTATCCATTGAGAGAATGGTAAATAAATCACACTAACGCAAAGTTTACGGTTTCTAAACTTTATTAGTAAGCTATGATTTATAAATTATCATCACTGAAATAACAACGCTAATATATTAACTAGATGCACCGATTCGATTTGTTCGGTTAGCAAATTGTTAGTCTTTTCTGATAGATCAGATTATATGCCAATGACGGACACGGATGAGTAGGCCTTAGGAAGATGACATCTTCGCTATTAGTAGATGAAAACTGAAAACTATAAATGTGCATTACAACGAGAACAGTACTCTCATCAAAAACACATTTCTTGCAACGAAACTTATAAAGGCTATTCGGACGCTGACTTAACAACACCAATGAGTTTACAGCTTTTAACAACCGTGTAACTTACAATGATCCAAACCTGCAATAGTTTGTTGACCTCTTGGTTCACTTTGAGTAAAAATTGCTATGGCACAGGAACAATCTACCTTATTCTGATCCATGATATTTGGAATGCTCTTTTTGAAAATTGGGAACTTTGCAATTGTAATAATCTTCGTTCCTCTTCGTGCATTGGACAAAACTTCTGAAATATAATCCATCAAGCATGTTTCTTTACAGCGCCTTCATGAATCGTTCAGCTTCAGAGTCAAGGCGCTTTTAGTGAAATCGCGAAGGAGCTTGTGATGTCGATACTGTCTACTATTATCCAGACTGACGAACACGGATGAGTAGGCCTAAGGAAGATAAGCGACATCTTCGCTATTAGTAGATGAAAACTGAAAACTATAAATGTGCAATTAGCAACGAGAACAGTACTCTCATCATAATTACACATTTCTTGCAAAAAAACTTATTAAGGCTATTCGTTTACGCTGACTTAACAACACCAATTAGTTTACACGCTTCTAACAACAGTGTAACTTACAATTATCAAAACCTGATAGTTTGTTGACTTTCCGGTTATGTACAACACTTTGAAAAAATTGTAGGCACAGGAACAATCTACCTTATTCTGATCAGCATGATATTTGAAATAAAACATTTGAAAATTGGAAACTTTGCAATTGTAATAATTTTCGTTCCTCTGTCGTGCATTGGACAATACATCTGAAAGAGTAATCCATCAAACATGTTTCTTTACAGCGCCGTAATCATGAATCGAAAAGCTTCAGGGTCATTCTCTGGCTGGCGTTGTATGGCTGCTTGAAGTGAGATCGCGAAGGAGCTTGTAATGTCGACCACTGTCTACAATTATCCAGACTCAGTAGGAGCTTTGGTGTCTCTGGTATTGCCTTAAACTGGCTAGTATCTGACGTCATCAATCGGTCTCAGAAGAGTGCGATCTATTGTTAAAATTCTCTGGCTGGCGTCGTGCTGCGTGCATCTTCTTGTTTCAAACCCCAGGGAATGGTCGACTTAACTCTGTTCGATCAAATTCCTTTTCTTCTTTTAAGAAATGTCTCAAAACTCACTACTTCTCATTGTCTTTCAAACATCTGGATATCTAACTGCTCTACCCCTGACGACTGACCGACTAACAGCGCCTCCGATTTCTGTATTGACCTTGTGCGCCTTAAAAGTGTTTGTAATAATGTGTGTAATTATGATGTTATTATTGTTGTTATTATTATTATTATTATTATTATTATTATTATTATTATTATTATTATTATTATTATTATTATAACAATTATTATTATTCCATCAATCAACATCAATATTACAATAGATTATTATTATTATTATTATTATTATTATTATTATTATTATTATTATTATTATTATTATTATTATTATTATTATTATTATTATTATTACAGTTCTATTGTTATTATTAGGATGTTGATTAACGTGTTGCTTAAGAACGAAGAATATAGAGCACAGTCTAACCGTTGTATTAGACGGAAGATTTGTTCTGTTCATCTTTTCCAGTCAGTTCTTATTCTTTAAATAGAAACATCGAAGAAATATTAAATTGTTGTCATCATAAATGTGCTCTACATTTCTCGTACTCCAAACATTTAATAAAATATACTAGTGTTTGAATTAACGAAATCGTTTGAATTTTGAATATGTTTTACCTTTTCGATGTTCTGCATGATGAGAGCATCCATGTGCTTCATCTTCATCTGATCAAAGTCAACAAATGAAGTGGACAGCAGAGACAGAGTCTCCTGAACGGTTTAAATATCGAAATGTGTGCTATAAAAAGACGACTAGATAAGTGGTCTGCTCACAACCAACCACACCAACGTGAGGGGGAAATAGAGTTTCAATAAACTGTTTTGTCAGTTTTTAATGAATAAAAATGTCGAAAGAAAGGACAGTCGAACGATCATATTTATTTCACCTCCTAAAATGCGCCAAAAATTCTTTCTAGGCAGATATCGATGAACCTAACAGCTTATTTCTTATTATACGGGAAGGCAGGATGCGTCCCTGTAGACGCGGTTTTGATCACAACCGCTTAGAACAGTTATGATAGAGCATTCAGCCTAAGTGCCAAACTCTCAAAACCTTGTAGCCATGCTCGACATGCGGTTTCCTCCTTGTTGAAACCGTTTGGTTGGATGACGAGGTTTTCATCGAATCATGAGATACGAGATGGTATTAAAACAAATTACGTCAACATCCAATTACCAAAATGCGCTATAAGATATCATACCCTTGACTGAAAGCCTCATATAAGGTGCTCGATTCTACTTTTTCTAAAGGTAAAGACAAAAAACTTGCTTAAATACCTAGAGATGAACACGAGATGTATTGCACCTGGTCTGAACCGCAAACACGGAGACAGCGACTCTAAAAACCGATTCACTAATGATTGATTTCTCAATTTCTGGTAAATAAATGCAGGCAGAGCTCCCTCAGATTGCCCGGCATTCCTTGCAAGGTCATTAATTAGTTACTGTCATGATGCTGTTTAGCGTCACTGCTTCCCACCATTGTTTCCACACCGTAAAACCGTCTCGCTATGGTCTCCTGGACATAGTTTCCGCTTACCTCTTCAGCGAATCATAGAAAATCCGAATTTACGTGTTTGCTGTTTCCGATTGCTTTCGTTATCGATTTGATTGGGGTTTCCTGCACAGGCGTCCATTGTAGGCCTATTCGCTAACTGAACAAATTAGATCTTTATATTGTTTATTATTTTGCTTCATTAAACGATTTCTTTTCGATTGCAATGGTGAACCTCTTTATCAGTTTCCGCACAAGAGAAATGGCTACAGGTGTAGAACGAAATATTATGTGTCGCGATCTTAAGCAAATGCAACGTCTCAACCCGTGATTGGTTTAAATACCTGGACGGACTTGAGTGCCGTCTATTTATACCAAGAATGTTTACCTCTTGATAACAACTATTGTAGGTCTACCTCTTAATAGTGTATCACTACGCCTTTATTATTGACATAAGAAGTTCCATTCACGTCAAATCTTAAACAGTCTGTGGCCAGGGAATGGACTGTGTGAGGTTATAGCAATCTAAGTTGCGATTATTGTCTCATTCACTGCAAGTCACCTTGTTACCTTGTGCTGTCAGTTCCTCGAACTCTAGCGACCGTCATGATCAAGCCTCTCCATTTCCTTCTGTCCGCCGTCGCATCTCTCAGTTCTGCCAAATTCATTCCAGTTGTTTCATGTATCTCGTCCAATGTCCATCCACTTTTTCCTTGGTCGTCCTTGTTTTCTCCTTTCCTCTCCATATGCTAACATCATTTCCTTTTCCAATCCATCTGATCGCATGACATGACCAAAGAACCTCAACTTTGCTCTTAGCACTGTTTGTTGTAGTGTCTCTTCATTCTCAATTCCGATACTCATGCGCACCCAATCGTTGGTCCTTTTCTCTATCCATGATATTCTCTGCATCTTCCTCCATATCCACATTTCGCATGCGTTAATCTTTTTTCTCATTTTCTTGGTCATTGTCCATGTCTCGCTGCCGTGTGTTACTGTTGGTATGATCAGAGCCTTCACCAATCTTTTTTTCGTGTCTATACTCACATGTTTGTCCTTCCATATTTTTTTCAGACCATTCATTGGAGCTTTTCCTATCGCCACTCTACGATTTATTTCCATATCACACTTTCCCTCTTTTTCTATACATGGGCGTCCGCAGGAATTTTCCTAGGGGGGCGCAAACTTGTAAATAGTTGTAAATAGTTTAGTCACAGGGACTAAATAGGGTGTCGAAAGCAACCGATTCCTTCACCTGCTACGCTCGCTCCCATCGGCGCATGGCTACCTCTCGATCCTCTGGCGCGGATCCCAACAACCAACATGCGAAAATATTCATAGAAATTCATTGTCAAAAACTATTATGATAACTAAATTTTATAGGACTGAAATCTGACCTTATTCTTAAAATAACAATTGCAATCGTCTGGGTTTTTGTCCAAACTGATTTATCACTCTATCTATAAATCCGTCTTTGTTGTCTGACATTTTTTCGATGTACACTCATCATGCAGAGACCTGATAAACGGTCGTCACTTGTTGTGGAACGAATCCACGTTTTGACCCTCCGTTCCTGTGATACTGCCCGAATGACTCACAAAGCGTAGTAGTAGAAGTTTCAGTTTAACGACCCGTGCGACAACAAAGATCAATAGGTTCGCATTCCTCCTTCATCCAGGCTTGGGACAGTGGAACTGGTTCTGAAGAGAGCGGGGTAGGCCTATGTTTAAAAAGTCTGGCAGAACGTGCGTTAGCTCGCATCTAAGGGAAGAATCTGATTATTTAAAGACTGTCGCTCCAGCCAGTGTCAATTATAATTATATGTTTATATATATATACATGTACATTTGTGTGTGTATATATGTATGTATGTATTATATATATAACGTTCTGACTACGCGGCTTTACTGTTATCTGGCAGAGATCGCCTTAAAAACAACACGAGAGAATACGATACAAATTAGCCGTCTCGGGTACTTGACAATGTGAATTTCCATAATTATTACCAAGAGAGAACGTCTCTATACGTTAAATTTTCAAAAATCCACCTAAACAGAGTCTATAGGTCCAAACCAAAACTAAAACATTCTCTGCAAATATGCGCAAAATCCAGGGGGGCGCACATGCGTCCCCTTGCGCCCCTCTGCGGACGCCCATGTTTCTATAACTGCAAGTAAGTAGGGCTAAATACCAGAGATGTAGTACTCGTACTCGTACTCGTACTCGAGTACAGTTATTAAGTACTTGTGCTCGTACTTGATACCAAAGTACTTCGACACAACTGACAGTTTTTACAGGCACACGGATAGGTTATCAGTTAGCTTTGCCTTTTCTCTTAGTCAATAATTTTTAAGCTCTGGACAGTAGACATATTTAGGCAGTTCTTTTGTGTTTACCGGTCTATTCTTGTGAATGTAAATGTAAATGTTGTCTTGTTAAAACGGCGAACACGCACGATGATGATGCCAATAATAAAAATTCTAAAATTCTGGAGTAGTATGGTAATTTCACCGTCTTCATTCTTTAATACAGAATTTAAACTGAAATGGATTGACAGGGATCTTAAATTGAGTGCTGCGGACAAACAAACTCTGCGCAATGATGCAGTCACAGGTAGTCATTTGAACTCTTTCGAGTAATGTTATAAGTGTAAATCCTCAAAATTTCTCAACACCACATGAAAGCCGCGTCGGGGAAACCAGGTTATTCACCGCAGCAATTCATTTCATGACTTGTACAATGGGACTGCTAACAGTAAAACACTGAACCTATAGCTTATAATATATGGAGTTCACCTATGAATTTTCTATGTTTCTCTCGTAACAGTCTTCCGCTGCATGTGCGAGATGTCATGTATGTATGTATGTATGTATGTATGTATGTATGTATGTATGTATGTATGTATGTATGTATGTATGTATGTATGTATGTATGTATGTGTGTATGTATGTATGTATGTATGTATGTATATATGTATGTATGTATGTAATGTATGTATGTATGTATGTATGTATGTATGTATGTATGTATGTAATGTATGTATGTATGTATGTATGTATGTATGTATGTATGCATGTATGTATGTATGTATGTATGTATGATCACTTGTTATAGCGCCCTTCAAGATTTCTACTCAGAGGGCGCTCCCGACTACAGCGCGGACACTGAATCGAAGTTTCATCCCGAAGCGCATGAGTAATTGAGTGAAGGACTTGCCCAGGGTCCCTACGCGGTGGCTTGAGGTGGATTGAACCCGCAACCCTCCGGCTGCAAGGCACCGAACATACCCCTACACCACCGTGCCCCTCGTTATATATAGACGCGTTTATGGAAACATTCGCAATCTGTCTCAAAACGAGATTAGTGACGTCATTCATTCATCTCATTCATTCTGAGAATTTATATATCGCCTCTTCTAGATATCTACTCAGAGGCGATCTCTGCGCTAGCCTATTATGATGATAAGTGTTATTACGAACGAAAATATTGCATCAGTTAACAAAACAGTGCGCAGTAACTCTCAGTAAGCTAGAAGAGTCACCACTGGCGGGTCAACAACCAACCAACGGATTCCCGTCGACAGCTGAAGATGGCATGGGTGTTCAGAGTCTCTGAGCCAAGGTGCGTCGATAGGGTAGACCGCCACAACTTTCGCAAACACGGTGACGATGCCGACGAGCAGTCACTCACCGGTAGAAGTTGACGCAAGTCTGGCTATTCGTCAAGGAACCAAGGAATACGTAGAAAACGCATTCGTCGTGTTTTGGTCAGTGACTGAAGGTCGAGGTCTATCTAATGGCCCGCGTCGGTCGTCCTCCACCGAGACGAAAACACTCGGCTACAGGCGGCGTACACGGTCCGTATAGCTCAGACTCGACCGTACATCAGAAGGATGGGCCTGATGCAGTCACATGCGCCAAGGGGACTTGCGAACAAAACAGCCTCCCCAATCTCCTCCATCTCACTCCCCTTCCATCCCTCCCTTCCCTCCTTCTCTCCTCATTCCCCTCCAACTCCATATCCCGCTCTCCATCTCCCTCCCTACCTCCAATCCCCCGTCCATGAACGCCTGTATAATACATGTAGCTATGCTCCGTCCGTCCGTTGTTGATAAATATACTGTGTTGCTTTGACGTTTTTCTTTGTGTGACGTCACAATAATATTGTGACGTCACACAATGAACTTCGGCTAGATAATATTATTATATTTATATCACTATATATATACTATGGCACTGAAGGCGAAAAGAGCGTAACACCACGCACGCATACACTGGGCAGGCACACAGTCAGCCAGTCACGCAGGGACAGAGATTTCTGTGCTTTTTGTATTATTAATAGTTACAGTTATAGTTAATGGTTTTTATTTTAGTTATAGTTATAGTTAGTATTATTTTTAGTTATAGTTATAATATTTTAGTTATAGTTAATGGATTTTTATTTTAGTTAATTTTAGTTACTACTTAGTTACAATAATTAAGGCTATAAGCAAAATTGTGCGTATTAGCACGCTGTTTCACAATTTGCTCAGAGCTTTGAAAGCCGTTGAAGCATGGGTGCATTCACCTTCATGAATACACGAGTTTCCAAAGTAACTGACAAAATGCATTATAAAAATATCGCATTTTTCGTTCTCATTTATGTCGAATCGTCCATATTGCACTTCCTATTTTTATTTTTGTATTAACGAAAACAAAGATGAATTTTCGTTATTGTTATTTTCGTTATAGTTATAGTTATAGTTAATGATATTTTTAGTTATAGTTATAGTTATCGTAATTAAATCATTTTATTTTCGTTAAAGAACATTTTCGTTATCGTTATCGTTAACGAGAATCACACTGGGTGGAGTGACCTCGACCGAAGTCACTGGTGGTGCTTCAATCGACCGCTAGTTTATCAGTAGACCGATGACGTCGACAGGAACTCTTTTCTGCACAGATGGTTATCCAGGCACCCGAGTCTGGCAGTGGCGGAGTTCATTACACACAGACGTTTCCAGGATTATCGGCATCTAATGGCCTTTGACGTTCAAACTCTCTCCTTTCCTTTGCTTGAAACTGACACTATCAGGCAGAGGATGAGCAGGCCTACTTTTAAGTGTATAAGAATATCACTTAGCTATCAAACAGTTAATTCTCTATTAAGGTTTCTAACGTTAATTGTTTGATTTCAGTTCGTTTAAAAATAATTTTCTTCCATTGTTATCTGTTCCGTTCGTATTTCTTAACTGAATGAACGTCATCAGCTCAACGATTTTCACTTAACTTCTATGCAGGTTCGTATACTTCCAATGTCACCATTCTTCTCGTTGTCCAGCACTCTCCTTTAGCTTGCTGCAACCCTTCTTCTTCATCCAGTTCATAAACATCATTCTTGGTCTTCCTCTAGGTTTTCCCATTCCATTCTTCCCTCAACTGTAGTTCACAGGAGAGAACCTCCCAAACGCTTTCTTGGTATTAGGTATCTTGTCTTCTGGCTGTTTTTTTTTATTAGGTATCTTGTTTCGTCTGCCAGTTTTAGTGTCTCTTCGTTACTCGTTCGTTCTATCCAGATGACTCTCTCAATCCTTCGCCATTTCAACATCTCTAAAGTCTACTCTTTCTATACCCTCAATCCTCTCATGGTCCATGTTTCCGATCAGTAGAAAACTGAAAAGGAACCAGAAGTGAAACTAGCATAGAAAACTTAAAAGAAACCAGAAGTGAAATGAGTATAGAAAACTGAACGTAGACCAGAGTAAGATTACCATTCAAAGAGTAAGTAAGAAAAACACTCATGTTTTATTTTTCAATTAACTTTTGTTATTTTTCAGTTATACAGTTTTCGTTTTTCAGTTACTATTACAGTTTCAGTTATTCAGAATTTTTCAGTTTCAGTTACAGTTACAGTTAACGGCAAGACATTTTTCAGTTGTTTTGCTATTTCAGTTACAGTTACAGTTAATAGAAATAACACTGCTTGTCTCCTCAAGGCTAGCCATTATCAACGGTCAAGCGACATCTTGTGGCTTTTCAGTGCCGTTGACGTCTGGGAAGAGATCATGTCAAGAACTGATACCTGAGGCGATGTAATGGATGATTCCAATGTCGTGAATCACTTTGTTTATAGTTCACCAGAACATCTTCAACAAATAAACTTAAATACAAGATGAGGAAATCTCGGCTCAGAAGGTAGCGATTATTTATTTATTTATTTCTCCAAGTAATTTGTCGAATATATTGCTTTGTGTCATAGCGTTTTAAAGGTGTCTAAGGAGAAACTTCCATTATCAACGGTTAAACGATATCTTGTGACTTTCAGTGCCGTTGACGTCGGCCTAAGCATTGTTTTATCCATAATTATGCATTGGTAGTGGCTCGCGTCAAGAATATTTGAACCCTTGGGAGTTTCAGCATTTCATTTTATTTAGCTCCTACACAATTAACACTTTTTCTTAATTGTAATTGCAATTGTAAATTTATATTTGTTTCTTAAGCTCCTGTGGAGCACGTTCAGATTTCAATGTGTTACGGAGGAGTCTACAGGTTTCGATTTATATTTGATATTGAAGCAACGAACCCATGTGACCATTACGGGGCGCGGTGGTGTAGGGGTATGTTCGGTGCCTTGCAGCCGGAGGGTTGCGGGTTCGAATCCACCTCAAGCCGCCGCGTAGGGACCCTGGGCAAGTCCTTCACTCGCAATTGCTCATGCGCTTCGGCGTGAAACTCCGATTCAGTGTCCGCACTGTACAGTAGTCGGGAGCGCCTCTGAGTAGAAATCTTGAAGGGGCGCTATAACAAGTGCTCATACATACATACATATATATACATACATGTCTAGTGTTATTAAACTTAACGAGAAATAGTTTGTAAGACAAATGCAAGGACATTGGTCTCACTAGACACCTTAAAGATGCATTCAATTTAAGCCATATACTGTACTAGACGTTTCTACCCGGCTTTGCCCGGGTTTTACGCACGCGTAATTTTTAACGGCTGCAAATAAAGGCTACTTACTTAATCTATATGCTGAAGGGCTTCAAATATTTTAAATGTCCACATATCTGAACGATATTAGATGTGAAAATAGTTTTCCCCGTGTATTTGAATTTAATTACCTATGACTCAGCTGCTGCCTCGTTTAGCAAAATAATAATGAGTTGAAAATAGTAGGCTACCGCACGGGTTATCTCTACCTTATATAGCCCTATTATTTGTTTCCCGGGCTAAATAATATAATAGTAGACGAAGCTCGATCGTGTTCCATTACGCTCGTCATTTTTCGGAACGGAACCCGTGTTTTATTTCGAATGCGCCTGATCTTCGCGTGACGTAAAAAACAACATTTCTCTTACGTCACGCCGTTCAGGCGAGGTTAAAATATGCATATTCATGGCCTCCGTTATTGGTATTACGGAACCTTATAATTTTGAGGTTTAAAATGTCCATATGTCAGCGTTTAAGTAAAATTGCGAGCTGAAAATAGTCGCGTTGAACTAAGCGTGGCATAATAATGTTTCGTGCGATTTTTCAAATCGCTAGAGCGTTCCGTTTCAGAGCCTTTAGAAACGGACAAACAAACATAAGGAAGGACAATGTAAACAAAGTAAGACTTATATTATAAGATATTCATGAACCAGGTACATGGCAAAAAATAATCTTTGTCGGCGACAACGGCCTATGTTGTCATAAGCTGCCGTTAAACTGTGGATCCATTCCACAGTACTTTCATCTTGTCAGTTGAAGCGTTGCTGATTGACCCAGGCGAGACGATCGGCCGGATCCTTGGTTCGTCGGAATCGTCTTTCGAGGCAACGAGTTAGACGACGCAGTTGATGACAGTCACAGTGGAACCAAACAGTTAACGACCGAAGTCAAGTCTTTACACCTCGGAGTGGAGTCATCCTTTTAAGAAGATCGCCGATGGTGTCGGATTAGAGATCGAAGAGTTGCATATAGTTGATAAGGCATCAAGTGGGGCGGGGGCGAGTGGATGGGCTGTATATGAAAGACAGTGTGATTTTCGTTAACGATAACGATAACGAAAACGTTCGTTAACGAAAATAAAATGATTTCGTTAACGATAACTATAACTATAACTAAAAAATATCATTAACTATAACTATAACTATAACGAAAATAACAATAACGAAAATCCATCTTTATTTTCGTTAGTACAACAAAAATAAAAATAGAAAGTGCAATGTGGACGATTCGACATAGGCCTACACGAAAACATAAAATTACGCTATATGTAATAGCATATATGTTCGCCCCGAATTTTTCATGTGTGAATTAACCCAGTAATATATATATAGTGCGGCATTTTATTATGTGCTGTTTTGTAAACGTCTCTAATGCGATTGCGACCAAAGTTGAATAGCCCAATATCGTAAAATTAGTAGTCATATAAATTTTGTATAGTCAGTGGCGTACGGAGCCTAAATGCCGCCCGGGGCGACGGCCCAAAATTACCGCCCTTGACACTTAATTTTGGAAATTTCCCAACAATTTTCTTTATTTCTTATTTCTATTTCTTCGGCCAAAATTTCTGATGACCTTACTCTAATTGTCACAGAAGCCGCCCTGTTCTGCGCCCGGCCGCCCCCCCCGCGCGCCCCTCATTACGCCACTATATGCTATTTATTCCATTATTTTACTTCCTTTCCTTCCTTCTTTGTCTACTTTTATTACTTTCTCTTATACTTTTATTTTTCTTCAACCCTATTACCCTATTTTGCCGCCCCTGCTCAAGTGCCGCCCGGGGCGACTCGCCCCCCTGCCCCCCCCTACGGTACGCCACTATGTATAGTCAAATGCGTATTTGTTAAAACATTAGTAAAATATGAAATTGTCTTCTACATTGACACAGGTATCATCATTAGTCAGCAAGTTCCAGTAGGCTAACTTTAATTATTGATTTTTTTATTATGTAATTTGTCAGTTACTTTGGAAAGTCGTGTATTCATGAAGCTGAATGCACCCGTGCATCAAAGGCTTTCAAAGCTCTGAGCAAATTGTGAAACAGCGTGTTAGTATACGCACAATTTTGCTTAGGCCTATAGCCTTAATTATTGTAACTAAGTAGTAACTAAAATTAACTAAAATAAAAATCCATTAACTATAACTATAACTATAACTAAAAAATAATACTAACTATAACTATAACTATAACTAAAATAACAAACCATTAACTATAACTGTAACTATAACTAAAATAAAATCTGTAAGGAAAATCACACTGATGAAAGAGAGGGTAGGGAAACTCGATAACAAAATGATCGGACAGAGTCGGAGGGTGTACATTTGAGTCTCGTATCGTAGCATAATCAGCAGCGATGACAAGAACGAGAGTACCACCCAGTGCATGTGTAGGTCCAGTAACATGCTGACGTAGGCTGAAATGAGCAAGGAGATCTTGGAAACGACTGGAAAGAGGCAGAAAGGAATGGAGAAGATTAAAAGTCGTCGACGATTAGCAGTTGACTATTACGAGTAATGTGTCTCTCTAGGACGGAAGAGAATTCACCAAATAATATGTAAGAGCGCGATGAAGATCCGGACCTTTAAACAGTTAGTGTTGTGAGAGTACAAATAGGCGTTGCAGCACCGAGACAGAGGGCCTCGAACGAAGTAATTTCCATTATGAGGACGATTTGGGAGAAGCGAAGCGAGGAACGCAGATGGACAACGATGCCACTACCAACACGGACAGGCGGTCAGTCGAGCGGAGTTAGGTCTAGGGCGGTCGCAGAAGGATAAGCCAGAAGGAGCAGCACAAAGGATCAGCACATCGTCAGAGTTGACGCTTGAGAAGGGTGAGAGCGACGATGGCGAACGTGTCTGATAAGAATCGAGCATTCCACGTAAAACAGCCCGAAGACCAGAACCGGAGTTGGAGAGGGCTGCGAAGGACTATGAAGGCGGAGGCGGCGGTAGGGAAGACCTCAGGGTATCCTTTGGAGGAGTAGACATGGCCAGGTAACAGCGAAAGCCGCTAAATGTGGCATTTCGTTTGAAAATCCTCGCTAGATGTCGAACCATTTGTCTAGTCTACGTAGTGTTTTAATCACCAATGGAAACACGAATTAAAGAATTGCAATGAGGAGAGGTAGGTTAGTAGCACATCTCTTCTTCCGTCTGTGCTTAGCGCATTGGGTTCAAATCCGTTTATCAGCGAGATCCTTAGGCTACATTTCCAATTTCACAACAGAGTTAATCATGAAACTTGATGAATTTCTAATCTTATGGGATCTGATTACTTCGATTAGTTGCCATGGAAACCGATTTCAAGAGATAGGCCTAGCAATGCTTGCATAGGGAGAACTGTCTTTTCTTTACTTTCTCCGTCTTGGTTGCAGTTCATTTGGAAAGTGTCTTTTCGGTTTGGCAAAGTAGCGTTTGGTTGATCTGTTGCCAAAAACTCAATTAATTCGACTTTCGTCACATGGCCTATGAATTTCAATGTCTAACGACATCTTTTTAGCTACAAAGAGTCAAAGACCGTTGACGTCTTAACAGTTTTTGACGTATTTCAGTTCATTTTCAAATAACTTTGTCATCAGTCTTCTTTCACTTCTCAACAAAGATTTAACTCATTCGAATCTTCATTTTTTAGTTGAAGTGACCAGTATAATTGTCCATGAGAGACATTATAGAATCAAAAACAAAGCCCAATTTGCGACCAACCTCAGCCAACTCGACAAGTGAGTCAACCAGCTTGAAAGATTTATTTAAGCCACTCCAACTTTTCTTAAGTTACAGTGCCCAGGGGTAGACGTTCAAATTTCAATATTGTTAAGGAGGAGTTTACAGGCAGATCATCCAAGACTTCATCTCCTCAAAGCTACACAGACGAGTCAAAAGAGAAACTGTTGGTGTACAATGAAATGTAGAGTTGGGCATCATCTGAATAGAAATGATATTCCAGTGAATGATTGTTAAGAAGTGTTCCTGTTAGTGTTGTTACTAGTGTCGTATTGTAAGTTAAACAAAAGAGAACAATGCCAATAAAGCAACGGACGAATATGACGGAGTTATTCAATAATAATTAAGTTTGTTACATTTCTTTCAGTGATATTACATTGTGATTGCCACGGCCGTTCACTCCAACATTACCCAATAAATCCTGTTAAAGGCGATTCAACAGTTAATGCATCCACAGTTTAACGACAACTTATGGCATCACAGGCCGTTGCCGTCGAAGGAAATTTGTTTTGGCATATTACAGCACTTTAGCCCAATTGATAAGCGCAATTGCTCGAATACAGAGCATGGGTAAAATCGTTGTCAAGGTGTCTAAAAGCGATTCCAATTTCAGGAGACAAGCCGCACCTTTAAGATTCCAGGACTATTGTCGTTGATCTTAGCGTACCATAAATTTCGGAATTATCGGCAATGGAGAATTATTGGAGACCATCGATTGCGAATTGATACCAATAGTTTAACGACAACTTATGGCATCGTGAACATCGTTTCACCTAAATTTGATCGCTTCCTCATCGACAGATGGCGCCTAATATTTATATACTGCAAGCGATCTCGATGTCAATCTAGGCTGTGTGACTGTTGATTCGATAGTCATCGGACGTGTGTTCATTCATTCATTACAAAGTTTTATATAGCGCCCCTTCAAGGTTACTACTCAGGAGCGCTCCCGACCACAGCACGGTTGAAAAGGACAGTTTTAGGCAAGTATAGAAAGATTCAGAGTGGATTCTGGGATGCAAGCGCAGCATCAAAGGGAGCCCGTTCCAGAGGGATGGACCAACCACTGAGAAGGCTCGATTCTGCTTAGTAGCTGTGCGGGCAAAAGGGACCATGAGCACGCCCCGCTCAGTAGAGCGGAGAGAGCGACGACCCGGAGCACCCAAGGTAGGGCAGCAGAGGTCGCGTAGATAGGCAGGGGCTAGGCCCAGCAAGGACCGCCAGACCAAAGCGATGATCCGATACGAGATCCGCTGCAGCAGAGGGAGCCAATGAAGCACATCCAGCATATAACCTGAGACGTGGCCAAATTTGGGGATACGTCCGCAAAGGCGTGCAGCAGAGCGCAGGACCCGGTTCAGGCACCCCAACCGACAAGCTGGGAGGCCAACATAGAGTGAGCAACAGTAATCAAGTCGGACAGTGATAAAAGAGTGGATGAGAGTAGCGGTGGAGTCTGATGTAAGTGAGCGAGCAACAGTGCGAAACTGGCGTAACTGATAGTATGAATCACGGCAGAGGCGGTTTATATGTGGGGCAAAGGTTAACTCTTGGTCCAGTGTAACTCCAAGGTCACGGACAGCAGAGGAAAAGACAAACTGAGGGAAGTCTGCAGTAATGGTAGAAAGGTCTAGCTTCGCAAGCTGCTGCCGAGTGCCCAGCCAGATAAATTGGGTTTTAGATGGGTTGAGGCGCAGGCGGTTCGTTGACATCCAGGTCTCCAGGGTGTCCAAAGCCAGGCTCATTGCTCGAACAGCAGCAGTGGCGTTAGCAGCAAGGCAGTGCAGGTAGGCCTGAACGTCATCAGCGTACAGGTGACCTAGCACAGCAGAAGCAGTAAGTAGGGGACCAATTTCAGAGGTGTAAATGATGTAAAGAAGGGGACCCAGCACCGAGCCCTGTGGAAGGCCGTAAGGGGCAGGGACCCATGAGGACCTGGAGGGCCCATGGACCACACAGAAAGAGCGATCACTGAGGAATGAACCCAGCCAACTAAGAAAATTACCAGACAGGCCAAATGAAATTTGTAGCCGCTTAAGCAAAATTTCAAGATCGACAGTGTCGAAAGCAGCACTAACGTCGAACAAGGCCAGTAGAGTGAGTTGCGAACTATCTATAGCCCCATAAATGTCAGAAAGGAGACGGAGCAAGAGGGTTTCAGTGGAGTGGCCTTTCCGAAAACCGGATTGGCACTCTGGAAGCATCTTATTTGCCTCTAAATAAACAGTAAGCTGATAAGCAGCAATCTTTTCAATAATTTTCGACAGAAATGAAACATTAGCAATAGGTCGAAAGTTGACAGGATCAGATGAGTCAAGTCCGGTGTGCTTGAGGACAGGAACCAGGATTGAGCGCTTCTGTGACGGTGGTAGAACTCCATCCACGATAGACCGGTTGCACAGAACAGTAAGAAAAGGTAGGAGCACATCGACAAATTCCTGTAACAGAAACGTCGGGAGAGGATCGAGTTCACAGGATTTTGATGGAGAGGAGAGAATGAAGCGGCGCAGCTCTGCACTAGTGACGGCGACCATGGTAGAAAGACTGCAGTCTGTAGGGTGGTAGACCGGTGGGGTAGAGCTGGCAGTGTCTTGTCGGATTCTGGCGATTTTGGCGGTGAACGAAGCCAGAAAATCATCAGCTGAGAAAGATGGAGTGTCTGCTTGTTGGTCAGCCCGGCGTCGGCCAAGGAGGGCATCGAATGTGGCCCATAGCCGCTTAGGGTCCTTGGCGTTGGAGGCAATCTTAGCCTCCCAATACGTCCTCTCCTTGTCCCTGTAACGGCGATGCATGTCTCGCACGAACCGCACCCACACAGAGCGATCGGCAGGCAACTTGGTGCGTCGATATGATCTTTCGAGTCGGCGGGCCTGGCGGCGGAGAGAGCGACACTCCGCGTCAAACCATGGTGAAAGTGCAGATCGACGAACTTTGGCCGGGCGCAGCGGAAGGAACCTGTCAATGAGGCCAACCATGGTTGTCTACGGTCCATAAATTTCGACAAAATTCGACGCAAAGTTCGGTATTTCGATCTTAATTCGATATTAAACGGGGAAGGTGATGTCTGCGAAGCATGTGTTGATGATTGATTGAAGATCTATCGATGGTCGTTAAAGGAAAGAACTTCGCAAAGGGAGATCTGGTCTAACTGACGATTTCAAAAGTCGAAGAGAGTTCGGGTTAACTCGACAATCGTCGGATTTGTTCGCTTGGTTGGTCCGAGTGGTGACAAAAAATCAAATTCTTTCTTTTCAATATATTCGTTTAATATTTCATATCTGATTATACGGTCTAGCAAAAATGAGCTCCAGACGTAGCTGTTTTAGTTTCATAAGAGAGTTGTGACTGAAAATCTAGAAACACTTTAAAAAGTCTATCGTAACTTCTCACCTGGCCAACATTTAGTCTTAATTTCTTTTAATCGACCAATATGAATTTAGTTGACAACGTAACCGAAGTAACTATATTAACTTGTAAGTAGAAATGCGTCTTTGTCATTCTGTTATTGAGAATAAACGAATAGTGATTAATTGATTGCTTGAGGGGTTTATGATATCTATGGTGGTTGTTTTGAGGGTAGTGAGGGCTTTGCTCAAAGGTGTGCTTTTAGATGTGCTCATGGGCCTACAGAAGGTTTTCAAACCTTGGAGGTAGGAGGTGAGCCAAGCATTCCTGGTATCTGAGCTGTGTTTGGTAATGAGTGGTGCATGGATGTCAAGGAGATCCGAAAATTTGGAGTTCTAGCAAGACGGAAGGTCATCAAGAGAAGAGGGTGGGAAGAGAAGAAGTTGGGAATTAAAAATATCTTTAATGAAGGCCTAGTTAAGGTTTATGTTTTTCGCACTAGCTTTTTTGGTTCGAAACTGAATAATTGATTCTAAGTCCTTCCTGTTGTTATCATGTACTGCGATATTAATAATAACTTAGGTGACCCTAGCTAGCGGGACTATTGTCCTTTCGGGGTTCCCTTTTGTGGCTACTGATGAAAAATAATCATGCTGCTACTGTGTTGTGATGCTAACAATGGCAATTAATCATGTTACCTTTGTTTCACTTTAATGGCTTCAACAAAAAGAATTGAATTGAATTGAATTGAATTGACAGTCAATGGACCCGGTGCGACGGAAAGAATGAGTGGAAGCAGGAGGCCGAGTAAAAGGCTTAATTTTAAGATCAGCCAAATGATAGGGGGTAATGGTCAACATTGAGTCAGTAATGTTGAGAACAGAGTGTGATAGCTTGGGAGATAAGAGTAAGGTGTCAGAAGTTATGACAAGGTCGAGGGTAGGCCCTATGATTCTTGATGTGGGTCGTCAACCCTAAGCTTTTCCCCGATCACAAACTGTTCAGGATTATTTGCGAATCAAACTATTTATGTCACACATTCAGGCGTCATGATACACCGCAAAGAAACATTGTAGCGATGGGGCAAAAGTTTGGATAAAAATAGATGCCAGGGAATTTGCATCCTGGTTGATGAGGCAAACACGGATGAAGACTTTTTATAGATTGCTACTTACAAGTTTCTTATAACATCTGTAGCTATTTCTCATATTCAGAAACGTTTGATGTGGTTTCTGTCAGTAATTTGATGAGCATCGTTTGATAAAGCATTTTAGTATAATATAAAGACTTCATGAACATAATTATTGTGTGTTACCACAATGGGCTCCCGTGTAGGAAAAACAAGCGAACCGATAACGAAAGTAAGTCTAATCGTGAAAGCCAGAGGCATACATTTTGATTTTCTACATTTCACATAAGAGGTAAGCATAAAGAATTTTAATATTAGCACTACAACAGAAAAACACTGATGATCCAATAACTGGTAAGGCTCAGTTCGAAGGAAGACTAATGCAAAGTTTTCGTATTAATTGGTAAAATATTGATATTGTTTAGTACTCCGACTGATAACTTTCGCATCCATGCATGAGGACAGTGTTTAAATATGATATAAAGCAAAACAAACTTTAACATCTGCCAAATTTAAGTTTCAGCAGACGCTTAAGTGATAGATAGAAATATAAAGATATAATTCTACAGAATTATCGAATCTTTTGCGTTGTTCTGTAGACCTGTGCATTAGACAAACCATAAACCATTGAAACATGAACGCCATTAGTATCTCGAAGCGAGTAAGCAACTCTTTCTTCTTTAAAGCTGTAATTTTCGATAAACGCCCGGACGTGACCTTATCGTTTTAATTCACAACCGCTGTCAATCTAGTATCGTTCGATACAGTTCCGCACTCGCTTCTGAAAAGTTCTGAGCCTTTAGCGAGACTACCGCTCACCGTAAATCTGTTACCATATCTCAAATGCATAAACTACTCATATTGACTTTGAAATAAAGTGACTAGTAGCAAATTTTAAGACCTCACACTAATTCTGTAAAAAAACAAAGAGGTACTACAAAAGGTGGCAAGAAAAGATGGCAACAATAACAGGGAGACAACTGAAGGAAGAAGCCAACCGTCGAGAGGAGTGGCGCCTCAACCTACCTGCATGGGGAAGAGAACTTGGAGAAACAGATCACATTTAAAAAAAGAAGAAAGTTGATATATTCTTATATTTATATTTTCTAATATGTAACTACTACCAGTGTGATTTCTTATATTTATATTTTCAATATGTAACTACTACCAGTGATTTTATTTATTTCAAATGCGACAGGTGAACGGAATAAAGTTCCGTCTAGTACAACGATAAGATTTAATAAGTAATCATTTAACACATTTAAAAATCTAAAGTGCATAGCAATAACATAACATAAACATTACAAAACAACATAATAAACACTTTGGTGACCTCACTTGAAGTGACATCGATTGATGCCTTGTGCCTAAGGATTACAGCGCTGTATATAGGCCTACTATCAAAGTTGATCTATATTAGTCTGTTGCACAATTACAATGAACTCGAAGTACTAATTAAATATTTGGAATTGAACTGACGTTTTTGTAAAGATATCAGTGGCGGCTCAAATATCAATAAATTAGTCAACGTTTATGACCTAATACTGTATGTATGTATGCATGTATGCAAGTATGTATGTATGTCTGTATGTATGTATGTATTGTATGTATGTATGTATGTATGTATGTATGTATGTATGTATGTATGTATGTATTTATGTATGTATGTATGTATGTATGTATGTATGTATGTATGTATGTATGTATTGTATGTTTGTATGTATGTTTTGTATGTATGTTTGTATGTTTGTATTTGTATGTATGTATGTATGCATATATGTATGTATGACACTGTATATATGTATGTATGTGCTTACATATGTATGTAGGCCTATGTATGTTAGGGTGGTCCTAAAAATTAAAAGTTGTTATTTCTTTGATGGTACCCTCTCAATCTGTTACCTTGCCTTAGTAATAAACAAGTGCACAATTTTAGCTTGATTGATTGATATTTAGTGGTCGCTCAGTGCTCGTGACTTTTCAGTATATTGACGAATCACGATAATATTGCTCTTCACAAGCTAATGCCGAAAAATAGACAAATCAGCTTATAAAGTATTAACAAAAACTTTTTAAGCCAAAGAAACAAACTGGACAATGTAGACTGTAAGAGATTGAGTGACAAACTGAATATTGATATAAAGTCAGTCATATAGTTTAGCTGCAAAGACTGCCATTTACTGAACAATATTTTCGTAACAGATTTAGAGTTTTAGATTGTTGGAGTCCCAGAAGTAGCACATACTTCCTTACCTCAGGGAACTGAGCTCTGTTCTCAGATACAACCTGCAATAGGCATTGTTTTTGCTCTTCATATTGGTGATGGATGAGCTGAATTCTTGGATGAGTTTTACACCCTGCTCGGCATTGTCGTTCACAACCCTGAGACTCTGTGCGCAATGTTTCGCCTTCTGAAAGTCCTCATTTTCTTCCTATTGCTCAGTATCAATCAGAGTTAGGAACTTGCTGGGCAGTTCAAATATCTCAAAGAAGTTGAGAGTATGACGATCACAAAATCTTCGAGCAGCTTGCATTTGAATGAATTTTGACGGTTCATTCAGTCCTGGATTTTGAAGTGCCTTGACCATCTTTCGCTTTACTCCATGGTCGATGGTAGGGTAAAAAATCCAAGGCTATCATCTCCTCACTCAATGCCACAAGTGTCTGGAAAGAGCCTCGGTGGCTGCTGCAGAAATGACGTAATTTATCTGCTTGTACTTCAAGAGATACTTCAGACGCCGAAGGTATTTGGAAGGCGCTGTAATCGTGTTGGGACAAGAAATCCACGCTTCTGTGTATGCCAGACTAGTAAACAGGCTGATGTCTCTAAGTGACTTTTCTTCCCGGACTGTAAGTCGGAATTGTTCTCTGAACATCCAGACTTTGATGGAATACAATATCTTTGCCCTCCATCTGGCTTGATGCATTGCATCGGGTGCCATCAATGAGATAAAATTATCATCAAGAAAGTTGACAGTGAGTTCAAGTAGTTCGCGGTGGTCATCTCAAGGCTGGTTGCTAAATTGTAAAGAGTTCTTGGCAAATTCAATTGCATCAAGTCTGAGATTCAGAGTCGTTCCCTACCCAAGTTAGCGCTATCATTAACAAATAAAATAGCTGATCCTCTGCTTAAAAGGCCATCCACCTGATGATCTATCAAACTATCGTTCGTATCTTCTCTCAGCTTCATTTCGAAAATCCTAGAAAAATTCGTTTCTCATTCTTCGAGCGGTGACCTTTCTTCCCACAGCCATCTTACTTTCCAGTCAGTCTATTACAAAAGCCATACTTAGTTACCTTCTCGGAACTACTTGAATTCATGTGCTGGACGTTGAACCGATTGAAATCTATGTTAGGCTAGTATATGAACTTGGTCTACCTAAAAAATTCTAGATAGACTAATCCTGATATATATATAATATACATATATCCAAAGTACTCTTCCAGCGTTAATTTTGCATTGGTTTGCTTTTCAGTTGTACGATCTTCCACTTGAGATGATGGACATTATTTTACAAAAGTCCTATCTGCATTGGATATTGAATGCATCGGTAAAACAGAGAGACGAAGAAGTTATCAGGTCTCTCATATCAGTCGACGTTTGCTTCAATCGAAGAATTACCAGACAACGGTTCAAGAAGGCAATCTGGCGTTACCTGAAGGGTGAAGTGCCTTTCAAACATTATTTCCAACTAATTAGCTTCGACCACATGCGATTACTTTGATATAATAGTCTACTATAATTCGAGAACTTTCAGAGTGCCATTAGTGCAACACTTGGTTCGCTAGTTATCCGATATACACTTGAAACAGCGCCTTTGAAATGTCTAAAAAAATCGCAGCCTTCGTTGGCCTACAATAATGATATCAAAGTCCATAAGAACAAAACATCCTTATTCAGCTGGCAATGTTCATATTACAGCAACAATCACCGCCTGTGAACTCTCGCACACACGAACAGTCCAACTGAAAGAGTGCTATCAACAGTTAACAGTTGACAACATGTTCAGAGTTTTCTTAAACCATGTTGCATCGAAGATGACGAGCGAACATGGACTTTATGATATCCATCACACACGAAGACTCCACCCTCCAGCAATCTCTGATGGTAAAAGGCTGAGCATATTGAAATATCCAGAGCAGGACAGGCATTCAACGCCGGTCACTTGGTGGTTGAGGATCGACGCCATTCGAAAGACCTTAGTCCCCCTACCACCGAAAACAAGATTTCCCAATGACAGCCGGCGAAAGTTGGTCTGTAGTTCGGAGGCTGGACTGATTAGGCCTACCCATTTTCCGTTGAAAACTGAACCAGCCAATTTCAATGAGACTTCTTTGACTCGCCACCGAATAAAGTTAGAAAACACGATATCTCTCGCAGGATGAAGAGTTAAATCAGATATGCTGAATCGTAACAGTAATACCACAAATATATCAGAATTATTGAATAAAATTTGTCATGTGACGAATAATATGACGAAATTGTATAGGCGGCAAATCAAATAACAACATGGTTAAAGACAGGCTGTCTCGAATGAATAGATAGAAGAAGAAGAATAATATTCTTTATTGAAACAATCCGGTTTTTTACAAACCGCAACCGGTTAGAGTGTACAGTTATCAGTGTGATTCTCCTTACAGATTTTATTTTGAGTTATAGTTACAGTTATAGTTAATGATTTTTTACTTTAGTTTTAGTTATAGTTATAGTTAGTATTATTTTTTAGTTATAGTTATAGTTATAGTTAATGGATTTTTATTTTAGTTAATTTTAGTTAGGGCCTACTAGGCCTACTTAGTTGCAATAATTAAGGCAATAAGCAAAATTGTGCGTATTAACACGCTGTTTCACAAACTGGAGCTTTGAAAGCCTTTGAAGCATGGGTGCATTCAGCTTCATGAATAGACGAGTTTCCAAAGTAACTGACAAATTGCATAATAAAAATATCGAATTTTTTCGTTCTCATTTCTGTCGAATCGTCCATACTGCACTTCCTATTTTTATTTTGCATTAACGAAAATAAAAGATGAATTTTCGTTAGTGTTATTTTCGTTATAGTTATAGTTATAGTTAATGATATTTTTTAGTTATAGTTATAGTTATCGTTAACGAAATCATTTTATTTTCGTTAACGAACACTTTCGTTATCGTTATCGTTAACGAGAATCACACTGACAGTTATGCTATTGAAACAATTCACAAGAACACAAATGACAGTCATATATCTTAACTACTAACAGAACAGACAGCCTGCAATACACGGCGCTAATAGCAGCCTAAAATGGGCCACATGGAGTTGTTAAAATTGGACCACGTGATGTTGTGTAAAATTATCTATACTGGCTCAAAATACACGACACTCGTGACTATTGGACCAGTTTTTAACTTAATATATTTTACCGCTTCAGTTTACACGACACGCGTGTATTGGACCACTTTAATAAAAATATATTTTTCGCTTTTCTACAGTTTCTATAAGACCTACAATTATTGCATCACCACATATTGTTCTAGGGTCCTCATATATGTTAGCGCTAATTTTGCTTGGCATTCCGTCAATTCTTTGCACCTTTTAAAATAAAAATGCGTTAGGGGGTGCAAATTACACATGTTTCCCCTACTTATTATGGCTAATGGTAAGTTTAGGTTGGTAAATTATTTGAATGTCTTCAATGCCGTACTTCACGTTGGTAGGTAAGCAGTCTACCTATGTCCATGATAACTACAGCCAATCCTGCTTGCAATCCTGCATGAAGACATTTTGTAACCAATCCAGCTTCCATTTCATGAAAAAATGACACAACTTCTATTTAACCAGAAAAATATTTTTCATCAATGGAACTTTTATTTAGGCAGAAAGAACTATTCTCATGGGGTCTGCTTCTACTTACGGAAACAATTATTTTCTTCAATCCAGCTTCTATTGCATCAAAAACTAAGTTTCATCAATCCAACTTTTATTTAAGTACATAAATGGTTTCATCAATCCCACTTTCATTTAGGGAAGCCATTTTTTTCATCAATTCAGCTTCCATTTTAATTTGACGATATAAAATAATTACCAACCTAAACTACGGGTTTGCCGCTAAATGCATTATTCTCAGCTGTCACCTGAAATAATGTCCACTCCGTTACAGTGTGTTTGATGTTATGCTGAAATTGTCCACTCCGTTACATGTCATACAGGAAGTTCAGTAACGCATTGGATATAGTGGTAACGGAGTGAACAATGCTTGTAACGGAGTGGAATTTTTTTTAATACGGTAGATTACAGAAATATCTTCACAGATATTTTCTTACTATTTGTGTGTTAAGATAGAATTAAATTTCCTTTCAATATATCTTCATAACAATACATGTGTGAAACATTACGACTAAGTTTTGTGGATTTATTTTGTTGCGCAAAATTGACAGTAACGAAGTGGACATTTCTTTTAGCGCAAGACAGCATGCTGCACTGCATGTTACCGAGTTGATATTATGAGTTTACTGAAACTGCAGTTAAGTAAAACAATATACATGTAGTTCAGAGTAACGTGTAGTTATTTGGTGTTTCTTCAGTTTTTCATTAAAATTTTGGAAAAGCAGGTTTGGCAACGGAGTGGACTTTGCTAATTGGGTGTTGTCAAATACTAGTAAAAACTGATGATTCTACAATATTAGTGTGCAACAGCGCCCATATTTCTTAATCATTATCTATTACTAGTCAACTTAAGATGAATAAATTATTCATTTGAAAGAAACAAATTTCTTGCATCTCCAAAAGTGAATTTGATCTAATACCAGAAATTGACTCAGTAGCGATATTGCATTCAGATATACAAAAATTCTTTGAACAATGTCAGTCGAGATCAATTGGGCCTCGTCGTTGGAAAGCAGGATTCGTTGATAAGCAATGTACCAATCATGAGATTTTACCAAATTCGCTGTGATGTACGTCTCCAGATAAGGAACCTTCATAGAACCGCCTGCTTAGCCACCCTACGAATGATCGGGTGGCCAATCATGGATGCTAAAAGTCCACCAACAACCCTGGACGGATGTTGGTAGACTGTTTTCTTCTAGTAGGCGCGTCGAACCTAGTGGTCTACGGCGTGTAAATATGGCGTTTGGGTCTTTTCAGGTGCATCAGACTTTTTGTTGAGTTCATGATTAGGAGTAGGGTTCGGGTTAGTCCCAAGCCATCGTTTTCGTCCTCTGACAAATCAAAAGTCAGCAGGCATGACTGTTTCTAGTTTCTTTCGGGGAATGGTTTGGCGCTGAAGACATGTTGTAAAGTATCACCTCCATGTTATCATTGAAATGTAGTGTAATGATTGGTATTTGCAGATTTTTATGAAGAAAACAAGAAACGGTCAGCTTTTTGTAGAAACAACAAAAATTATCTTCTGAAACATTTTCAACCAAATGACGAGTTCATAGCTTCGATGCTTTCTGTCAACTGCATAACGGAAGAACAAAGTCACTTCATTCAGCGACAACATTCAGAACGCGATAAGAACGCCGAACTTTTGCGCATCGTGAGATCCTTCGACAACAAAAAGTGTTCACATTTCGCCGAGTGTCTTCGACAAACAAACCAGACGGCAGTGGCAAAGGTCATCGAAAACGGAGGAGGTTTACAGTACAAATTTTATTTAAAGGCTAACTCTAACCCTAACCCTAACTATAATCATAAAAGTACTACATGTACACCCATATCCAGGAATATCAGCATCATTGCGTGACCGTAAGCCGTAAGGTACATGTAACTCAGTATAATAAAGCGGCCAACGTTTTTGTTATAGTCAAGGTGGGCCTGTGTATTAGCATTGTTTAGGCCTATTTGAAGAAAAGTGCAATGATAAATATGGGAGATTGGGATATTGTCCTTCTTTCTTGCCTGTAACATCATAATTAATACTGTAGTGTTGACGCTGAAATGGTAATCGTGATATCTTTCCTCGTGGGTCTATTGTTGTTTCCCATTCCGGTCGTACGGTTTCGAAGCCAGATCTCTCCTCTTATGCAGGTCACATTAATACCGGTTCTGTTCTCCATGGCAACCTATAGCCCGGACGCGGACGTCCTATTACAGTTTGATTCCGGTGTTTTCCCACCGAATCCAGATATTGCAAGGAGCCTTCTACTCGTTCTAGACGTTCTTTAAGGCCAGAAAGATTAACTGTTTGTTCAGCTTGCTGCTGAGCTATCTCAGAGAATGCTCTATCGGATTCTGACTGGTGAAGCGCTATATCAGTAAGCTTTCTGCTGTCGGGCTCTACCAGTAAGATTTCTATCTGCATCAGACTGGTGTCTGGCTATATGGGTATATTTCGCAACCGGAGCCAATTTCAGAAATAGAATTAGGGACAAATAAAAAATTCGTACACAAATATTTTACTAGCAGTGCTGGGGCCATATTCATGGGACATGACTAACTCCTATTCCCAGCTTAAATCTGTCCTACGCGGGAGTAGCGGGTTAACTCGGTATTCATGAGACAGGTGCAACGCTCTACGCTGCGAATAACGCTATTCCGAGTCTGAGGTAGGAGTAAGTCCTCTATTCACAGCTTAAAGGCGATTAACAAAATGGCGGCCGTCGTTGTTCGTTGCATTCGACGACGTTTAGACAGCAATAAGTGTTTAAGAGAATCTGTAATTAACTCGTTTCGTTCGCCAACGGCGATCTTTAAATTGCCTTTCATTTCGCCGTCACAAAATGTTAAAATTTGACGAGATTTCTGACGATGTTGCATTCGAAGTGCCGCATCTTTCCGTTAGGCATTGATCTGTCCCAACTTCACCGTAGCTCTTGCGCATGCGCGATCAACGATAAACACTCAAATATTGGGAAAACCCAGCGTAAGCGCACTTTATGCCCAGAGTAACTAATCGGCCGTCTCCGCCTGTTTATGAATACCGACTACGAATAAGTTTTATTCAGAGAATAGTTATTCCCAGAGTAGGCGTTACACCCGGAGTAGCTTACTCCTGCCCCATGAATATGGCCCCTGAAGCATACTTAATATTGAGCAGCGCTTAAATTTGACAGATTTGGCCTAATTTTTCATTTTAGTTTTTTACTATGTGAAACACATACAAATTTGATTCCTAAATATTTACAACTCCGTTACGTACTAAATACACATTACAAGATACCGCCACTATTTATAATTAGTGATTAATTAGTATTAAGTGTGCAATAAATTATTACACAGCAAAATAAATTATTATGACGATAAATTATCTACATGTACCATTAAATAAATTCATTTTAATATAAAAATAAAGTAACGGAGTTGTAGTAACGGAGTTGTAAAATATCCATAATTAGGTCTCCACGCTTACCGGGCGAGTTAAGATATAAAAAATAGTTAGTTTATAGTGGCCAGGCTGTCAGTTTCAATATTATTTTTGAAAGAAAAAAAATTATATATACACACAAAATGCAATAATTACCGTCACGGAGTTGTAAATCTTTTTTATACTATAACATTACCGGATAAATTTTCGCAAATTGTCAACAGAAGCAAACATTCATATTGATTTCTTTTTGGTAAAATCAATGCAGAAATGTTCCCTGCTATCGAAGATGTCAATTCAAAAAAATTGAGTTTTCAATTTATTCCACAGAATTTCTGATGGCAGAAACCCATTCGTAACGGAGTTGTATGCAATATTTGAAGACAGAGGGCTTTATTTATTTTTTAATTATTTAGTTCGTTAATAAGTTAATAAAAACCATATGGAGCAATGGATATATGTAAGTTAATTATCTAAAAAAATTAAAACATCAGTTCAGCGCTTCAGCTGTTACCCTAACGTAACGTTGAATTGACGCACCATTAGAAAGGACAATGCAATTTCGGGTTAAAATTTGGACTTTTATAACTAACTTATGCCCTATGATGTATTTAAAATTAGACATTATAATTGTATTCTTTGTGTAAGCCGCCCAAAGGAGAAGACGGAAATTTATCTAATTTGCCTCCGGTTGTGAAATATACCCATATCCTAGTCTAGTGGACAGATTATCGAACCTGGTCATTATAGCATCTAAAGCTGAGGCCGGGCGGGATAAAGGAAACGCAATCCTTTATTTGCCTTCTTCTAATCTCACTAATTCCTCGTTTACACCTACTGTATAAAGAGAACGATGAGACATTTCGATAATTATTAAAATTATCAAATCGATATTCAAAGGTTGGAAAATAGGAAAATCAAAATCAATGACAGCTCCGAGTCATTCAGACTCAGTCCTAATAAATTATGCAGAGTTCCATTATTACAAACAGTTCATAGAAAGAAACATGCAATCACTTTCCCGCAATTTAGTCTGTTCTCTGTAATAATAATAATAATAATAATAATAATAATAATAATAATAATAATAATAATAATAATAATAATAATAATAATAATAATAATAATAATAATAATGATAATTCAAAGGTCAATGATCCAGCGGTTCAATGCGGTGGCTTTCCGCGGTACTTTTGCCACACTGGACCTTAACGACGACTGGGTGCCGTTCCAGACGAATTTTACTGTTCTTAATTAATGTTTAAGTCCCTGAGGGATCATGTATACCTCGGGGCAAAAAAAAAAAAATAATAATAATAATAATAATAATAATAATAATAATAATAAACAAAGAATAATGAAACAGCCATTTTTAATCAGTCTGTAATAAGTTTGTTGGCTTTATGAAGAAATAAATTTGTTATAATAATAATAATAATAATAATAATAATAATAATAATATAAATAATAATAATAATAATAATAATAATTATAATAATAATAAACCTAAGGGAGATGTGACACTAACGGCATTTGTGACGTTAATTTTAGATGACAGCTACTGCATCCTTGTCTTTTGATGTATTGATGTTGATTGATGGAGAGAATAATAGGCCTAATAATAATAATAATAATAATAATAATAACAATAATAATAATAATAATAATAATAATAATAATAATAATAATAATAATAATAATAATAATAATAATAATAATAATAATAATAATAATAGGCTAATAATTATTATAGCAATAAAGTTATTCTCATAAAAAAAATAATAATAATAATATTCTGGAACGGCCGCTCGAGCAAGATGGCGGCATGTTTATCCCGAGCGTGATAACTCTGTCTTAAATTAACGTTTTCAAGCCTTTTACATGTATACCTTATGTTTTGCATTCTGGCTGAACCTACTCCACAGGGATAGGATGGTTTTATCGTGGTTGCACATTTAAATCTGTTTCTGTCCAGGTTTGTGTAGGTTTTTGAACTTTGAAGCACGTTTCACCCGAGCGCTGACTCCGCCCACCAGCGCACCTGTAGTTGCGGGTCGGCGCAATCGTAGTAGCAGCTGATAGCACAGCACAAACCTCGTAAACCTTTTCCCTCGTAGATTCTCACTTAACAGACACTGTAAACAGACATTGGAACAGAAGACGTTGGCCGACAAGCGAGGCGCTGATCACACTGCCCACCCAAAGAAATGGACTGCTCGACGCCCCCGCGGCCGTCGCAAAAAGCTAGGGGAGCCTGAAGCGTATGCAGAGTGGAGAGACAACTGCACAACCGGGACGGAAAGGTTCATCTACACGGACCCAGAAGCCAGCCATGTCCCGGCTCAGGAGAATTGCCTTTGGGATCCGTTCAGTCGATCCTGCAAGACACGACGTTGGAAACCATGGCCGTGGCCTTAACACCAGTGTAAACCAAGAGACGGCAGCCCATCGCCAACCGACTCAGCCACGGCCAACGGAGGTGGAAGCTAGTGGACAAGAACCGGACGGAGGAGCCAGATGTGGTGGTCTCACCGGGGACAGGACACCTCAGCCGACGATGCGACACAAGATCTTGAAACGCATCCCAAAAGTTGCCAGACCGAGTACGGGTAGGCTTCTAACCGTAATCATAAACAAAATCCTCAGCGATGCAGACAATCCATCACACTGGCACATGCTGTTGACCTTTGGAGCTGGTATCCTGGAACAACCAAGAAGGGGAGGCAAACGTCACAACTTGGCCACAACAATCAAAAGCAGAGTCGAGGGCTTTCTCACTGAATGGCCACGCAAGTGGGAAGAGATTACAACACAGGACCTCACGAACAACAGCAACGGACGAAGAGCGAACTTAAGCGATGAACAGACATTGGCAGCAGCGGTGGCGTCCAAATTGGAAGACGGAAACATAAGAACTGCAGTGAGAATTCTATGCTCGAGCGACAAACCGGCTAATGTAGACCGAGAGACGCTAGAGGAACTACGATCGAAACATCCAGATCCTCCACCCGACCGAACGGCCGCCATGACAGAACTCAGATCGGCGCCCTTACAGATAAGTGAGGAGCAGGTGAGAGGACACATACGCTCCTTCCCGGCTGGCGCTTCAGGAGGCCCAGATGGCATCCGACCACAACACCTGATGGAGTTGGTGACCTGCGCCGAAATTGGAACGGGACTCGTTACAGCCATCACAGGCCTGGTCAACCTGCTCCTGACAGGAGTCTGCCCAGCGCAGATCAGGCCGATCCTGCTCGGGGGCACGCTCATCGCACTACGAAAAAAAACTGGAAGACTGCGGCCAATAGTGATCGGCCACTACTGGCGCAGACTAACATAAAAAGGCGCCAACTCCAGCACGGTCCAACAAGCAGCCACAGAGCTCGCTCCGCGGCATGTCGGAGTGGGCGTTCCTGGAGGGGCGGAAGTGGCGTGCCACGCGGCGAGAAGATTTCTGAAAGAAATACCAGCAGGCTCAGTCTTGGTCAAGCTAGACTTCAAAAATGCATCCAACAGCTTGCATAGAGATCGCATGCTTCTGGCCTTGGACGAGATCGCGCCAAAGCTAACACCATATAGCCGACTCGCATACGCGGAACCCACAATACTACAATTTGGTAAATACACACTGCTCTCGCAAATTGGTCCCCAACAGGGCGACCCATTGGGACCGCTGCTGTTCTGCCTGCCATTGCAGCCAGTCCTGCAGAGCTTGTACTCAACGCTAACGCTGGGTTTCTTGGACGACCTATCGTTGGGAGAAGCATTGGCCGTTGTAGCAGAAGATGTGAATCAGGTAGAGCACGAATGCGGCTTGATGGGACTGCAACTCAACCGTGAAAAGTGTGAGATCATCACACGATCGGAGGAATGGATGGAACATCCGACTCTGCAGCAATTTGGCCTCCGTATCCCCGGAGGAGGCAATTCTCCTGGGAGCACCGCTCTCGCCGGCTGGCCTGATGTATCGAATTTTTTGCTGTTCCAACATATCTGGCAGAGGTGACCGTTTTCGTTTGATCAGCACATGCAGATTCGAATGCACGACAAACTGTGAGGACTTCATTGAGGCTTGGTGCTGGTCGAATTTCTAGCAATTTCTTTTGTAGCTCCGGTTCTGTACACCGACAGTGATTAATGTGATCAGTTGCGTGTCGATGCAGTGAGTGCATATACATTGTATCTGCTTGTTGGCTGAGTTGTCTCAAAGCAACTAGGAAATGTTCAAAAGATTCGCCCGGTTGTTGGCGACGGGTGAAGAAGTGGAAACGGTCAACTATGATGTTCTGCATTCCACGAATAAAGGTGAAACACAGCATTTCTGAGACGAAACCCAGCATTTCTGAGACGAAACCCAGCATTTCTTAGACGAAATGCAGCATTTCTTAGACGAAACACAGCATTTCTGAGACGAAACCCAGCATTTCTGAGACGAAACCCAGCATTTCTTAGACGAAATGCAGCATTTCTTAGACGAAACACAACATTTCTTAGACGAAACACAGCATTTCTTAGACGAAACACAGCATTTTTTAGATGAAACACAGCATTTCTTAGACGAAAGACAGCATATCCTTGACGAAACACAGCATTTCTTAGACGAAATGCAGCATTTCTTAGACGAAATACAGCATTTCTTAGACGAAAGACAGCATTTCTTAGACGAAACACAGCATGTCTTAGATGAAACACAGCATTTCTTAGACGAAACACAGCATATCTTAGAAGAAAAACCGCATATCTTAGACGAAACACATCATTTCTTAGACGAAACACAGCATTTCTTAGACGAAACACAGCATTTCTTAGACGAAACACAGCATTTCTTAGACGAAACACTGCATTTCTGTTGAAAAAGTGTCGACGTAGTTTTCGATTACTCAAAATATATTCGTCAGAATTTCGTCTCAACTAAACATTTGGACATTTGGCTCCGCTACATTACGATACACCGGCAACATGCCTAAATTCTTAAAAGTGAAACTCCTGATCTCCCTTTACCAACAGTTTATATAGGACAGACTGCAATGCCACACTCTCTAAAAATACTGTTCAAGCAGAACCACGCTTTCCTCTAACATTACTCATCCTAATCCTTCGTTCAGGAGCATGAATCAATATACAACAATATATATTTAAAGTTTAAATGGCAATAATACTTTGATACCAGACGCTTTTCGTCTTTCCACTCAAAATGGCTATATTCATCATCTTTCCAGCGTGCAGGCCGTACCCGCCAGTCGTATCGACGCTTGCGTCGTTCAGCCGCGGTCATACGATTTTTGCGCACAATGCGATAAGCTTCCTGAATCCTCTCTTCAAGTTCCATCGTATAGGCTGCGTACAGTTGCGTTTTCTGTTGTTCTGCCGGCTGTCCATAAGCTATGTCCAACTGAGTCCTATTTTCTTTCCCAAAAATAATATAGTTCGGCGTGAACCAACTAATCAGCACGAACACCAGTGCAATCAACATACCAACATATGCAATTTTATTCAACTTAACCTCAGTTTCATTCACAGACTTCTGTTTATCCCGGGAGGAATACTTGGTTGTCAAGTCCTCGAGCCCTGCCAGTGAAGCTTCACTTTTCTCAGTAATCTGTCCATTACTATCCCACCGGGCGACATCGCCACCTTTACCATACTTCCTCTTGGTCTCTTTCTTTACTTCCGATGTTACAGCTTCCGGAATATCATTTATCATTCTTTCCACGACCGGTTTGCCTCGCGGTATCTCCTCCTGACAATCATCCATCCTTTCCTTGGCAAACTCTATAGGGTATAGTCCACCAATCACTTGGTTCCTACTTAGCCGGGCCGGCTGTTCCACTAAATTCACAACTCGGACCTGCGCAGTACTATCACCGTCTTTAACTCTCACTCTGGCGACATGTACCCCGGGTAAAATTTCAGCAGTCTCAATCATCCAAGCGGGCGCAGTGACTGACAGACTTCCATATAACGTCCTGGACGGTATATTACACTGTGACCGGGGAGATACAACTACCTCCTCAGCAACCAAAACCCGCCTGCACCAAGAAGAGCCGTTTCCTCTAACTAACGGGATACGCTTCCGCCCGACAAAGAGTGCCAAAACCAATGCGACAGCGGTGCTCCCTCAGCCTTTGCATGTCAAGCATTGGCTCAAAGACCTGGTCGGAAACAAGAAATTGTGTGCTGAGATTAAAATCACGCCAAAACCCCAATGGAATAGTCAGTTCTCCAAGAACCCTAATCTCAGTGCCATTAGCAGCCAAGAGGATGCGCGAGCTGGGTTGCGGTTCCAAGCCTTCGACATAACCAGAGGGTATTATACTTACTTCGGAGCCAGTATGAATGAGACACGACCGCGATCGTCCGTTGATCGTAGCTCGAACGTAGACGGCGATATCAGTCAGGATCATGCGTTGTCCTCGCGTAGTATGGTTCGTAACCACGTTGTCACTGGCTTGCGTGTCCATGAACCGATTCACGGATCGACGAGATTGACGACACTGTCGGGCGATATGAACTGAGAGTCCGCAGTTAACCTTCGCAGGACCAAGCGGGGTAAATAATTACCCCAGCGGTTTTTCGATGTTGATTGCGGAGCAACTGTAGAGAGTTATAATTTGACGTTTTATGTGTTTACAAGTTAAGACCCCAGACATATTCTGACAGCATAACAACCATGATGTCATGTTGTGTGGAAGAGATATTTAAGTCCAAAGTGTCATGGGGTATGTCCTGGGGTAAAAATTAACCCCTTTTGGTCCTCGACGTCGTTATTTTTCATTCATAGGGAAAATTTATTTTTTAAATATCCGAGCTCAGAAGTAACTTAGAATCCCAAATAAAGTGTTGAATCTAACAAAGAATTAAGTTTTAATAGTTGCATATATGTGGAGAGTTTAATTTCCAAGATGGCGGCCAACATGGCCGCCAAAATACAAAAATATGCATATCCCAGCTCATAGGCAAGCTAGAATAACAAACGAAGTGTCGAATTTAATATTTTCAAGGTCAGACATTCGATCTGTGGTAGAGGTAATAGTATGGGAGTGTTACTTTCCAAGATGACGGCCAATATGGCCGCCAAAACACAAAAATATGCATATTTCAGCTCATAGGCAAGCTATAAAAACAAACGAATGGTCGAATTTAATATTTTCAAGGTCAGGGATTCGATCTGTGGTAGAGGTAATAGTATGGGAGTGTTACTTTCCAGGATGGCGGCCAATATGGCCGCCAAAACACAAAACTATGTGCATCTCAGCTAACAGGTAAAATATATTAACAAATAAAGTGTCAAATTTAATAGATTCAAGGTCAGGGAATTGATTTATCGTAGTGGCAATAGTGTGTGAGTGATACTTCCCAAGATGGCGGCTAATATGGCGCCAGCACACCGAAATTTGTATATCTCGGCTCATATTTTGCTTTTGGCCGCCATATCGGACGCCATCTTGGATAGTAACGTTCCCATTCTATTGCCACTTTGAGAAATCGATTCCTTGATCTTGGAACTATTAAATTTGATACTTCATTTGTTATTGTAGCTTATTTTGATCTGAGATATATTATATTTCTGTGTGTTGGCGGCCATTTTGTCCGCCATCTTGGAAAATGGAAGTCACACAGTATTGGCACTACGAGAAATGGATTCGTTGACCTTGAAACTAGTTAATTTGGCACTTTATGTGTTACTGTAGCTTACCTATGAGCTGAGCTATACATTTTCTGTGTGTTATGGCGGCCACATTGGCCGCCATCTTGGAAAGTAACACTCCGCAGTTCGTTCAGTTGTCGCGCAATTTTCTCCTCCAGCTGCTCCTGCCACTTCCATTGAGCCGAAAAGAAACCGTCTAGCTGCGCTTGTAGTTGTGTGTTGACATCACCTTCTTGTGTTCCGCGCACTCGGTTGGGCTGTCTACGGCGATCAATTACGTCAGCCATCTGCTGATAAGCACCCAACCGCAGTGCCATGCGATACGCCTCATCGATTGCTTTAGCTCATTTTCTCGCACCTTGAGAGACAACTCGCGATCTCGGATTGCTTCCAGAAAGCGTCTCTCGCCACAATTTACGTCGTTTCATTCGATGGAACCGGATACGCGAGCACAACAAGTCGTCGAATGTCATGGAGCATGTCGCTGAGACTTTCTTCCGCTCGTTGCAGTCGATAGTATAACTGGGCACGAAATGTCTCAGCCTGTCCCTCCGCCCTGTATCTCAGTCTCAACCGCTTGACGAGTTGCTCATACGTGACATCTTCCAGGGCACCGAAGTCCCAGAGGAGTTGAGTCGCGGCCTTGTAGAGCGCACATCGAATGAAATCCACTTTATCCGCATCAGTCCATCGATTATACCGGGCGCACACCTCGAATTGTGCAAGGAAGGATTCCAAAGACCCAGTTCCGTCAAACTTTCCTGGTTTATCGAAGTCGTCTTCTGGCCGATTAAGCGACGTAAATCCTACAAGAGTTTCGAATCCGTGGCGGTCTTGTCTGAAATCTGCACACTTTTCCGCTCAGATCTTCCTTTCACCAGTAGGTCTCGGACCTCGAAATCTAGATCTTCCAAGAATCGATTCGATTCGGCTCGGAAATGACCAAAAGCCTCCCCTCTTTCTGACACAGCGGGCGTCAAAATCATCGGAAAGGCAGGTGGATCGGCAACGTCCAAAAGGCTGAAACTAACCGTTCTGTCAGCGTCGGTGAGATCCATGTTGATGTCGAATTTGCAGCACAAGGTTGAACAACAGCAGTACTTCCAAAGTACCCCACTTCTGGTACCAAATTGTAACGGTTGCTGGGGGCTAATCTCTTACCAGGATGACCAACCCCGGCACCGATAGGTTCAAATCTTCTATCCGCGTGCGATCCACTCTGGCTGTCCGCAATAGATTTGAAAACAGATTCAATTCTTTATTAATAAATCAAAAGTAAATATCGATCTTCTCGATATTGTGATCACCATAGTTTGTCCTGTTCGACAGTTCTGCGATTCATCTAGGTCCTCGGCCGATCGCTTTCGTGCTGCAGGCACAGGTAAGTTCTCAGTCTAGCGTATGAATTCAACGTTCCTCTGACGACTGACGCAGACTAGCGAATTAGAGTCGAACTAATTGTCAACTGGCGAACGACGAACAAACTCATTGTCTTAAAGTTCGACGAACTGATTGTCTGTCGACGAACTAAAAACTTGACTGTCCGACGAACAACGATTCTTTCTTCTGGCGACGACTTCTTCTTCCGATGACGACTTCTAACGACGGCGACTTCTGACGACGACTGCCACTCTCTCAACGACGACTTCTGACGACGAAGACGACGACTGCATTCCTTCTCGACGACTGTACACTGTGACGACTGTGTACTGAAGACTGATCTGCTCCTCGGCTCATATAGCTTCTACCGAGTCAGGGAGGCAAGCGGATGGAGTCAGCGAGTCAAGGGAGTCAAGCGAGTCAGGGAGTCAAAGGTGTCAAACGATTCAAGCGATGTCAGGAGTCAAGCGAGGCAGGAAGTCGACAGGGAGTCAAGCGTGTCAGCGAATCAAAGGGAATGAATCAACTTAAAAGGAATTAGCGAATAAGCGAAATCAAACCAAGAAAATAGGCTGGATGGCAAAAACCGTCACAATAGTTTGTAACTAATAAATAATAATGGTTCATTTAAGAAAACTGCAGTTAACTGATATAACATACAAAAAACAAGTGCTAAATACTGTGCCTTTCTGGTTTTAGTTGTAATAAAAGTCAAAGTTAAAAATTATGGTACAGAATTCATGGACACACAACTGCTTTATCAAAGAATGAGCAACCTTCGAAACAGAACCAAACCAAGATCACATGAAACTGATAAACTCATCACTGAACTGATGGAGGAAGGCTTAGAAATCTTGAACTCTCAACTGGACAGAGAGACTGTGGTCGTTTGGATCTGGTGTCGTTCACAAGCAGCCTCTGAAACTATTCAGAAGCTCTATGAATGGAATCAGCTGAGAGATATATTCTTTGAAAATATTCAATCATCTACTTCAAAGATGATCAATATCGACAGGATTCAATTTAGAAAAACCGTTGGTACGTTCTTGTGAACTTACTCATGACAACGGATATTTAAGTCGTGTAATTAACATACACAGCTTACTTCAAAGAAATTACTAAGACAGCGCTGGTATAAAGAAATAAGAAGAATATTGACACGAACAAGAAAAAGCTGTTATTTTGTGTGAATAGAGTGAAAATAAATGAAAATAGAGACCCAGAAAGATAGACTGGACAAATCTAGTTTTCATAGAGAGAGAAACTTTATCTACCAAGACAGGTTTACAGTAGGTGATATAGGCCACTATCGTCAAGCTACGTAAATTGTGTTCATGTAGTCTCGACATTAGATGAAACCATAAGGGTGGATTGGAAAACAAATAGGCCTACAAATGGTATAAGTGGAATAGCAGAAAGGCAACAAAGAGCTTGCAGTGAGATGGAAGGTATTAAAAAGACAAAAGTGAGATATTCAGACATTAATGACAGCGACAAGCAGTCAAACGGAAAGCAAGTAATTAAGGTTTTGCTAATGAGCATTACAAATTCATGCAACTAGAAAGAGAATGGTACGAGGTTCAATGGTCGGTAGCGTGATATGTAAGCAGTAAAAACTAGCAAAGACAAACTCAGAACGATAAACAATGAAGAAGACAACGAGCAGCCAATTAATAAATAAAATAAAATGAATATAAAGAAACATACAGTAATAGATTCGATAATCTAAGTAACCAACAGCACTCGATGTCAATTCCTATAGTATAACAGAAACACAATGAATGAATAATAAGAGTTAGTTATTAAGATATATTACATTTGTTTTATTTAGGTGTCATTCTTAACGCATTGAATGATCAAACACTTGTCAGATGCACTTTTAATCAATTATATAATAATAATAAAAATTATTATATAAAGAATAAAGAACACACTTACTTACTTACTTACTTACTTACTTACTTACTTATTAAGACAAAAAGAAGTAAACAATTGAAAACTAACTATCAGCAGTTAATTATAATGCAAATATAAATAAATAAATTAAGAGGATAATTATTATTACCTGTCAACTATTTGCGCAATAACGATTAGGCCTATGTTGATTATATTTAAGTCGTGTTTCCGGTGTGTCCGGTTTTCACCAACTTCACCAACTTCACTCAGAGAATCCAGATAGGAGGAAATGATCGTGTGTGTGGATTGACAAAGCTGCAAAATGAAATCTACGTCCTCAGAGTCTGTCGATCATGTGTTATTGGTGTCTTAAACGGTCCAAATCCATTTCATCTTCAGAAGATAATCAATGCACAACAGATTAGAGATCCCTTCGACATTGGATCCAGTGTGAAGAACAAATGTCTTTACGTCTCTGACACAGGTGTGTTATGCGTCTGGAAGATTACAAGAGAAACAGATTACAAACACAAAATCATCAAATGGTTGACCACTGATTATCGGCCATTGACTCTGTCAGTGTCCAGTGATGGTCAATTATTGTTAGTCGATAAATCCTCTTCCAAACTGAATGTCTACAGATCAGACGCAGAACTTATTCGATCCATTCAGTTACCAAGAAACATCGGTGACCCAATACATGCAGTAGAAACATCCATCGGGAATTTCATCATCCTTCACAAATACACGGCAAAAAAAGAGGAGGGAGAGAGTGGGTCAAGTGGGAGAGAGTTGCTATCGGGGTTTGGCATAAGTGAATTGACCAGAGATGGACAGATGGTAATTCGTTGTTATATTCCTTTAGCAGAAAAGCGTAGACTGTGGGGTCCTGAATATCTCTCCATCGATTCAGACAATCGAGTGTTTGTGGCTGACGAATGCAATCATAGAGTGATTCTCTTGGATTCCGATCTTAAATGGAATAGAATTGTTTGTCCAACAAACGAAGAAAAAGAAGAAACGAGGATCAAATTTCCACGAAGATTATGTTACGACGAAAAAAAGAAACAACTGATCGTCTCAGGAAATGTTGAATATGGAGTTAATGTTTACACTTTAAGTTGAAATTGAACTCACATTTTCATCATCAGATTGCGATAGGCCTAAACAAATATATCTTTAATACTTTTCCAGCTTATGAGATAAATCTACTAATTCTATTAAGTATATTTTGAATAATATTTGATAGGCCCTAATATTCAACAGATATAAAATATGACCAGAAGCAGTTTGACTCAGTTGTTAAAATGTTTTTTAAACATCCACTTTTAGGAAATCACGGACATCCAATATAGGCCTAGTGAGAAGGCTAAGGTCCAAAAATGCACTGCATTGTTCATCTTGTGGATAAAAGCAACAAACTTTTCTAGCTTCAAGAAAAACATATTTAAAGACTTTTCAGCTAGCGGCATCATTTAAATCCGACGGGAACATAATAAAATAGATGTATGAACATACGCATAGACTCTATAGAGCGTCATTTTATTGTCGATAAGTAAGATGATCGCAACGGTCCTGTGTCGATTGTTTTCATGTTGTATGTTCTGAAAGCGCCGAGACGGAGTTTAGGTAATTAATTAAACCTGCTACCCGTCTTATCTGTAGCGTGGTTCAGGTAGCAATGTAGCCTACTCATGGAAACCGTTGTCTACCAGTCAGGGGTTCCCAACCTTTTCTATGCCCCGCACCCCTTGGAAATGTTTTACCAATGTTCGCACCCCCTACAAAAGTAATATCACATTTGAAGACGCATTCATGAAATTGTTACTTTTTGAACCACGGATTGAACCGCAAACAATGCCACGCAGTGGCATACACTGTAGTCATAGACGCATAGAATAGGCCTACTGCATGTGGACAAATAAACTTTAAAGAAAATCAGCAGAGCTAACAACCTATTCTACGAGTCTAATTCTGTTAGAGTTAGACTTTAACAGTCTACCAGTCGAAATGTCACAAACAGTTCTAACCCTAACATTTAAAATTTTTAACTTTCTAAAGTCATGACTCCCAATCGAGAGCATAAAAGTTAATGACTTCTTTGTTGCTGCTTTTCATGCATGATTTTTTCAAAACGTGGAACTTTCTTGCTGATTGCGATCCGCAGGTCTGCCTGCGGATTCAGGCGATTCCTAGATTTTGTCTTAGTTGACAGGAGAGAACTGAACCCAGATTCACACAAGTATGTTTTTGCAAATGGTATGAGGACATGCAGTGCTTTTCCACCAAGTGTTGGAAATCTAGTGCTGAACACCAAAACTACTCCAAAGTCTTGCTTTCAAATTGCATTTCAAGAGCTCGATTTGTTCGCAATTCAATTAGATCTTCCTTCAGCTCTTCATCATCTGACATTTTCTGCAAATTGTAGGAATATGGATTCATGATCATTCTTCTGAAGTCTTCAGGTCTCCAGGGGCGAAATATCCATCAAACGATTCTGAGAGCATTTCCAGATGAGTCACAACTTTAGACTTAGAGGCTTGCAATGTTACGTGGAAATAATGAATCTAATCTTACAGTCTCATCCATACTTATCCTATGACAGCTCAACAATTTATAATATATTATTGATGTCATACTTTCCCTCTTTCTCGCACCCCCTGAAATGACATCTCGCACCCCCTGGGGGTGCGCGCACCCCAGGTTGGGAACCTCTGAGGGCTGCTATACGAATATGATACATGTATAAATATTATGTTTACTGTTTTAATGTTGAGAATACATTTTATTATACGACCTGGGTTTTGTCCTCATCACTAGACAGTAGCATATAACAATATATAACAATGTGTGTGTGTGTGTGTGTGTGTGTGTGTGTGTGTGTGTGTGTGTGTGTGTGTGTGTGTGTGTGTGTGTGTATTCATGATCACGATGTGTTTTGCTGACTCAGTGACTGTTCGTAAACAGTTTATTTCTGACAAGGCAAACATCAGCCTCTAATAATAAAATTAAACGTTTGATAAAAACCTTATCTTCGTGACCATGTGGGACCCATAATTATAACCCATTCTGCGTCCTATCAAACGGACGGGAGTTACTGTAGCCTAAATATCTTGCATACCTTTCAGCGTTCTATAATTATTTATGTAATTGTGTATGTATTAACGTTTAGTGTATTGATCCATGCGTGCAATATGAGGAAGGCCAACATATAGAGAGGAACAATAGTCAAGGCGACTGGCAACGAAGGCGTGAACTAGAGTAGCTGCAGCGCTGGGGGTAAGAGTGCGAGATATTACTCGCAGTTGGCGCAGCTGGTAAAAACAGCTACGAGAGACAGAGTTGTGTATGTAATTGTGTATGCGTTTAGTGTATTGATCCATGCGTGCAATATGCATAAATGCAGGTACGCACGTCTATGGTATATGGGTATATTTCACAACCGGAGGCAAATTCAGAAATAGAATTAGGGAAAAATAAAGTCATGCAAAATTAAAAAATTTCTTACACAAATATTTTACTAGCAGTGCTGAAGCATACTTAATATTGAGCAGAGCTTAAATTTGACAGATTTGGCCTAATTTGTCATTTTAGTTTTTTTTACTATGTGAAACACATACAACTTTGATTCCTAAATATTTACAACTCCGTTACGTACTGAATACACATTACAAGATACCGCCACTATTTATAATTAGTGATTAATTAGTATTAAGTTTGCATTAAATTATTACACAGCAAAATAAAAAGTGGATGGACGAGATACATGAAATAACTAGAATGAATTTAACAGAACTGAGAGATGCGACGGCGGACAGAAGAAAATGGAGGAACTTGATCATGACGGTCGCCAGGGTTCGATGAACTGACAGCACAAGGTAACAAGGTAACCATTAAATAAATTCATTTTAATAGAAAAATAAAGTAACGGAGTTGTAGTAAAATATTCTTAATTAGTTCTCCACGCTTACCGGGCGAGTTAAGATATAAAAAATAGTTAGTTATAATAGTGGCCATGCAGGCTGTCAGTTTCAATATTATTTTTTGAAAGAAAAAAATTATATATACACGCAAAATGCAATAGGCCTAATTACCGTCACGGAGTTGTAAATCTTTTTATACTATAACATTACCGGATAAATTTCCGCAAATTGTCAACAGAAGCAAACATCCATATTGATTTCTTTTTGGTAAAATCAATGCAGAAATGTTCCCTGCTATCGAAGATGTCAATTCAAAAATATTGAGTTTTCAATTTATTCCACAGATGGCAGAAACCCATTCGTAACGGAGTTGTATGCAATATTTGAAGACAGAGGGTTTTATTTATGTTTTAATTAGTTAGTTTGTTAATAAGTTAATAAAAACCATATGGACCAATGGATATATGTAAGTTAATGATCTAAAAATTTTAAAACATCAGTTCAGCGCTTCAGCTGTTACCCTAACGTAACGTTGAATTGACGCACCATTAGAAAGGACAATGCAATTTCGGGTTAAAATTGGACTTTATAATTTTTTCTCATACTAATCATCTAAATAATATAACATAAATAATTTTTTATAACTAACTTATGCCTATGATGTATTTAAAAATTATACATTATAATTTTATTCTTTGTGTAAGCCGCCCAAAGGAGAAGACGGAAATTTACCTAATTTGCCTCCGGTTGTGAAATATAAATATATATATATATATATATATATATATATATATATATATATATATATATATATATATGTTAGCATGTGTGTGGCTGTGCGTAGGCATAATTATATTTATGTAGGCATGTGTTTAAGTTAGGCGACGCATTGTCATAGCCCGGTGTTGAGTAGCCTGCAACGAGGAATATGAATCACTAACATCCGGATAGACATGAAACTCCAACTGTTTCAGACATAGCCCTAATTATTATTGTCTGTCATCCTGTTTGAAGCTGAGACCTGTATGCTTAGCATGGACCTTGAGACGAAGCTCAATACCTTCCAACGGCGATGCCTTAGGAATACGCAGCTCATTCGCTATACAAAGTATGTCACCAACCTTCAGGACATTTTTTTTTAGCGTGCAGACATCTACACAAAATGTGCAGTTGGAAATCAATTTGTGCAACTGTAAAAGCAATTTTGTGCAGTGAAAAATTGAGGAAAAGTGTCGTTACCACCCCCCCCGGTCGTCAACTTTTTAAAGAGGTTATGCAGTTCAAAAATTCCTATACAAAGTATGTGCCAACCTTGCAGTATACCATCGCATGATGTATAGACATTACACAGTAGTTATGAAGCAGTATCAAGTTTGTTTGATAATAAATATAATTATTTTAGATATGACTTAATAAAATCATTTTTTGTCACTTTTTGTTGCGTTACATGTTTCTGTACCATCAAAAACAGTGGGAGGACTCACTAAAAGTGATATAACTTTTGTACCGTTTTAAATTTTTCGTTAAAATGCGGCTGTTGTACGTAAATATGAATTGCCTTTATGGCTGTAAAACTTTATTTAGAAATTCTCACTTTTGGCCGAAATATTAGCAAACAACCGTAGTACATCCCAGTCTCGGAGATGATTCAAACAAAGAGAATGCAGCTGTTTGGACACATTGCGCATTGTGAAGGTGACGAATACGACGCCAGGGACTTTCGAGCAATGATTATCATCCCTCCGAGTGGTTGAAAGAAGTCTGTCCACTGAATAGAGACGATTGGCTGTGTTTGTGGTGGAAATGGTAAAGCTTCGGAGTGTAACATTTGACAGTTAATAATAATGATTAAGGGTGTTCGGTTAATTGTCAGAACCAAATTATTTCACATTGATTC